>AP025045.1:11269359-11339277 GCA_036186865.1 Eustoma russellianum
AAATCCCAATTCTGCCCTTAGTAAAAAAAAAAAAAGAGGAGAATCTGAATCTTGCTCAATTGAAATAGCAAGAAAGAAGAAAAGAAAACCAAAAGAACAAGAGCAAAGAAAACGGGCAAAAACGTTTGTGCATTGCGTGGAAATTTTTTTTTTTTTGGTACGACTTGCAAACCTTGGATACCATAATATCCACATTGCCGTCCCTATACCCAATTCTCCAACTCTTGATCTTCTTGAACCAATCACACATTTGGTTGCTCGATTGTTGCATGACTTGAACCATTTTGTGGATAGTAAGTGCATAGAATCAAAATTAACTAAAGATTGCCCACGGCAACCCTTAGTTCATCTTTGGTTCAGCCTTATACATCAACTTTGGTTGCTTATTTTCTTTGAATCTTAGTAGAAAGTTCAAGTTTGAGTTCATTTCAATTGATTCTACTTTGATACTAATTGGTGCAACTTGAAAGCAAAAGGGAAGAAACAAGCGGAAAACATTGTGGTTTGAAGAAGCCTTGGCAATACACTTCTTTATTGATCACTTTGAGACTTCTTAACTTCAGGTTATCCAAGAACCAAAGTGGTAAGAGAGTGGAAAGAATCGAAATCGGAGTGTCCATAGCTTATTTTTTTTACTAATCCCTTAACGTTTGTTTGTCTTTGTGTTAGTTTGCTTCTTTCTTTTTTTTCCTTTGTTTTCGTTCAATTCCTTAGGTACAATGGCCAGCAGCAATTCCGCATCTAGCAAGTCTAAAGGAGCCGAAACTGTTGACAATACTCAACAACAAATGCTGGAAATGCTTAAGAAACTCATGCACGACAATGAGATAATTAAGCATCGCTTGGAAGACGTGGAGCGAAGCTACAAAACAAGCGATGGCCAAGGAACAAGCAGGGCCGTTCCACCACCACAACCAAGGCGCCATCCTCCGGAAGAAGTTGAGGACGATAACATTCGACCCCCACACACCGAAGCGAGACGGTTTGCTCCTCCTACACAAGCAAGAAGGTACGCTCCAAGAAGGTACACTGATGATTACATTCCCTTTGAGCATGATGATTATGACTTTGATGACCACCATCCTCGTGGTTACCAAAGACGCCAAAATCCCCTTTTCCCACAAGATGACGATTTTCTCAAAACCAAAATAAGTATTCCCACGTTTTATGGTAAAAGTAATGCGGAGGAATATTTAGAATGGGAAACGAAAGTGGATTTGATCTTTTCTTGTACCAATTATAGTGAATTGCAAAAAGTGAGGTATGCTTCCATTGAATTTTCTGGTTATGCACTTAATTGGTGGACGAATTTGTGTCGAAATAGAACTAAGACGAGACAACCCCCAATCGCCACTTGGGAAGAAATGAAGTTTGAAATGCGTCAACGTTTTATTCCAAACAATTATGAGAGTTCTATTTTCACGAGTTTGCATAACTTACGACAAGGTTCCAAAAGTGTAGACGAGTATTATAAAGAGTTAGAAATTTTGTTGGAGAGGTCTAACTTGCAGGAACCTGAAGAAGCCACCAAGGCTCGATTCTTACATGGTTTAAACAGGGAGATTGCGCAAAGGGTTGACCTTCAACCTTACCTCGACCTCACAACCATGGTCCATATGGCTGAGAAGATTGAAGCACAATTAAAGGTACGTAACTCCTCCAATTTCAATTCCAATTATCGTACTAATCAATCTTCGTCAAGATTTCACAGCAAGCCTTCAGGAGCAGGAAGTTCACGGCCTACAGGAGGCCAAACGCGTGACCAAGGAGCATCACAGAGGATGGACAATCGTGTGCAATCCACACAACGGAGAGATGAACGCACCCAACAAAAGGCTCCTACCGGCAATTCTTCGGATCCTTCAAACAGGTTTAGAGACATTAAATGCTATAAATGTCAAGGACGTGGTCACATAGGAAAAGAATGTCCTAATTCGAAAAGAATCATGTTAATTGAAGAGACAAACGAATATGTGTCCGAGTCCGAGCATGAAAACGAGTCTGAGCATGATAATGAAATTGAACCTGAAGAGGATCTAGGCACATTAGATGATTTTGACACTAAGGAGTTTCTTGTTGTGCGTAGAGCTTTAAATGCATATCCGAAATTAGATGATCACGAACAACATAGAGAAAACATTTTCCATATTCATTGCATGATAAATGGTAAAGTGTGCACCATGATCATTGATTCCGGTTCTTGTGCGAATGTGGCTAGCATCGAATTAGTAAGAAAACTGAATTTGCCTTTGACTAATCACCCGCATCCTTACAAACTTGCATGGCTAAATGACTGCGGTGAAGTTAGCGTAAGTAAACAAGTTTTGATTTCTCTTAGCATTGGTAGTTACAAAGATGATGTTTTATGTGATGTCGCACCAATGCATGCTAGTCATATCTTACTTGGTAGGCCATGGCAATTTGATAGACATGTGACATATGATGGTTATTTGAATCGTTATTCTTTCAAATTGAATGGCAAATTGTATAAACTGCATGCACTTCCACCACACAAAGTCCACGAGGATCACCAACGCATGTCCAAGTCTAGAGCCGATCCTAAGGAAAAAGAAGCCGAGAGAAAATTCGTGGAGTGTATGAAAAGTGAGAACAAAAAAAATGAGAGCAAGGGAAAAGAGGTAGTGTCCCTAAGTGTCAACGAGTCCAAAAAGAAGTGTGGGTATTTCGCAAAGAAAAGAGAGGTTACACGTGCACTTTATAACAACCAAACTGTCTTCATCATCATCCCAAAGTCGTGTCAACTTGCCCTTGAAGAACTCCCACCAAACTTACCTACCTCAGTTGCGTCCCTTATCCAAGAATATGAAGTTCTATTTCCTTCTGAACCACCATCCGGATTACCACCCATTAGAGGGATAGAACACCAAATCGACTTTGTCCCAGGAGCCGTGTTACCCAATCGCCCAGCCTATCGAGCAAACCCAGAAGAAACCAAAGAAATCCAAAGGCAAGTAGAAGAGCTCGTGGACAAATCCGAGAGAGTCTGAGCCCATCTGCCGTCCCCGTCATTTTAGTACCCAAAAAGGATGGAACGTGGAGAATGTGTACCGATTGCCGAGCCATAAACAAGATTACCGTCAAGTATAGGTACCCCATACCTAGGCTAGACGATATGTTAGACATGTTGCACGGATCCAAATTCTTCACCAAAATCGACCTTAAGCAAGGGTACTTCCAGGTACGTATTCGAGAAGGGGACGAATGGAAGACTGCATTCAAAACCAAGTTTGGGCTCTATGAGTGGTTAGTGATGCCCTTCGGGCTCACCAACGCCCCTAGTACCTTTATGAGGCTAATGAATGAAGTCTTACGTGCGTTCATAGGACGCTTTGTCGTTGTCTATTTCGATGATATCCTAATCTATTCCCACACCATAGAAGATCATCTTGACCACATTAGAGCCGTTTTTGAAAAGCTTAAGCAAGAACAACTTTACGCCAACTTTAAGAAGTGCTCTTTCTGTTTAGAACGCGTAGTTTTTCTAGGCTTTGTCATTTCGGCTGAGGGAGTAGAGATGGATGAGGAAAAGGTTAGGTCAATTGTGGAGTGGCCTATACCTAAGAATGTAGGGGAAGTTCGCAGTTTTCATGGAATAGCAAGCTTTTATAGACGCTTTGTCAAAGATTTTTCCTCCATAGCTGCGCCCCTAAACGAAATTGTGAAAAAAGATGTGCCTTTTAGGTGGGAAGAGCCACAAGAACAGGCATTTGATGAACTCAAACGTAGGCTGACCACTGCACCCATACTTAGACTACCAAATTTTGACGAGACCTTTGAGATCGAGTGTGATGCAAGTGGAGTGGGTATAGGCGCAGTTTTGACCCAAAGTAAGAAACCCATAGCCTACTTTAGTGAAAAGTTGAAAGGAGCATCATTGAATTACTCTACCTTTGATAAGGAACTTTATGCCCTTGTGAGATCCCTACAAACTTGGCAATACTATCTTCAACCTAAAGAGTTTGTGATCCACACTGACCACGAAAGCCTTAAGTATCTTAAAGGGCAAGGAAAGTTGAACAAAAGACATGCCAAATGGGTAGAGTTCATAGAACAATTCCCTTACGTGATTAAGTACAAACAAGGAAAGGATAATATAGTTGCCTATGCCCTCTCTAGGAGATACACGTTAGTGACTACATTATCTTCCCGCTTCTTAGGATTTGAATCACTTAAGGACTTGTACCCCAATGACCATGACTTTGGCACCATATTCGAGGCATGTAAAGAAGCACCATTTGGAAAATTTTACATACATGAGGGTTATCTTTTCAAAGAACAAAAATTGTGCGTTCCCCAATCATCCCTACGAGAAGCATTGACCAGAGAAGCCCATGGGGGAGGTTTAATGGGTCATTTCGGAGTGTTCAAAACCCTTGAGACTCTTAAAGAACATTTCTATTGGCCTCACATGAGAGTAGACGTCGAGAGGTTGTGTGGTAATTGCATCACTTGCAAACAAGCCAAATCCAAGTCCCAACCACATGGCCTTTACACGCCTTTACCCGTCCCTGATTCCCCTTGGATTGACATTTCTATGGACTTTGTTTTAGGACTTCCTAGATCTCGGGGAGGACGCGATAGCATTTATGTTGTGGTTGATCGATTTTCAAAAATGGCACATTTCATAGCATGTAGAAAGGTTGATGATGCCACACATGTTGCTGATTTGTTCTTCAAAGAAATTGTTAGATTACATGGCATGCCACGTACAATTGTAAGTGATAGAGATACGAAATTCTTAAGTCATTTTTGGCGTGTTTTGTGGGCTAAACTTGGTACACAATTGTTGTTTTCCACCGCCGCACACCCACAAACTGATGGACAAACTGAAGTCGTTAATCGTACTCTTTCTCAACTTTTGCGTGCCATTTTGCAAAAACACATTAAACATTGGGAAGATTGTTTACCATATATCGAATTTGCATATAATAGGAGTGTCCATCACGGTACTTTGCATAGTCCATTTGAAATCGTGTATGGCTTTAATCCCCTGTCTCCCATCGATTTGATTCCTATTCCCGTGCATGAACGTTCTAGTCTTGATGGTAAACAAAAAGGGAACAACATAAAGAAACTGCATGAACAAGTTAAAACGCAACTTGAAAAGAAAAACAAAGATATTGAAAGACGAGCTAACAAACATCGGAAAAGAGTTGTGTTTAAACCTGGAGATTTAGTTTGGTTACATTTGCGCAAGGAAAGATTTCCCAATGAACGAAAATCAAAATTGTTGCCTCGAGGAGATGGACCCTTTAAAGTATTGAAACGCATAGGTGACAATGCCTACATCCTTGATCTTCCCGACAGGTATGGTTCAGTTTCACCTACTTTTAATGTTGCTGATCTCACCCCTTTCAACGATGACCTTTTTGATTCGAGGACGAATCCTTTTGAGGAGGGGGGATTGATGAGGATCAAGAGTCCGATGAGGATCAAGGGCCCCATCAAGAGGTCAAAGGTCCTATAACAAGAAGGAGGGCAAGGGAACTTTGTCATCAAGTTGCCACCTTCTTGTACAAGCATGTTCAAGATGAGCCTAAGACTCCTTGGGTTCATTTCATTGAACCTTCAACTTGAGCATGTATCACATGCACGTCTACATTCTTGTTTTTGAATTTTATCTTGTGTCTTGTGATCTTTGTTTTATGTCTTTTCTTTGTAGGTAAATTAGGTACATGAAATGTTTGAAGAGAATGTTTGAAGAGAATGTTTCAAGAGAATGTTTCAAGAGAATGTTTGAAGAGAATGTTGAAGAGAATGTTTCAAGAGAATGTTTCAAAGAGAATGTTTGTCTATGCTAAGACAAATTCAAAGGTGTCCAAGATAGAAATCTCTTGATCAAGTTGAAATCATCTTCATTATCCATAAAGAGGGGGGCGGCCACTTTAAATTGAAGGATAACATCTCACTTGAATTTGAACTTGAAGATAAACTTGAATTCAAATTCAACCATAATTTGAATTCAAGTTTCAACCGATTTGAGGCATACATTTCAAAAAGGATTAGGCTATCATCTCAAGGGATCACACGCCATTCTTTGAAGCAAGGATAAGGATAGATCAACAATTCAAATTTGAATCCAAGTTTAAATTCAAGTTCAAGTAAATCCAATCTCCAACCAGCATTTGAATTCAACATCTCAACCATGTGAAGACATCTCACACGCCTAGAAAGGCTTCCACACGCCAACTTGGAGATAAGAAAAGGATGGGATCATAATTCAAAGATTGAATTCAAGTTTGAAGTCAAATTGAATCCAATCTTCAACTAGCTTTTGAATTCAAGTTCAACAACATCTCCAACGCCAATTTCATCACCAAACATGACTAGATTCATTGAAGATAACATCTTTCAAGCATTTCAAGTTTTAGCTAGAATTATCTTAGTTTAAATTTTCAAGCAAAGTTCAAATTTAAACATTTGTTAGATACCTTTATTTGAATTATCTCTAGCCATTTTCAAGCTAAAGGGGCGTCTACTAGGCCTATAAATAGACCCCTTTGGCTGGTTGTAAACTCACCTTTTCGATGAATAACAATTATTGATATTTTCTTCACTTTGAGTGATACTTTGTTTTCTTGGTTTTGCATTAAAAACCTAAGTTAAGATCCTTCAAAGTTGAGCGATTTGAAGGTGTTGCCATTGCTAAAAGGTGCCGTCCAGGAGGGCCATCTCGGTTTGCCTGATCAACGACCATCTTATAGTGTTGGTCTTGCTCGTTCTCCACACGTTTGATCACTAAGGAAGCAAGGGGAAGTTTACTTCTTTGTGCCTAACCCTTTGTGAAGGACGTTTGGAGGGTGAAATTGTTGGAGCCCACGAGTTGCACGCATCACCCAGCCATATTATCGTCATCAAATTAGGTTTCAAGACACCTCTTAGATATCTTGAACATGGCTGGAAGGAGTGAGGAAGGGGATTCGACAACCAAATTCAAAGTGCACTCAAATTCAAATTTAACTTGAATTCAAACTTCACCAAACTTTTGAATTCAAGTTCAAGCACCTCCTACTCATCAAATCAGCTCCTCCAAGACATCATTTGGACCTCATACACGGCTGGATACATTGAAGATAGCATCTTGCAAGATTTTCAGATTTTAGCTAGAATTTGTTTTAGTCTTGAATTCAAAGAATTTCCAATTTTCAAAAATTGTTAGTAAGCTTATTTAAAATCATTTCTATTCATCTTAAGGCTGATAGGGACGATTTTAGGCTATAAATAAGGCCCCTTGGGGCGTGTGGAAGAGGAACTTTGGATGAATAAAACTTCTTGATATTTTCTTCACTTATTGTGAGACTTTGTTTTCTTGGTTTTGCATTAAAAACCTAAGTTAAGATCCTTCAAAGTTGAATATTTTGAAGGTGTTGCCATTGCTTAAATGTGCCGTCCAGGAGAGCCGTATTGGTTTGCCTGATCAACGACCATCTTGAAGTGTTGGTCTAGCTCAATGCTCCACATGTTTTATCACTAAGGAAGCAAGGGGAAGTCTTCTTCCTAGTGCCTAACCCTTTGTGAAGGAAGTTTGGAAGGTGGAATTGTTGGAGCCCATGTCTTGCACGCATCAGATTGGTAGGGGCTGCCCTACTTGTTCCCTGGCCTTCACTTTAGTCTAGCCTTTGGTTCAAATCATCCAATTCAGTAATCTGTTGCATTGAAGGATCATGCCTTTCAACCTCTTTCAATCTGCTAGTTGAACTTTGGGAGTTAGGCTCCATTTTATGCCTAAAATATGCAAGAAAAGAGAATACAAAGAAATGTAAAACTAACACAAAACAAGCAAAGTGAGCTGATTAGTGAAAACAAAGTATTTGCACACTCCTCTAACTTTTCTTTCCACTCTCTTACCACCTTTTTTCTTGACCAATCTGAGATTAATAAAGATCAGAGAGATCAACTAAGATAGGTGTATGCCAAGCTTTCACCAAACAAAATTGTTTTGCACCTTTATCACCCGTTTAGCTTCAAAGCAACTCAAACTCTTTCGGGCAGCTTGCTGGAGCAAAACAGCTTAGGATACCACTTATATAACTTCCAAATGATCCAAAAACGATGTCCAAACAGTACCAAAAGATGTAATATCTGAGAATACCAAAACAACCTTGTTTTTGTACTCAATTTGCACCAAATTTGCACCCATTCACACCAAATCAGTTCCAAATGAGATGAACACAAAATTGAACGTTTTTACTAAGATTAAAAGAACAAACGAGACCAAAAGTATGTAAGAGGCTGAACCAAAGAATAACTAAGGGTCGCCGTGGGCAATCTTTAGTTAACTTTGATCTTTTCCACTCAAACTCGCAAAATTGCTCACAGCATGTAATAATCAAGCATTCAAGTATGTGATCAGTTTATAAGGTTCAGTATATGGTGGGAAATCAATAGATTTAGGCCAGAAATCACAAGGTTATTACAAGGTCCACAAACTAGTCAAAATTGCACAAATAGTTCCAAAAGTGTCAAATGTTTTCCCCTTTACTTTTCTCACTTTTTTTGTATTTCTTTGCTCTTTTCTTTCTTTTCTTTACTGTACTCAATGTGAGAAATTCTCAAAAAAGTCTCTTTTTGACTAGGGGTAAAACAGTAATTTCAGACTTTTGGCCTAAAAATTTTTGTTTTTGGGCAGAACGGGGCAATGATTCTAATCACTTGAATTCTACCTTCAATTGCAGTAAATAACCTTGGGATTGGTATAATTTTAGGGTGGAATGAATTTGGTTAGGTTTGGAAATAGGTTTTTTGGCAAAGATTGGCGTTTTTTTTTATGATTTGGGGTTTTCGTTGGAGTATGGTTATGCGAGCTGAATTTATGGTATATTTAGGTTAGAAAGGTTGGAAATTAAGGTTAAGGTTGGTCAATTTGGTGTGGGTATGGTTTAGGGCAGATTTCAAATTCAAATTCAAATCCTATGGTTTGTAATTTAGGGTCTTCATTCAAATTCAAATCCTATAGTTTGTAATTTAGGGTTTAACTGGCTTAGTTTTTTTGTTTGAGGGATCAAATATGGATGTTTGGAGTCTGGTTTGATTGTTTGTGGGGTTGGATTTTGGGAGTTTTGGCCGTGGGAAGGTACTAGGATCAATTAGGGTTTCAAGGCAAACTGATGAGAAACTGTTTTTATAAAAGGTCTCTTTTTACAAAGGAATAGCTACTCTATTTATAAGCCTAATCTACATTAAATTTTACATAATGACCTAACTAGTAACCAATAAGAACAATGTCCAAAAGTAGAAGCAAAAATAAGTCTTCAAGGAAGGGTATTAATATTGAGCTGGTTCTTGGTTGATTTTGTGCAGCTGAGAAGGGTTTCTTTTTGCAAGTTGGTTTGAGCTCGTCCTTTTGATTGGGCCACCCAAATATCTCCCTTAAGAAACCTTCTAATGATCCTTGTAAGCAGCTTGGGGCCCTTGCCTTTGTATGGCTGAATTTGAGGCTGATTTGGACAAGTGGTGCAAGATGTCTACATTATTTACAACGTGCTGCAGCTGATTGGTTGGCTTAATGACAAACCCAATCAACCTAGGAGGTGACTAGGCATCTGGAAAAAGGTGATGCACTGGGTTGGTGCAGGTCCAAATGGTTGCAAGAGAAGTTGGAGATGGAAAGCAGGTGATTCAACAACTTGGCAGTTTTGTTGTTCCAAATTGTATTGCATTGGTTGAGGGCCTTCCACTCTGATTTAGCCAATCTTGTTTATAAATATTGTAGATGATTAAAAGAACTATAATTTTGGCTTTTGGATTATCTGATTTAGAGCTGGGAGGAAAAAGATATGAGGTCTTGAAGTTTCAACTACTTTTGGGTGTGGACCTTTGAAGTAGGCAGCTGATTCAGCAGCTTCCTCTTCTTTGCAATTTTTGAGTTTGATAAAGACCTTTCCTAAAGAAGTGCAGAACGCCGTAGTTGTAGCTTAGTCTCTTATCTTGAAGCTCCAACTAGAACAAAAGAAATCCAAGCTTTGGTTGAGCAGATATGGCTGAAATATTTGCATTGTGTCTGATGAGGATCAAGGCAAACCAACCAAACCGTTTTATTGACCCAAAAGAAAACCAAGCTTTGGTTGAGCAGATATGGCTGAAATATTTGCATTGTGTTTGAATTGTGTAGGGGAAGTTCGCAGTTTTCACGGACTAGCAAGCTTTTATAGACGTTTTGTCAAAGATTTTTCTTCCATACCTGCACCCCTAAACGAAATTGTAAAAAAAGATGTGCCTTTTCGGCAGGAAGAGCCACAGCAACTGGCATTTGACGAACTTAAACGTAGGCTGACCACTGCACCCATACTTAGACTACAAATTTTGACGAGGCCTTTGAGATCGAGTGTGATGCAAGTGGAGTGGGTATAGGCGCAGTTTTGACCCAAAGTAAGAAACCCATAGCCTACTTTAGTGAAAAGTTGAAAGGAGCAGCATTGAATTACTCTACCTATGATAAGGAACTTTATGCCCTTGTGAGATCCCTACAAACTTGGCAACACTATCTGTAGCGCCCCAGCCCGATACCGTTATCGGAACCAGTGCACCCGCCGTAGCCTACTACGAGAACTACGAAGCGTCAAGCAGATCATGCGTACATTCTTCATAAGGTAAGATACTAAAACCAGCGGAAACGTCATAAAACTTAAACCTTCATCGTCATTAAACATCCATAAAATGCAGCGGAAATAAAAACAAACTGTTTGTTCATCTAGCCAACCGAAGTTTTAGAACAACATAATAACAATGAGTCTCCAAACTTAAACAGAATAATCCAGCATCTATCTATTCCCTTGTCCATCGTTCCATTGAGCCCACTCGCCGTCATCTTCGATAAATATCAACTCATATTCAGGCTCACCTGAAAAGGAACAGAATGATTGTTCTTAGCGAAAACTTCGCCAGCAAGTAACCCGTCTATACACCTTACGGAATCACACACGTCGAGTCACCAGTGAATAAAACGTTGCCCAAAATAAGGTGCTCGGGTTAGCAAATGGCATCTTAATAAGAACTTCTCAAAACAGATAAAGCACATATGTGAACACAGATACAAGAACCAACATGCATTAAAACAACGTATCACATAAGCAAGTCATAAACTAATCACGTTTCTTGCATGTCAAGTCTTATGCTTCGTGTACCATGATGCATGTACTTCTTTAAAATCACACACAACACCCATGCATATGTCTTCTTTCATAAACATGTCATGCATGCCATTTCACAAAACATTTCATCACTTTACATATCATATTCTTCGCGTAGCAGAACTTTATACCCTGTGGGTGATCAGCCCACAGCCATCATATATCCGTGCTGAAAGGTCCACGGCCCCATTACATATAACATATATCCGTGCTGAAAGGTCCACGGCCCCATTACATATAACATATATCCGTGCTGAAAGGTCCACGGCCCCATTACATATATCATATATCCGTGCTGATAGGTCCACGGCCCCATAAAATACTTCATTTTCCGTGCTGATAGGTCCACGGCCCCATAACATACTTTATACCCTGCTGTTGATTCACAGATCACGCTCTTTATACCCTGCTTTCGCAGACGTGACTCTTTATACCCTGTGATCAACCAGCAGCCATTTTGTCTTTCGCAAACTTTACCTTTCTTGTTCTTTTGCAAAACATATCTCAAATCAAATGCAAGTGCCCATGTCATGATGCAGGATGCACAAATAGCTTCATATCAACATGTAACACACACACACATACATCTTGTCTATCAAGGATATGGTCTTGCACCTCAAACACTCCCTAAACGTGTTTTACCAAGTCCATTTGTCTCACTTATTCACTAGAATTCAATCTTATGCTTACTTAATCAAACTTACCATCTACACCTCAAATATACCTCAATTACCCTTGCATTTTATGTTCAAAAGGAGTGTATAAAGTTACTACACTTACATAGGGCGCTTAAAGGGTCAAAAATACTTCCAGAATACTTGGAATGCCACTTGGAGCGCCTAATGTGGACATGAAGCGCCTCTACTAGGCGTTCGAAGTGTTCGGGGATGTTCCGTAGACATTGAACGCCTACATGAAGCGCCTAATGTGACATGAAGCGCTTCAAATAGGTGTTCGAAGTGTTCGGACGGTTCTAAACTGCAGTTTTTCTGTACGGGAAAGCTCCAGGACACATGGAACGCTACATGAAGCGCCTATAGTGACATGAAGCGCCTCATGTAGGCGTTCGAAGTGTTCTGACGATGCCAAACTGCAGTTTTTCTGCAGTAACTTCCACCCAACTCCTTTCTTCTTCAACCCTTCCAGATTCAACACTTAAAGATCCATCTTAACAACTAGATTCATCACACTTAACATACATCTAATCATGAATTGACACTTACTGAATGTCTAACAAGATCCACACTAAATCTTCATTCATTCACCACCTTCAAGAGTTATCATCAACAATACCCAACCAACAAGACTACACCAATATCATCACTCATCCCTCAATTTCCTGCACTTACTCTCGACATCTAAGTGTATACAATCAACACAAGAGTAGAGCAAGGCAAGAAACACATCAACATATATACTATCATGGGCATGGTTGAACACAACAAAGCACCACACAACTATTTTCAGAGATATGGCCCAAATAACAATACTTTGCACAATTAGCAACAACACTTACATATAACAAAGCATTTAAAATAGTCAAGACAAGAATACCAATGTGTGATTCATGTTTTCTCTTTGTAAGAACATAGGGCCTAAGTATCAAAATTTACATAAAGCGTATAGAAAGATTACTTGCCTTGAATTCTAGATAAGCTTACGGATTTACTGCAGAATCTTGATGAGAATTGAACCTAGAATGGCCTTTATCCTTCCTTCTCCTTCCACTCTTCTTCTTCTTCCTCTCCCTTTTCTCTTCTCTCTCAATTCCTGCGGTTTTCCTTCTTCTTTTGTGATGTTAATGTTGTGATATATTATGTTTGAGTGATTGCAAAATGTATATGTGAGCATATGTGTAATTGTTGTGCAAAATGTATATGTGTGCATATGTGTAATTGTTGTGATTAGAAAATGCATATGTGATATATATATGTGTAACGTTTACATATGAAATTGATTGTGCAAGACATGAACTTATGAGCTAAATGTGAAATTGATTGATTGAATCAAGATTGAACAAGTTTGATTAAGATCATGAGATTGAACTTGGCCAATTCAATCACATATCTTAATCAAGACATGTTCAAACTGATCTTAGAAGATATATATGTCAATACATGTTTATTATATGAACTAACCAAGCCTTGAAGTCACATGACTTACAATATAAGGCAAATTGTTCGGTTTAGTATGCTATTGCAGGTTTTGGTTCATATCTTGAGCAAATGAACTCCAAATTGAGTGATTCAAAAGCCCACATGATCCTTATTCAATTTAGAATCTAATTGGCTGAGGAAGAGCATGCTTGACACGGGTAAAAATGGACTTGACCCGGTGGGAAGCTTATTGACTTATATAAGGGCTATTTTGGTAATTTCACCATTTGGACTTCTCATTCTTATTTGGTCTTCTTCCAACGGACTTATATGATCATATGACACATTTATAAGTCATGTCACATCATGGCAAAAATGAATCTGGAGCAGCACCATGTCTAGGTTCATCCTAGGACAAAGTTCCTATTTTTGTGCTGAAGGGTATTCTGGTCATTTCACTTGCCAATTGATCTTCCAACATGTTATATATTGCTTATATGATGGTTATATGTGTTTATGTCACATATGGTACGTTCCCTATTTTTATGGAAACGGGCAGCATGCTATCTATTGGAATTCTTATGTTATGGTTATCATCATCTATGGTTTTCTTGGAATTCTTGGTATTCTTCATATGGTTTTCTATGCTACATGTTGAAGACTATATATTATATAGTTGTGCACACGGTTTATGGATATTGGTGCGCATATATTATGTTCAAATTTTCAGATTTGAACAAGTCAAGGCAAGGTGGATTAAACCTTATTTTGGTGGTGATTTTAAGATGATTTCAAATGACTATTCTTGTTTGATTTGGAGCTGATTTTCAACGGCTATATTGGCTTAAAATGGAGCAAAATTTCGTGTGATATTGGTTCAAAGTTGGAGCAAAAATCTCTCAACCAAAGAAAGATACAAACGGCTATATGTTCAAAATGTTGAAGACTTATTCAAACTCAAAGGCTAGCTGATTTCTCTCTATCTTCTCATCCATTCCAACGGCCATTTGATGCTCAAGATGAGGAGATAAATTTGTTCAAAAAATGTATGCCAAATCAGCTACACACATGGCAAGATTTTTACACATGTATATTGCTTATTGGAGCTGATTTTACACGTTCAAATGAAGCCTATTTCCACCTCATCTTCAACGGCCATAAGGGGATAAATATTCAGATTGGAAGACCATGTCAAAGCATTCAAAAATCAGATTTATCTTGAAATTAAAAGGCTGAAGTTTGGTAGCTAAAAAGGTGCTGATTTTATCCTTATCTCAACTCATTTCAACGGCTATATGGAGGAGCTTATGGGGTTGATCTCTTGGCTATAAATAGCTCCAAAGGGTGAAGAGAAAGAACACACCAACGAAAGCAAAGAAAGCAAAGAAAGACATTAGCTCTTTGTCTCCATTCTTCTCTTCTTCTCTTCTCTATTGAAGAACACGTTTGTAAAGGCTTTATGATTGTATAGTTCTTCAATTCTTGTCATTTCAACACCTTTCAAACTACATATTGTAAGGGAGAAGCTGGTGTATAAAGCTTACTCCTTAGAGGTGAGCAAAAGGTGAAAAGGTGCAAAGGTGCAAAGGTGATACAAACTAGGTGTTTTGGTGAGGTCTCTTGAAGAAGTTGGTGAAAAGCTTCTTCCTTTGACTTTGTAAGGTGATATTTGTGTTTGATGTTTAGTGAAATCCAAGAGAAGGTGTCTCTTGGGACTGGAGTAGGTCACATTGACCGAACCAGGATAATTCCTTGTGTTCTTTACTTATTTCCTGCACTTACTGTTTTCTGCCTGAGATTTACACTAACTTGGCGTGCATAATTGATCAAGCAAACGTTCTTAGAATTGCATGAATTTTGGATATGTTATACTTCAATGTGTTAGCTTTCAGTAGCCGCAAGAATCACTGAATTCTGAGGAGTTTAGCTCAGTCAAATCGTCTTCACAAAATTGTTGCTACATTCTGTGAACAGTTCTGACCAGTGTGCAAACTTGTGCAATTTGAATAAGCTATCCTTCGAATCTTGGAGTGAGCCTTATATCAAATTAAACTAGACATCTTGAGGTTTAATTTGACATAAGAATCATCAAAATAGCACGGGTAGATTTTGAGATATCATCGTTTGAAGTTTAGCAAACATTCTGCCTGAAACTGCCAGAATTGCACACTTTACTTCTCTTGCTTATTTGAACGTGCTAACTTGCTTGGAATTGGCTGAAATTTTTATGACATACCATAAACATTCTAAACTTGATCTCTGCCAAGTTTGAGAGCTTGCACAGGTGTATAAGTGGTTCAACCAAAGCACTCAAAACGGTGAACTGTTTCTGGAATTTTCAGAATCTGAGGTTAAAGAGGCAAAGGGGTCTTCAAACAAGTTTTTGAAGGTAATTATAGTGTAATTTCCGCTAATCCACTATTCACCCCCCCCTCTAGTGGTGCTATACAGGTCCAACAATTGGTATCAGAGCCTGGTTGAGCACCATATTCTGATTTGAGCTGAAAACAGTCTACACTCCAAGTTGCAAAGTTTCTGGAAATTTTCTGGTTGTCTTATATTCTTCATATTTGGTATCTACAACAAGGTGACACTTTCTTTCCTTCTTATAAGTGTTTTAAACGTTTTCTCACACACTAAGAAGGCATGTCCACACAAAGACCAACTAAAAGAAAATCAATATCAGCCACCCCTATCAATGTGAAATCTAACAAACAAGATGGTAAATGGTATGATAAAGAACTTAAGTGTTATAAATGTGGAAAACAAGGACACATCTCATATGATTGTCCAAACAAGAACAAAAACCGTGACATGGATGAAAAGACAAGGACAAAAACTAGAGTAGAACCTATGCAAAGGAGGAAGAACGCTCTCAAGGTAAGTTCAAGCACTTGGGATGACACATCTTCATCCGAATCCGAGGAGGAACCTGAAGTTGCACAAATATGTTTGGCTTCAAAGTCTACAAATGAGGTACATAACATCAAAGAAAGACAAGTTGCTGATTATAACAACAAAGAAGATGAAAAGAACAAAACCAATTGGATAGTTGATAGTGGTTGCTCAAGACATATGACGGGGAACAAAAATTTGTTTAGCACACTTAAGAACGTTGCAAAAGGTGGCAAAGTTACCTTTGGAGACAATAACCAAGGCCAAATAATTGGCAAAGGCAAGGTTGGTGATCCAAACAAATTTGAGATCAAAAACGTCCTACTTGTAAGTAACTTAACCTTTGAGCTCTTAAGTGTTTCTCAACTATGTGACAACAACTTGAATGTTCTCTTCTCCTCCACCTCTTGTAAGATAATGGATAAAAACAATCAAGTTGTGTTAAAAGGAAAACGTGAAGGAAACATATATGTGCTTAACATGGATGATATGCTAAGTAGTAACACAAAATGTCTTGTTTCACATGAATCTGATCCCAATCTTTGGCATAGACGTTTAGGACACATAGGTATATCAACCTTAGAAAAACTACACGCTAAAAGTCTTGTTAAAGGATTGCCTAAACTTAACTTGAATGATTTTCAACTATGTGAATCTTGTATCAAAGGCAAACATGTTAGAGAATCCCTTAAGCCTAAAACTGAGTTCACAACATCTAGAATACTAGAACTCTTGCATATAGACTTATTTGGTCCATGTAGAACAAGAAGCTTAGGTGGAAGTTATTATGTATGTGTAATAGTTGATGATTTCTCAAGATATACTTGGACATTGTTTCTTGCTTCAAAAGATGAAAGTGCATCATCTATAGCTAATCTAATTAGACAACTTGAAAATGAACATGAATCACATGTTATTAAGATAAGGAGTGATAGAGGTGGTGAGTTTAAAAATATTGAAATAATCAAATTCTGTAATGAAAAGGGTATAAAACATGAATTCTCCCCACCAAGAACTCCTCAACTTAATGGTGTAGTTGAAAGAAAGAATAGGACTATTCAAGAAGTAGCAAGAACAATGATGGTAGAAAACAAAGTACCTAAATTCTTATGGGCTGAAGCAGTAAACACTTCAAGTTATATGATCAACAGACTATCAATAAGAAAGAAATTGAACAAAACACCATTTGAAATCTTAAATGGACGACTCCCAAAAGTAAACTATCTAAAAGTCTTTGGTTGTAAATGCTTTGTATTGAACACAAAAGATAACTTAGATAAGTTTGATCCTAAGTCTGATGAACATATATTTGTGGGATATTCAATGAACTCTAAAGCATATAGATGTTATAATGCACAAACAAGAAAGATAGTTGAATCTATACATGTGAAGTTCAATGAAAATGCATATCTCCAAACAAGTAATCAACATGAAATCTATGTACCAAATGATCAAATCCTACCACCTACACATGATCAAGTTGAAACACCAAATCAAACTCTTGAAATGCATGAAGTTCAAACTCCCCCTACACAAGAACATAATGAAGAAAATGTGCCTAACCAACCTATTGAACATCATGAACCTATTGAAGATGCACAACCAAGTAATTGGTGGCAAATAAGAGATAAACAAAAGCATCCTCAAGAACTTATCATAGGAGATGTAAATCAAGGGGTTAGAACACGTAGACAAATAGATCCTAATGAATATGATCAATGGCATGCACTTATATCCCAAATTGAACCTAAGAATGTGAATGATGCCTTAAACGATGCATATTGGATAGATGCAATGCATGAAGAGTTGAACCAATTTGAAAGAAACAATGTGTGGGATTTGGTACCTAAACCCGAGGATAAATCAATCATTGGAACTAAATGGGTGTTTAGGAACAAAATGAATGAGCAAGGGGTTGTAGTAAGAAATAAAGCAAGACTTGTAGCTCAAGGATATAATCAAGAAGAGGGTATTGATTACGATGAAACATTTGCCCCCGTAGCAAGATTAGAATCCATACGCCTCTTATTAGCTTTTGCATGTTATAATAACATCAAACTATTCCAAATGGATGTTAAGAGTGCATTCTTAAATGGCTATATCCAAGAAGAAGTTTTTGTTAAACAACCACCAGGCTTTGAAGATCCAAAGAACCCTAATCATGTATATAAACTTAAGAAAGCCTTATATGGTTTGAAACAAGCCCCCCGTGCATGGTATGAAAGATTTGCCAACTTTTTACTAAGTAACAACTTTCAAAGAGGAACCATAGATAGTACCTTATTCTTGAAAAAGAAAGACAAAGATTTGCTTGTAATACAAATATATGTAGATGACATAATCTTTGGTTCAACTAGTCCTAACTTAGTAAAAGACTTTGAAGATTGTATGAAGTCTGAGTTTGAAATGTCCATGGTTGGTGAATTAAATTACTTCTTAGGCTTGCAAATAAAACAAACATCAAATGGTATACATATCAATCAAGCCAAATACATAAGAGATATGATAAAGAAATTCAACTTTGAAAACTTGAAACCATCACCAACACCAATGTGTACTTCAACAAAATTAGACAAAGATGAAAATGGTGTTGCATTTGATGAAAAACTATATAGGTCTATGATTGGTTCATTGCTATATCTAACTGCTAGTAGACCTGATATTATGTTTGCAGTATGTATGTGTGCAAGATTTCAAAGTATGCCTAAGTTGTCACACTTTAAAGCTGTAAAAAGAATATTTAGATATCTTCAACATACACCAACATTAGGCTTATGGTATGATAGACAATCTAGTCTAAGTCTACATGCATATTCAGATGCAGATTATGGTGGATGTAGAGTAGATAGAAAGAGCACTAGTGGAACATGTCAATTCCTAGGAAACTCACTAATATCTTGGTTTTCAAAGAAACAATCTAGTGTTGCACTTTCTACTACTGAAGCAGAATATATGGCTTTAAGTCTATGTTGTACTCAACTATTATGGATTAAACAACAACTTTCAGACTTTGAAATACAAGTAAATAATATCCCCATCTATTGTGATAGTACAAGTGCTATAAATTTGTCTAAAAACCCTGTACTACACTCTAAGGCAAAGCATATAGAAGTACGTTATCATTTTCTCCGTGATCATGTTAATCTTGGACATATACACATTGAACATGTTAGAACTGATCAACAAGTAGCTGATATATTCACTAAACCCCTTAATCAAGCTATCTTTGAGACTTTACGTGCAAGACTTGGATTAATTGCTTACACCTGAATAACAGTCTTTTGCATAATTTACAAAATTAAGGGGGAGAAATAAATGTGTATATATATCATGTTAAGGGGAAGATAGATATCCCGTTAAGGGGGAGATAACACATTAAGGGGGAGCAGCTTACACTTGACTTAAATGCTTACTTGATTACACAGATTACACTTGATTTAGATGCTTACTTGATTACACAGATTACACTTGATTTAGATTGCACACTTGATTTAAATGCTTAATATACACATATGTGGGGTAATTTTGCAAATCATCAAAAGGGGGAGATTGTTGTGATATATTATGTTTGAGTGATTGCAAAATGTATATGTGAGCATATGTGTAATTGTTGTGCAAAATGTATATGTGTGCATATGTGTAATTGTTGTGATTAGAAAATGCATATGTGATATATATATGTGTAACGTTTACATATGAAATTGATTGTGCAAGACATGAACTTATGAGCTAAATGTGAAATTGATTGATTGAATCAAGATTGAACAAGTTTGATTAAGATCATGAGA
This sequence comes from Eustoma russellianum, assembly GCA_036186865.1. NCBI lineage: Eukaryota > Viridiplantae > Streptophyta > Magnoliopsida > Gentianales > Gentianaceae > Eustoma > Eustoma russellianum. The sequence continues at coordinate 11,289,289 of AP025045.1, forward strand.
TTGAACTTGGCCAATTCAATCACATATCTTAATCAAGACATGTTCAAACTGATCTTAGAAGATATATATGTCAATACATGTTTATTATATGAACTAACCAAGCCTTGAAGTCACATGACTTACAATATAAGGCAAATTGTTCGGTTTAGTATGCTATTGCAGGTTTTGGTTCATATCTTGAGCAAATGAACTCCAAATTGAGTGATTCAAAAGCCCACATGATCCTTATTCAATTTAGAATCTAATTGGCTGAGGAAGAGCATGCTTGACACGGGTAAAAATGGACTTGACCCGGTGGGAAGCTTATTGACTTATATAAGGGCTATTTTGGTAATTTCACCATTTGGACTTCTCATTCTTATTTGGTCTTCTTCCAACGGACTTATATGATCATATGACACATTTATAAGTCATGTCACATCATGGCAAAAATGAATCTGGAGCAGCACCATGTCTAGGTTCATCCTAGGACAAAGTTCCTATTTTTGTGCTGAAGGGTATTCTGGTCATTTCACTTGCCAATTGATCTTCCAACATGTTATATATTGCTTATATGATGGTTATATGTGTTTATGTCACATATGGTACGTTCCCTATTTTTATGGAAACGGGCAGCATGCTATCTATTGGAATTCTTATGTTATGGTTATCATCATCTATGGTTTTCTTGGAATTCTTGGTATTCTTCATATGGTTTTCTATGCTACATGTTGAAGACTATATATTATATAGTTGTGCACACGGTTTATGGATATTGGTGCGCATATATTATGTTCAAATTTTCAGATTTGAACAAGTCAAGGCAAGGTGGATTAAACCTTATTTTGGTGGTGATTTTAAGATGATTTCAAATGACTATTCTTGTTTGATTTGGAGCTGATTTTCAACGGCTATATTGGCTTAAAATGGAGCAAAATTTCGTGTGATATTGGTTCAAAGTTGGAGCAAAAATCTCTCAACCAAAGAAAGATACAAACGGCTATATGTTCAAAATGTTGAAGACTTATTCAAACTCAAAGGCTAGCTGATTTCTCTCTATCTTCTCATCCATTCCAACGGCCATTTGATGCTCAAGATGAGGAGATAAATTTGTTCAAAAAATGTATGCCAAATCAGCTACACACATGGCAAGATTTTTACACATGTATATTGCTTATTGGAGCTGATTTTACACGTTCAAATGAAGCCTATTTCCACCTCATCTTCAACGGCCATAAGGGGATAAATATTCAGATTGGAAGACCATGTCAAAGCATTCAAAAATCAGATTTATCTTGAAATTAAAAGGCTGAAGTTTGGTAGCTAAAAAGGTGCTGATTTTATCCTTATCTCAACTCATTTCAACGGCTATATGGAGGAGCTTATGGGGTTGATCTCTTGGCTATAAATAGCTCCAAAGGGTGAAGAGAAAGAACACACCAACGAAAGCAAAGAAAGCAAAGAAAGACATTAGCTCTTTGTCTCCATTCTTCTCTTCTTCTCTTCTCTATTGAAGAACACGTTTGTAAAGGCTTTATGATTGTATAGTTCTTCAATTCTTGTCATTTCAACACCTTTCAAACTACATATTGTAAGGGAGAAGCTGGTGTATAAAGCTTACTCCTTAGAGGTGAGCAAAAGGTGAAAAGGTGCAAAGGTGCAAAGGTGATACAAACTAGGTGTTTTGGTGAGGTCTCTTGAAGAAGTTGGTGAAAAGCTTCTTCCTTTGACTTTGTAAGGTGATATTTGTGTTTGATGTTTAGTGAAATCCAAGAGAAGGTGTCTCTTGGGACTGGAGTAGGTCACATTGACCGAACCAGGATAATTCCTTGTGTTCTTTACTTATTTCCTGCACTTACTGTTTTCTGCCTGAGATTTACACTAACTTGGCGTGCATAATTGATCAAGCAAACGTTCTTAGAATTGCATGAATTTTGGATATGTTATACTTCAATGTGTTAGCTTTCAGTAGCCGCAAGAATCACTGAATTCTGAGGAGTTTAGCTCAGTCAAATCGTCTTCACAAAATTGTTGCTACATTCTGTGAACAGTTCTGACCAGTGTGCAAACTTGTGCAATTTGAATAAGCTATCCTTCGAATCTTGGAGTGAGCCTTATATCAAATTAAACTAGACATCTTGAGGTTTAATTTGACATAAGAATCATCAAAATAGCACGGGTAGATTTTGAGATATCATCGTTTGAAGTTTAGCAAACATTCTGCCTGAAACTGCCAGAATTGCACACTTTACTTCTCTTGCTTATTTGAACGTGCTAACTTGCTTGGAATTGGCTGAAATTTTTATGACATACCATAAACATTCTAAACTTGATCTCTGCCAAGTTTGAGAGCTTGCACAGGTGTATAAGTGGTTCAACCAAAGCACTCAAAACGGTGAACTGTTTCTGGAATTTTCAGAATCTGAGGTTAAAGAGGCAAAGGGGTCTTCAAACAAGTTTTTGAAGGTAATTATAGTGTAATTTCCGCTAATCCACTATTCACCCCCCCCTCTAGTGGTGCTATACAGGTCCAACAGTTAAAACCGTCCCCCCCTTATGGCCAATGGGGAGTTATACCAAAGTGTGGTGTAACTCCCTTAACTCCTAGTAGGGACCTTTTAAGTAATTACCCTTAGTTTCTTTTAATTCTACTTTTAACCCCTTTCTTTTGTTCTTCTATGTTTTGTGCAACTAAGTCTCATAAACTACATAATTAATTAAGTTGCACTTAAGGTTGACCTAGAGTGTTGAAAGTCGTGCTTAAAAGTCACGGGGTGTAACATTCCACCCCCCTTACAAAAAGTTTCGTCCTCGAAACTTACGTACCTTAGTTGAAGAGCTGAGGATACTTCTCCCGCATTTGTTCTTCGAGCTCCCAAGTGGCTTCACGTTCCGTGTGAATACTCCATTGAACCTTTACATACGGGATCACTCGCTTCCTCAACACTTGATCCTTTCGATCCACAATTTTCACGGGTACTTCCTCATATGTAACATCGTCCTTGAGTTCCAAAGGTTGAGCTTCAAGTACATGACTCGGATCCGCCACGTACTTTCTCAATTGTGACACATGGAATACATTGTGAACTTGCGCCAACACCGGAGGTAATGCCAACCTATATGCCAAGGCTCCTACCTTCTCAAGTATTTCATAGGGACCAATGAAACGAGGGCTTAGCTTGCCTTTTACTCCAAACCTCATGACGCCCTTCGTAGGTGATACCTTCAAATAAACTTTATCACCCACATCAAAATCCAATGGTCGTCGTTTGGAATCTGCCCAACTCTTGCTACGGTCCTGAGCCGTCTTGAGTCTTTCCCGAATGACCTTCACCTTCTCTAACGTTTTCTCTAATAGCTCAGGTCCGGTAATGGTCCTCACGCCCACTTCGTCCCAATAAATCGGAGACCTACATTTCCTTCCATACAAAGCCTCAAAAGGAGCCATATCAATAGCGCTGTGGTAACTATTGTTATAAGAAAATTCCATCAGCTTTACCATTCCGTCCCAACTCCCTTTGAAATCCAGCACGCAAGCTCTTAGCATATCTTCCAAGGTTTGAATTGTCCGCTCGGACTGTCCATCAGTTTGGGGATGATATGCCGTACTCAACCTTAATTCTGTACCCATGGCTTCTTGAAATGCTGTCCAAAACTTAGATGTGAACCGTGAGTCTCGGTCGGATACTATACTTACCGGGACACCATGTAAGCTCACTATGTTCTCCATATACACATTCACTAGTTTGTCGAGAGGTGTCTCACTTGAAACGGGTAGGAAATGGGCAGACTTTGTTAAACGGTCCACGATAACCCAAATCATGTCACATCCACTTCTTGTCTTTGGTAATCCGGCTACAAAATCCATTGTGACATGTTCCCATTTCCATTCCGGAATTTCCAACGGCATCAACAATCCACCGGGCCGCTGGTGTTCCGCTTTGACTTGTTGACACACTAAACACCTCTCTATGAATTCCGCAATATGTCTTTTCATCCCGGACCACCAATAGTATCGCTTGAGATCTCTATACATCTTGGTGCTACCGGGGTGTATCGATAACCTTGAATTATGAGCTTCTTGCAAAACTTCTTTCCTAAGTTCGTCAACATCCGGCACGCATAATCTTTCCCTAAACCATAAGCTCCCATCATCCTTAGTCCGAAATCCTTCAACTGGACTATGTTTCACCCTTTCCATTATCTCACTTAAAGCCTTATCTTTCTTCTGTGCCTCCTTTATCCGATCAATCAAACTCGGGGTGATAGTCAGGGCTGTCAAAACATTCACCGTGGATTCAATCAAATCTAAACCAAACTCCTCCATCTCTCTTTCCAGTGGTGATTGTCGTGCATGGCTGGACTTCCTACTTAAGGCGTCGGCTACCTTGTTAGCCTTTCCCGGGTGATAATGAATCGTTAGGTCATAGTCCTTTAGCAATTCCAACCATCTCCGCTGCCTCATATTCAATTCCTTCTGTGAGAACAAATACTTTAGACTCTTATGATCCGTGAATACCGCGCACTTCTCTCCATACAAATAATGCCGCCAAATCTTCAAGGCGAACACAACCGCGGCAAGTTCAAGATCATGTGTGGGATAGTTTTGTTCATAAGGCTTTAGCTGTCTTGAGGCATACGCGATGACTCGTTCGTTTTGCATTAAAACACAACCTACAAACAAGGTGTTAGTCTAAACTTAGTGAGTATATAAGATCATAACCTTATACTATAATTTACGTACCTAACCCGTTCTTTGACGCATCACTATAAATCACAAATCCATCCGTTCCAGAGGGTTGAGCTAATACTGGAGCTGTCGTTAATCTCTTTTTAAGCTCCGTGAAACTCTGCTCGCATTCCGCCGTCCACTCAAACTTGGACTTCTTCTGTGTAAGGCGACTGAGAGGTACGGCAACTCTTGAGAATCCCTCAACAAATTTTCTGTAATAACCCGCTAGACCCAAGAAACTTCGCACTTCGGTGACATTTGTAGGTCTAGGCCATTCAGTTACAGCTTCCACCTTCTTCGGGTCCACAGCAATCCCCTCTTCTGATATCACGTGGCCTAGGAACGCCACACTTCTTAACCAAAACTCACACTTGCTAAACTTTGCATAAAGTTGTTTCTGCCTCAAAATGCCTAGTACAGTTCTCAAATGCTCAGTGTGAGTTTGCTCGTCAGGAGAATACACAAGGATATCATCTATGAATACCACTACAAACTTATCCAACTGTTCTCGAAAGACGGTATTCATAAGATCCATAAAAGCTGCGGGGGCATTGGTTAATCCAAATGGCATCACCAAAAACTCATAGTGGCCATACCTTGTGCGGAAAGCTGTTTTTGCGATGTCCTCGGCCTTCACTCGCAACTGATGATATCCTGATCGAAGATCAATTTTCGAAAAGATCTTGGCACCCTTGAGTTGGTCAAATAAATCTTCGATTCGCGGAAGGGGATACTTATTTTTGATAGTAACTTTATTCAACTCCCTATAATCAATACAAAGCCTCATGCTACCATCCTTTTTCTTTACAAACAAAACGGGTGCTCCCCATGGCGATACACTAGGGCGGATAAACTTCTTGTCTAGTAACTCCTGCAGTTGTTCCTTCAACTCTCTTAGTTCCGCCGGAGCCATTCTATAAGGAGCTTTGGAAATAGGTTCTGTTCCGGGAATCAAGTTAATTTCAAACTCAACTTCTCTCGGAGGCGGTACTCCTGGTAAATCTTCCGGAAACACGTCAGGAAATTCATTGACCACTCGAATTTGCTCCATAGACGGCACCTCCTGAGTAACATCCATGGCGTACACTAAGAATCCCTCAGCACCCTTCCTTAATGCTTTCCGTGCTTGTGCGACAGACACATATACCTTCTTGGGAACTTTCCTTCGTTCTGCATCTCCTTGAAATATTACCTCCTCCATCTTAGCATTCTTTATTGTCACTTGCTTCAACCGACAATCAATATTGGCGTGATTCTTAGCCAACCAGTCCATTCCTAATATAACGTCAAAGTCATACATCTGAATAGGGATCAGTGTGGCAGAGAATGCTTGACCTTCAAACTCCAATTCACAGTCTCGATACTGCTGGTATGAAACCATAATCTGATCTCCGGCCGCTTGCACGCGATACGGAGTCTCTAACCATTCAGGCAGACTACTCAGGTGTTTAGTAAATCTCTTTGCTACGAAGGAGTGGCTTGCGCCGCTATCAAAGAGCACGTTGGCAGGCATCTTATTTACTAAAACCGCACCTAAAGCCACATAAAGTTTTGCACACAAAAGTTACGTACATAGACACTTAACTCAATATGAATTCAAACTTAGTTTAGAGGATACCTGCTACTACATCGGTAGCCTCCTGCACATCTGTGTCCGTCATTAGATGTACACGGGCATTTGCTCGAGGCTTCACTCTCGGCTGCTGAGCCGCCTCTCCAGGGTTATTCTTCTTCATCTCCGGACAGTCTCTAATCAAGTGACCCACTTGGCCACATCGGAAACATGCTCCGACTACTTTCCTACACTCTCCAACATGGTTCCTGCCGCAATGTGGACAAACTCCTATAGCCTGCTGAGCTACTTGATTCTGGGGTGGCAGTCTCTGAAAATTCCCAACTGGCCCCCTCTTCGGAATCTTGACCCAACGTCCGGGTCTTCCACCCACTCTCACATCCTCCCTTGGTCTCTTGCCTCTATCAGACCCTCCAACACTAGCTGCTCTCGCCGCCACTCGGCGAAAATCACTTTCGACACGGTAACACGCATCTAGCATATCCTCATAAGTTTTCATCCCTGCATTCACTATCGCCGATTGTATCCTCGAATCCAAACCCCTCTCAAACTTTGTTATCTTAAGACGATTATCAGACATAATCGCAGGGGCAAACTTACCTAAGGCATGAAAACGATCTGCATACTCCGACACTGTCATTCTTCCTTGCTCCAGTCTGTCAAACGCCCTTATCTTGTCCAAGATCGCCGTCTCCGGTACATAATATTTCAGGAAAACATCACAGAACTGTGTCCATGAGATTGGTGGCGTCATTCTCAACACCATTCCTTCCCACCATTCGCCAGCCTTGCCACTTAAAAGGGGTGTGGCCGCCTCAACTTTTATCTCATTCGGAACTTGCACCAGCCGGAAACATTTCTCAACCTCAGCCAACCAATGCTGAGCCTCTTCAGGATCCGTACATCCACCGAACTCCGGCACCCTCATCTTCCTCATCTCTCCATAAAAGAACCTGATGTTATGCTGTGGCGGTGGTGGAGGCGGAGGCTGATGCTGCTGCACATACCCTTGTGCAATGACCGTCAGCGCATCCGTGAGTACTTGGGGTAAAACCACTTGTGGTGGCTGGTTCTCCTGTCCATTGCCAGAATTGCCTGTGTTATCTCTTCTTGGAGGCATATTTCGCTGAAAGGTTAACATTTCATTAGCATTCAGTAAATACAAAAAGGTTACTGAAGGCTCGAATGCGTACTAATAGGTGAGGTGTGTAGCATAACTATTAATACAAAATTAGATGATAAACGCGCTCGCACACACCCAACCCATATCATACTTAACCACTAAAGAGATCAGTACTTATAACTAAGGATCAACCTTAAGGGAGAATCATAGCTTAGGAGTCTAAAAGATCATGAACTTAAGTTTCCGAAATAGATCTGAAGCCTAGTCTCTGATACCACCTGTAGCGCCCCAGCCCGATACCGTTATCGGAACCAGTGCACCCGCCGTAGCCTACTACGAGAACTACGAAGCGTCAAGCAGATCATGCGTACATTCTTCATAAGGTAAGATACTAAAACCAGCGGAAACGTCATAAAACTTAAACCTTCATCGTCATTAAACATCCATAAAATGCAGCGGAAATAAAAACAAACTGTTTGTTCATCTAGCCAACCGAAGTTTTAGAACAACATAATAACAATGAGTCTCCAAACTTAAACAGAATAATCCAGCATCTATCTATTCCCTTGTCCATCGTTCCATTGAGCCCACTCGCCGTCATCTTCGATAAATATCAACTCATATTCAGGCTCACCTGAAAAGGAACAGAATGATTGTTCTTAGCGAAAACTTCGCCAGCAAGTAACCCGTCTATACACCTTACGGAATCACACACGTCGAGTCACCAGTGAATAAAACGTTGCCCAAAATAAGGTGCTCGGGTTAGCAAATGGCATCTTAATAAGAACTTCTCAAAACAGATAAAGCACATATGTGAACACAGATACAAGAACCAACATGCATTAAAACAACGTATCACATAAGCAAGTCATAAACTAATCACGTTTCTTGCATGTCAAGTCTTATGCTTCGTGTACCATGATGCATGTACTTCTTTAAAATCACACACAACACCCATGCATATGTCTTCTTTCATAAACATGTCATGCATGCCATTTCACAAAACATTTCATCACTTTACATATCATATTCTTCGCGTAGCAGAACTTTATACCCTGTGGGTGATCAGCCCACAGCCATCATATATCCGTGCTGAAAGGTCCACGGCCCCATTACATATAACATATATCCGTGCTGAAAGGTCCACGGCCCCATTACATATAACATATATCCGTGCTGAAAGGTCCACGGCCCCATTACATATATCATATATCCGTGCTGATAGGTCCACGGCCCCATAAAATACTTCATTTTCCGTGCTGATAGGTCCACGGCCCCATAACATACTTTATACCCTGCTGTTGATTCACAGATCACGCTCTTTATACCCTGCTTTCGCAGACGTGACTCTTTATACCCTGTGATCAACCAGCAGCCATTTTGTCTTTCGCAAACTTTACCTTTCTTGTTCTTTTGCAAAACATATCTCAAATCAAATGCAAGTGCCCATGTCATGATGCAGGATGCACAAATAGCTTCATATCAACATGTAACACACACACACATACATCTTGTCTATCAAGGATATGGTCTTGCACCTCAAACACTCCCTAAACGTGTTTTACCAAGTCCATTTGTCTCACTTATTCACTAGAATTCAATCTTATGCTTACTTAATCAAACTTACCATCTACACCTCAAATATACCTCAATTACCCTTGCATTTTATGTTCAAAAGGAGTGTATAAAGTTACTACACTTACATAGGGCGCTTAAAGGGTCAAAAATACTTCCAGAATACTTGGAATGCCACTTGGAGCGCCTAATGTGGACATGAAGCGCCTCTACTAGGCGTTCGAAGTGTTCGGGGATGTTCCGTAGACATTGAACGCCTACATGAAGCGCCTAATGTGACATGAAGCGCTTCAAATAGGTGTTCGAAGTGTTCGGACGGTTCTAAACTGCAGTTTTTCTGTACGGGAAAGCTCCAGGACACATGGAACGCTACATGAAGCGCCTATAGTGACATGAAGCGCCTCATGTAGGCGTTCGAAGTGTTCTGACGATGCCAAACTGCAGTTTTTCTGCAGTAACTTCCACCCAACTCCTTTCTTCTTCAACCCTTCCAGATTCAACACTTAAAGATCCATCTTAACAACTAGATTCATCACACTTAACATACATCTAATCATGAATTGACACTTACTGAATGTCTAACAAGATCCACACTAAATCTTCATTCATTCACCACCTTCAAGAGTTATCATCAACAATACCCAACCAACAAGACTACACCAATATCATCACTCATCCCTCAATTTCCTGCACTTACTCTCGACATCTAAGTGTATACAATCAACACAAGAGTAGAGCAAGGCAAGAAACACATCAACATATATACTATCATGGGCATGGTTGAACACAACAAAGCACCACACAACTATTTTCAGAGATATGGCCCAAATAACAATACTTTGCACAATTAGCAACAACACTTACATATAACAAAGCATTTAAAATAGTCAAGACAAGAATACCAATGTGTGATTCATGTTTTCTCTTTGTAAGAACATAGGGCCTAAGTATCAAAATTTACATAAAGCGTATAGAAAGATTACTTGCCTTGAATTCTAGATAAGCTTACGGATTTACTGCAGAATCTTGATGAGAATTGAACCTAGAATGGCCTTTATCCTTCCTTCTCCTTCCACTCTTCTTCTTCTTCCTCTCCCTTTTCTCTTCTCTCTCAATTCCTGCGGTTTTCCTTCTTCTTTTGTGATGTTAAAACCGTCCCCCCCTTATGGCCAATGGGGAGTTATACCAAAGTGTGGTGTAACTCCCTTAACTCCTAGTAGGGACCTTTTAAGTAATTACCCTTAGTTTCTTTTAATTCTACTTTTAACCCCTTTCTTTTGTTCTTCTATGTTTTGTGCAACTAAGTCTCATAAACTACATAATTAATTAAGTTGCACTTAAGGTTGACCTAGAGTGTTGAAAGTCGTGCTTAAAAGTCACGGGGTGTAACACTATCTTCAACCTAAAGAGTTTGTGATCCACACAGACCACGAAAGCCTTAAGTATCTTAAAGGGCAGGGAAAGCTGAACAAAAGACATGCCAAATGGGTAGAGTTCATATAACAATTCCCTTACGTGATTAAGTACAAACAAGGACAGGATAATATAGTTGCCGATGCCCTCTCTAGGAGATACACATTAGTGACTACATTATCTTCACGCTTCTTAGGATTCGAATCACTTAAGGAATTGTACCCCAATGACCATGACTTTGGCACCATTTTCGAGGCATGTCAAGTAGCACCATTTGGGAAATTTTACATACATGAGTGATATCTTTTCAAAGAACAAAAATTGTGCGTTCCCCAATCATCCCTACGAGAAGCATTGACTAGAGAAGCCCATAGGGGAGGTTTAATGGGTCATTTCGGAGTGTTCAAAACCCTTGAGACTCTTAAGGAACATTTCTATTGGCCCCACATGAGAATAGACGTCGAGAGGCTGTGTGGTAGTTGCATCACTTGCAAACAAGCCAAATCCAAAACCCAACCACATGGCCTTTACACACTTTTACCCGTCCCTGATGCCCCTTGGATTGACATCTCCATGGACTTTGTTTTAGGACTTCCTAGGTCTCGGGGAGGACGCGATAGCATTTATGTTGTGGTTGATCGATTTTCAAAAATGGTACATTTCATTGCATGTAGGAAAGTTGATGATGCCACACATGTTGCTGATTTGTTCTTCAAAGAAATTGTTAGATTGCATGGCATTCCACGTACAATTGTAAGTGATAGAGATACGAAATTTTTGAGTCATTTTTGGCGTGTTTTGTGGGCTAAACTTGGTACACAATTGTTGTTTTCAACCACCGCACACCCATAAACGGATGGACAAACTGAAGTCGTTAATCGTACTCTTTCTCAACTTTTGCGTGCCATTTTGTAAAAACACATTAAACATTGGGAAGATTGTTTACCATATATCGAATTTGCATATAATAGGAGTGTCCATCACGGTACTTTGCATAGTCCATTTGAAATCGTGTATGGCTTTAATCCCTTGTCTCCCCTCGATTTGATTCCTATTCCCGTGCATGAACGTTCTAGTCTTGATGGTAAACAAAAAGCGGAAAAGATAAAGAAACTGCATGAACAAGTTAAAACACAACTTGAAAAGAAAAACAAAGCTTATGAAAGACGAGCTAACAAACATCGGAAACGAGTTGTGTTTAAACCTAGAGATTTAGTGTGGTTACATTTGCACAAAGAAAGATTTCCCAATGAAAGAAAGTCAAAATTGTTGCCTCGAGGAGATGGACCTTTTAAAGTATTGAAACGCATAGGTGACAATGCATACATCCTTGATCTTCCCGACAGGTATGGTTCAATTTCACCTACTTTTAATGTTGCTGACCTCACCCCTTTCAACGATGACCTTTTTGATTCGAGGACGAATCCGTTTGAGGGGGGATTGATGAGGATCAAGGGTCCGATGAGGATCAAGGGCCCCATCAAGAGGTCAAAGGTCCTATGACAAGAAGGAGGGCAAGAGAACTTTGTCATCAAGTTGCCACCTTCTTGTACAAGCATATTCAAGATGAACCTAAGACTCCTTGGGTTCATTTCATTGAACCTTCAACTTGAGCGTGTATCAGCATGCACGTCTACATTCTTTGTCTTTGAATTTATCTTGTGTCTTGTGATCTTGGTTTTATGTATTTGCTTTGTAGGTAAATTAGGTACATGAAGTTTCAAAGCCAAATGGAGGTCCAAAATGTTCTTGTAGGCGTGTGCTACCAAAAAGAGAGAGAAAAGGAATGATTGTCTTGAAGAGAATGTTTGTCTCCACTAAGACAAATTTAAATGTGTCCAAGATGGAATCTCTAGTTCAAATTGAAATCAAAAGCATCCCCAAATATCATCCAAGAGGCCGGCCACTTTGAATCCAAAGATGAAGATAAGGTGATGATCAAATTGAATTTAAATTCAACTCCAAACTTGAATTTAAATTCAACCACGATTTGCATTCAAACTTCAACCAATTGGAGAGTTAAATTTCAAGGTGCATTCAGCCAGAATATCCATATATTCACACGCCACTTGGATGGATAAAAAGGAGGATAGATTTCAATTCAAATTGAATCCAAGTTTGAATTCAAATTCAAACTAAATTTGAATTCAAACTTCAACCATCATTTGAATTCAATTCCAGCCAGCTTATCAACATGATGAACTACAGCCTAACCTTGTGGATACAAACACTGACGATGACACCTCAATGCCCCACACAGGTCCCATAACAAGGAGTATGGCTAAGAAGTTATTACATTGTGTTGAATCATTTCTTTATAGGCATGAAGAGGATGAACCAAGCAAAGATGATGTCCATTGGGTTTATATGATACAAGCTATGATCTAGTTGTATCCAAAACGTGTTGTACATATCCTTAGTTGTTCTTTTTAATATTGTTGGTTGGTTAACCTTGTTTTAGGATAGTTTGTGTTATTGACTTGTCTTTCAGGTACACGTACTTAGCTTGAAAATGCAATTAGAATCTGAATTTTTGTTCAAGCAAGGAGGTGACAAACAAGTAGCTTACAAACAAGGTGGTGACAAGCACTCATGTCAAATTCAAAGATTGTTCTTCACGTTAAGAATGGATGAAACAAGCTGCTCACATCTTTAACCAATGAAAAGAAGTCTTGCAAATTCAAACCAATCAAAAACAAGCAAGGAGACAACCAAGAAAGCTGCACAACAAATGAACCAATCATATCCTTGTTCTTTGAAGGCTTGACCACGCAAGGTTCCTTGAAAATTCAAAGCCACACTCTCAACCAATCAAGGCCAAAATCTAAGCAAGCTGCTCAATGAATTATCCAATCAAATTGATCAAGAAAAGAAGGTTGAAATAGCAAGGAATCAACGGCAAAGCAACCAGCTTTCTAGGAACTAAAGTTGTTCAAACAAGTTACCAAGCAAGCATGTCATTTTTTAGTCTTGTACTTTGTATTTTAAAACTTGTACTCTTGTAATTTTTGTTTTCTGTAAGTAGGTAGGAATCTGAATGTACAAACAACAATTTCAAGAAAACATTTCAATCAAACATTCCTTTAAGGAGTTCTCAACTTTCTAGTTGAAGTTAAAACCACTTAACGGTTTTCTTTCAAGTTCATAGCCTAGAACTTGTTAGTATTCACTTCATTTTTGGTTTACAGCATCTTAGGGTCTCAATGAGGTTTTAGATGTGTTGGAATACCAAAGAGGAAGAGGTGTTGGTATAAATTGAGCCAAGAACAAACGGTTACAGTTCAAGGGGTGTCATTATGATGTTCTTTGCCATAGCTGAGGTTCAAATCAATTTGGAATAGGAGACAAGGTCCGTACAACGTTTATCTAGCCTTCTTTTGGCTCATCAATTGGTATCAGAGCATTGGTTAGTCTTCTATTCATGTTTACATTGTTTAAACTAGCATATGTTTGTTGCTGCCCAAACCGTATATTGAACTGATTTTGTTGTCATTTAGAATCTGTTTGTTTAGATAGTTAGTCTATGTTTTAAAGTGTTTATTAGTTGGTTTACAATAGTTTGGTAACTTAGTTTAAGCAGCGAAAAAAACCGAAACACCACAAAAAAAAGAACTTAGACTAGACTTAGTGTTGTTAAAATCTGTTTGTGTAGCTTAGATCAAAACCATGTGTAACCTGTTTATACTTGTTCAATCTAGCTTAGATAATGTTCATTAGACCCTAATCTAGAAGTTTAAGTGTTAGTTTAGTGATTACTTAAAACAGAAAACTTGAACACAAAATTAGATTAGTTGATAGTTTAGAAATCAAGTTGTTAAAATTCTGTTTTCTAGTAGTTGTGTGCAAACTGTTTAAACGCTTTTAGTGCTGCGTTATTTAGCTTGGTTAGACTAGTTTACAACATAGATTAAGAGGTTTAGTTGGTTGTTTAGTTAGCACAAGCAAGAACCGAAAACTAAAGAACAAAACAAGTAGTTTTAGCTAACTAAGTGTGCTGCCTAGTTCTAGTTCATATACGTTTGTTAGGTAGAACATAAAGAGCTGCATCTAGGATCATCTAGCTTAGAAACTGATTGCATCATACAAACGAAAACCAAGACAAAAACAAGTAGAGTATATCACTTAAAAACAAAACAAAACAAGATAACTAGCTTGCATCAAAACTGATTTCCATTAGTTGATATAGTAATCAGCCTTATAGATTGCATTTAGAAACAACTAAGTTGCATTTAGCTATCTTAAGATTAGTTAGATCACTTGCATCAAAAACAGAAAAAGAAAAAAGAACAAACTGCCCAAAACCGTGTGATTTAGAACAACTTTTAAAGCTCATTTGAAATCTTGGTGAATGCTAATAGCTTTGTTTTTTTTGTTGATTTCAATTGTTTCAAACAACTTGTTGGACTTAGATATATTCTGAAAGTTAGGAATTGTTTAAGCCCCACACTGTTAAAGAGCTATCCAATTGTTGTTTTAGATCAATTTCTGAACTTACATTGCACTATATACAATTTGAACTTGTTGTAATTGTGAATTGAATTCCCACTACATAGTGTTTAGCCGTGTTGTGTACGAGGAACTTTCAAATTCCGAATACAACAAACCTTGTGCAATTAAAGGCCGTGGGCAATGTCTCATGTAGGCCGTGAGGAGTAGTCTCACAACAATCAAGCAAACCCCTCCAAAGAAAGAAAATTAAGCTTGATTGAGAAATACACGAGAGAAAAGCCAATATTTGTCAACAAGTAAGAGGCAAGACAAGAGAGGATTGCACAAGAAAACCAAGTGAGGAAAAGCCCAAAAAGTACACATTGCAAAAAGGGAAAATCCCTGTGCAAAGCTCAAAAGAAAGAAAGTGCTCAAACCAAACCCAAAGTGTTGTAGTTTTGAAATATTGAAAGTTTCTAAAGCAAACCCTTGCTAGCACTTTGTTTGTGTGTCTTTACTTTCACTTTACTACAATTGATAATTGCATATGCTATAAAGTAATTGAGGGATTGTCTTAAACAACCCCGTAGATTTCATTCAGCCCGAACAACAATTTGACTTCTGTGATTTTCTTGAATCTTTAGGAGAAATAGTCCAAATTGCTGTTTTGAATAATTGTCAACATAAAGTAGAGTATTTGCATCTTGTCAATATTTTAAATTGGTTTTTGAGATTGTTTTCTGAATCATGGGTCCCCAACAGAAAGATAATGCACCATCCCCGTCCCCATCTACTCCTGTCCCATCCCCAGTCCCTGTTACCCTAGAGAATATACAGCAAACACTCACTTTCCTTGTTAATCAGTTTGGTTTAATGAGAAGTGACAGAGGATAACAAACAAAGGATAAACAACGTAGAAAAGCCAACCTCAGATCAAAAGGAACCTAGTATACCTTTTCAAGAAGGCACCTCTTATGGTAATGAGTCTCATGTTCAACCTAGAAGAGTCACATCACATAGAGGTAGAAGTTGAGGTCGAGGTAGTAATGGTGGTCGTAGGAACATTTCTTTTGAGGAGAGATTTGATTATCTCCCTGAGTACAATGAAGAACACTATCCGGAAGAACGGTATGATGAACGTCAACCTGATAGAAATGAACATCTTGAAGAAGAGTTCATTACTACTAAACTGACAATACTCCCCTTCCAAGGAAAAAGTGATCCTGAAGCTTATCTGCAATGGGAAACAAAAGTAGATCATATGTATTCTTGCACTAACTATTCTGAATTGGCCAAAGTGCGGTATGCAACTTTTGAATTTGTAGATTATGCTTTACTCTGGTGGGAGCAATTGCAGAACACCCGGAGAAGAACAAGACAGCCCCCTGTTGTTACTTGGTCCGAGCTGAAACAAGAGATGAGGAAGAGATTCATATCTCCTTCCTATGAAAGAAGCATTTTCCAGAAATTGCAACAACTTTCTCAAGGTAATAGATCTGTTGATGAATTTTATAAAGAATTAGAACATCTGCTTACCAGGGCAAACATAGAAGAAGCTGAGGAAGCCATAATGGCTAGATTTCTAGCTGGCTTGAACAAAGAGATTGCATTCAAGGTGGAACTTACACCTTACTCTGATCTGGCTTCTATGGTTCACATTGCTGAGAAAGTGGAAAGACAATTGAAGGTAAAAACTTCAAACCCTTCTTTTCGGACTAATCCTTTGAGTTTTCCTAGAACACAGCCCAGGACGCCTTTCCGTCCACAACAAGGTCAAGGCCATGGATTCCAAGGAAAATCAACCCAGAACATCCAAAATCGTCCAAAGTTTCCAATCACTGATAAAGGCAAAGCCAAGGTGGAAGGTACGCCTAATGTTAAGACTCGTGATATTCAATGTTTTAAATGCTTAGGAAAAGGT
This sequence comes from Eustoma russellianum, assembly GCA_036186865.1. NCBI lineage: Eukaryota > Viridiplantae > Streptophyta > Magnoliopsida > Gentianales > Gentianaceae > Eustoma > Eustoma russellianum. Next base: position 11,306,033 of record AP025045.1, read on the forward strand.
CATTTTGCTAATCAATGTCCCAACCCTAAACGCATCATGTTTATTGAAGAGTCTAATGAGTATTATTCTGAGGAAGAATTGGAAGAGAGTGAGGAAAACAATAAAATTGAGCAAACATGTGAGGAAGAAGAAGAGATTAGTGAAGAGACTAATGAGTGTGAAACAAAAGAGTTCTTAGTTGTCCGTCGAGCTCTAAGTGCCCAAATTAAAACTGAAGAACCTGACATACAAAGAGAGAACATATTCCACATTCATTGTATGGTTAAAAAGAAAGTCTGCACTTTAATCATTGACTCCGGTTTATGTACCAATTGTTGGACCTGTATAGCACCACTAGAGGGGGGGGTGAATAGTGGGTTAGCGGAAATTACACTACAATTACCTTCAAAAACTTGTTTGAAGACCCCTTTGCCTCTTTAGCCTCAGATTCTGGAATTTCCAGAAACAGTTCACTGTTTTGAGCGCTTTGGTTGAACCACTTATACACCTGTGCCAGCTCTCAAACTTGGCAGAGATCAAGTTTAGGATGTTTATAGTATGTCATAAAAAATTCAATCAATTCCAAGCAAGTTAGCACGTTCAAATAAGCAAGAAAAGTAAAGTGTGCAATTCTGGCAGTTTCAGGCAGAATGTTAGCTTAACTTCAAACGATGATATCTCAAAATCTACCCGTGCTATTTTGATGAATCTTATGTCAAATTAAACCTTATGATGTCTAGTTTAATTTGATATAAGGCTCACTTCAAGATTCGCAGGATAACCTATTCAAATTGAACAAGTTTTGCACACTGGTCAGAATTGTTCACAGAATGTAGCAACAATTTTGTGAAGACGATTTGAATAGGCTAAACTCCTTAGAATTTAGTGATTCTTGCGGCTAATGAAAGCTAACACATTGAAGTATAATATATCCAAAATTCATGCAATTCTAAGACTGTTTGCTTGTTCAATTATGCGTGCCAAGTTAGTGTAATTCTCAGGCAGAAAACAGTAAGTGCAGGAAATAAGTAAAGAACACAAGGAATTATCCTGGTTCGGTCAATGTGACCTACTCCAGTCCCAAGAGACACCTTCTCTTGGATTTCACTAAACACCAAACACCAAAGTCACCTTACAAAGCCAAAGGAAGAAGCTTTTCACCAACTTCTTCAAGAGGCTGCACCAAAACTGAAAATCAGCACTAGTTTGTTTCACCTTTGCACCTTTGCACCTTTTGCTCACCTCTAAGGAGTAAGCTTTATACACCAGCTTCTCCCTTACAATATGTCGTTTAAAAGGTGTTGAAATGACAAGAAATGAAGAACTATACAATCATAAAGCTTGCTGCAAATGTGTTCTTCAATATAGAAGAGAAGAAGAGAAGAATGGAGACAAAGAGCTAATTGTCTTGCTTGCTTTCTTGCTCTTTCGTTGGTGTGCTTTTCCTCTTCATCTTTGGTGCTATTTATAGTCAAGAGGACAGCCTAAAGGCTCCTCAATATAGCCGTTTGAAATGGATGAGAATGGAGAAATTTCAGCACCTTTTTAGCTACCAAAATTCAGCATTTGACTTTCAAGATAAATCTGATTTTTTTTGAATGCTTTGAAATAGTCTTCCAACCTGAACTTTTATCCCATTATAGCCGTTGGAATGAGATAGACAATGGCTCCATTTGAATGTTTAAAAGGCAGCTCCAATCAGCAATATCCATGTGTAAATAACTTGTCATGTATGCGTGTGTTTTGAACAGAATTTTTTCTCCTCATTTTGAATAATAAATGACGTTGGAAAGCCCTTGAAGATAGGCATTGAAGAATAGTTCAAATATAGTTAGAAATCAGCCAAGTTTGTTTGAGAATAAGTCTTCACCATTTGAATCATATATAGCCGTTTGCTATCTTCCTTGGTTGAGAGATTTTTTTTTGCTCCAACTTTGAATACATATAGCCGTTTGTATTGAGAGATCTTTGCTCCACATTTTAACCAAAATAGCCGTTTGAATCAGCTCCAAAATATAGAAGAATAATCACTTAAAATCAGCACCAAAATAGGATGTAATTCAACTTGCCTTGTCTTGTTCAAAATCTGAAAATTTGAACATGATATATGCGCCAACATCCGTGTGTAAACATATAATATATAGTCATTTATGTCTTCAACATGTAGCATAGAAAACCATATGAAGAATACCAAGAATTCCAAGAAAACCATAGATGTGATAACCATAACATAAGAATTCCAATTGAGATACCATGCTGCCCGTTTCCATAAAAATAGGGCACGTACCATATGTGACATAAACACATATAAACATCATATAAGCAATATATAACATGTTGGAAGATCCATTGGCAAGTGAAAAGACCAGAATACCCCTCAGCACAAAAATAGGAATTTTGTCCTAGGATGAACCTAGACATGGTGCTGCTCCAGATTCATTTTTGCCATGATGTGACATGACTTAAAAATGTATCATATGATCATATAAATCCGTTGGAAGAAGACCAAATAAGAATGAGAAGTCCAAATGGTGAAATTACCAAAATAACCCTTATAAAGATCAATAAGCTTCACCACCGTGTCAAGTCAATTTTTATCCGTGTCAAGCATGCTTTTCCTCAGCCAATTAGATTCTAAATTGAATAAGGATCATGTGGGCTTTTGAATCACTCAATTTGGAGTTCATTTGCTCAAGATATGAACCAAAACCTGCAATAGGATACTAAACCGAGCAATTTGCCTTATATTGTAAGTCATGTGACTTCAAGGCTTGGTTAGATCATATAATTAACATGTATTGGCATATATATCATCTAAGATCAGTTTGAACATATCTTGATTTAGACATGTGATTGAATTGGCCAAGTTCAATCTCATGATCTTAATCAAACTTGTTCAATCTTGATTCATTCAATCAATTTCACATTTAGCTCATTCAATCTCATGATCACATATACTTTAAACGTTATACACACATACATGCTCACATATGCATTTTGCAATATATCACAACAATCTACATGCTCACATATGCATTTTGCAATATACCACAACAATCTACATGCTCACATATGCATTTTGCAATCATTCAAACATGATATATCACAACAATCTCCCCCTTTTGATGATTTGCAAAATTACCCCACATATGTGTATATTAAGCATCTAAATCAAGTATAAGCTTCTCTTTAAATCAAGTTAAGCATCTAAATCAAGTGTAAGCTTCTCTTTAAATCAAGTTAAGCTGCTCCCCCTTAATGTGTTATCTCCCTTAACATGATATACATATATCTCTCCCTTTTAATGTGTTATCTCCCCCTTAACATGATATACATATGTCTCTCCCCCTTAATTTTGTAAATTATGCAAAAGATTGAATTGATTCAGCAATACCCAGAAAGTAGTTAGTTGTAAGCAATTAATCCAAGTCTTGCACGTAAATTCTCAAAGATAGCTTGATTAAGGGGTTTAGTGAATATGTCAGCTACTTGTTGATCAGTTCTAACATGTTCAATGTGTATATGTCCAAGATTAACATGATCACGGAGAAAATGATAACGTACTTCTATATGCTTTGCCTTAGAGTGTAGTACAGGGTTTTTAGACAAATTTATAGCACTTGTACTATCACAATAGATGGGGATATTATTTACTTGTATTTCAAAGTCTGAAAGTTGTTGTTTAATCCATAATAGTTGAGTACAACAGAGACTTAAAGCCATATATTCTGCTTCAGTAGTAGAAAGTGCAACACTAGATTGTTTCTTTGAAAACCAAGATATTAGTGAGTTTCCTAGGAATTGACATGTTCCACTAGTGCTCTTTCTATCTACTCTACATCCACCATAATCTGCATCTGAATATGCATGTAGACTTAGACTAGATTGTCTATCATACCATAAGCCTAATGTTGGTGTATGTTGAAGATATCTAAATATTCTTTTTACAGCTTTAAAGTGTGACATCTTAGGCATACTTTGAAATCTCGCACACATACATACTGCAAACATAATATCAGGTCTACTAGCAGTTAGATATAGCAATGAACCAATCATAGACCTATATAGTTTTTCATCAAATGCAACACCATTTTCATCTTTGTCTAATTTTGTTGAAGTACACATTGGTGTTGGAGATGGTTTCAAGTTTTCAAAGTTGAATTTCTTTATCATATCTCTTATATATTTGGCTTGATTGATATGTATACCACTTGATGTTTGTTTTATTTGCAAGCCTAAGAAATAGTTTAATTCACCAACCATAGACATTTCAAACTCAGACTTCATACAATCTTCAAAGTCTTTTACTAAGTTAGGATTAGTTGAACCAAAGATTATGTCATCTACATATATTTGTATTACAAGCAAATCTTTGTCTTTCTTTTTCAAGAATAAGGTACTATCTATGGTTCCTCTTTGAAAGTTGTTACTTAGTAAAAAGTTGGCAAATCTTTCATACCATGCACGGGGGGCTTGTTTCAAACCATATAAGGCTTTCTTAAGTTTATATACATGATTAGGGTTCTTTGGATCTTCAAAGCCTGGTGGTTGTTTAACAAAAACTTCTTCTTGGATATAGCCATTTAAGAATGCACTCTTAACATCCATTTGGAATAGTTTGATGTTATTATAACATGCAAAAGCTAATAAGAGGCGTATGGATTCTAATCTTGCTACGGGGGCAAATGTTTCATCGTAATCAATACCCTCTTCTTGATTATATCCTTGAGCTACAAGTCTTGCTTTATTTCTTACTACAACCCCTTGTTCATTCATTTTGTTCCTAAACACCCATTTAGTTCCAATGATTGATTTATCCTCGGGTTTAGGTACTAAATCCCACACATTGTTTCTTTCAAATTGGTTTAACTCTTCATGCATTGCATCTATCCAATATGCATCGTTTAAGGCATCATTCACATTCTTGGGTTCAATTTGGGATATAAGTGCATGCCATTGATCATATTCATTAGGATCTATTTGCCTACGTGTTCTAACCCCTTGATTTACATCTCCTATGATAAGTTCTTGAGGATGCTTTTGTTTATCTCTTATTTGCCACCAATTACTTGGTTGTGCATCTTCAATAGGTTCATGATGTTCAATAGGTTGGTTAGACACATTTTCTTCATTATGTTCTTGTGTAGGGGGAGTTTGAACTTCATGCATTTCAAGAGTTTGATTTGGTGTTTCAATTTGTTCATTTGTGGGTGGTAGGATAAGTTCATCTTCATCATGAAGTATTTGATCATTTGGTACATAGATTTCATGTTGATTACTTGTTTGGAGATATGCATTTTCATTGAACTTCACATGTATAGATTCAACTATCTTTCTTGTTTGTGCATTATAACATCTATATGCTTTAGAGTTCATTGAATATCCCACAAATATATGTTCATCAGACTTAGGATCAAACTTATCTAAGTTATCTTTTGTGTTCAATACAAAGCATTTACAACCAAAGACTTTTAGATAGTTTACTTTTGGGAGTCGTCCATTTAAGATTTCAAATGGTGTTTTGTTCAATTTCTTTCTTATTGATAGTCTGTTGATCATATAACTTGAAGTGTTTACTGCTTCAGCCCATAAGAATTTAGGTACTTTGTTTTCTACCATCATTGTTCTTGCTACTTCTTGAATAGTCCTATTCTTTCTTTCAACTACACCATTAAGTTGAGGAGTTCTTGGTGGGGAGAATTCATGTTTTATATCCTTTTCATTACAGAATTTGATTAATTCACTATTTTTAAACTCACCACCTCTATCACTCCTTATCTTAATAACATGTGATTCATGTTCATTTTCAAGTTGTCTAATTAGATTAGCTATAGATGATGCACTTTCATCTTTTGAAGCAAGAAACAATGTCCAAGTATATCTTGAGAAATCATCAACTATTACACATACATAATAACTTCCACCTAAGCTTCTTGTTCTACATGGACCAAATAAGTCTATATGCAAGAGTTCTAGTATTCTTGATGTTGTGACCTCGGTTTTAGGCTTAAGGGATTCTCTAACATGTTTGCCTTTGATACAAGATTCACATAGTTGAAAATCATTCAAGTTAAGTTTAGGCAATCCTTTAACAAGACTTTTAGCGTGTAGTTTTTCTAAGGTTGATATACCTATGTGCCCTAAACGTCTATGCCAAAGATTGGGATCAGATTCATGTGAAACAAGACATTTTGTGTTACTACATAGCATATCATCCATGTTAAGCACATATATGTTTCCTTCACGTTTTCCTTTTAACACAACTTGATTGTTTTTATCCATTATCTTACAAGAGGTGGAGGAGAAGAGAACATTCAAGTTGTTGTCACATAGTTGAGAAACGCTTAAAAGCTCAAAGGTTAAGTTACTTACAAGTAGGACGTTTTTGATCTCAAACTTGTTTGGATCACCAACCTTGCCTTTGCCAATTATTTGGCCTTGGTTGTTGTCTCCAAAGGTAACTTTGCCACCTTTTGCAACGTTTTTAAGTGTGCTAAACAAATTTTTGTTGCCCGTCATATGTCTTGAGCAACCACTATCAACTATCCAATTGGTTTTGTTCTTTTCATCTTCTTTGTTGTTATAACCAGCAACTTGTCTTTCTTTGATGTTATGTACCTACAAATGTAAATAACAACTTAGGTACCCTTTGATTTTGGGTCCTTTCAAGGTTAGACAAGTTAAGTTCATGTTAGTGTACCTTTAGGTACCCAAACTTGAACAACCTTTCTTGGTTTTGAAATGTTAAAATCATGTTGCATATAATGAACAAATAGTGGATTTTGATACATAGAATATGATGGAAAAGGGGCTGCACATTTATGTCTAGTTGAATAAGCATTGTAAGTTCTATATGCATTTGAATGTTGCCATGTATATGAGTTATATCTTGGCCGTGTATAAGCATGATGTTGTGTGTGTCTAGGCCGTGTGTTGTAAACTGATTTAGGCCGAGAGTATGTCATGTTCTTCACATAAGCATGTTGTTGCATATAAGGCATAACTTGAGCAGATTGCATACTACTTTGTTTAGGCATTCTTGTATACATGTAAGCATGGTTTCTAGGTGTATTTACCTTCCTATATGTTGATGCATTTTGCAATCTTTGTGATGAAGGTGGTGTGGGCAGAATAGGTTCATTTCTAAATGCATTTGGCCTATATTTCATGTTGGTTGAAGATGATACAAATGTTGTTTCCTTAGGTGTGTATTCAGCTTCTTTAACATATCCAAGACCTTGTTTGTCATTTCCATGCTTTTGAGATGCAATAAGAGTGTCTAACATGTTGGAACCATTCTTAAATTGTTCTAAAGATTTGTTCAAGTCTAGGTTGCATGCTTTTAATGATTCAAATTCAGTTTGTATTTCATGTAATTTAGACTTTAAAACGTTGTAATCAACACATTGCACACATTGCACATTTTCATGTTTGTTCTTAAGTTCCTTAATCTGATTTTGCATTGAACTAATAGTGTTTGATGATTCAAGTTGAAGAACTTCTAGTTGAGAAGTTAGATTCAAGTTAGACGTCTCCAACTTGTTCTTCTCCTCAACTATTCTTTTCTTCTCCTTGGATAGCTTCTTATATCTATCATGCAACTTTTCTAATTCATCCAACAATTCATCTTGAGTAAAATCACATTCAGAGTCAGAATCGAATGTTACCTCATTTGTAGACTTTGAAGCCAAACATGTTTGTGCAACTTCAGGTTCCTCCTCGGATTCGGATGAAGATGTGTCATCCCAAGTGCTTGAACTTACCTTGAGAGCTTTCTTCCTCCTTTGCATAGGTTCTACTCTAGTTTTTGTCCTTGTCTTTTCATCCATGTCACGGTTTTTGTTCTTGTTTGGACAATCATATGAGATGTGTCCTTGTTTGCCACATTCATAACACTTAAGTTCTTTATCATACCATTTACCATCTTGTTTGTTAGATTTCACATTGATAGGGGCAGCTGATTTTGCTTGTCTTTTAGTTGGTCTTTTCTTGAAAAACTTCCTTAAACGCCTAGCTAACAACATTATGTCTTCTTCATCACTTTCATCATCACTTTCATACTCGGCTTGATTAGATGATTCGGGTTCATTTGTTACAAATGCAAGTGATTTAGACTTGTTACTAGTTTCAGCCTTTCTTATATTCAACTTGTTTTCATAAACTTTTAAAGAACCTATCAATTCATCAAGTTTTATTTGAGAAAGATCTTTGCTTTCTTCAATGGCACTAACTTTGGCATCCCATTCAATTGGCAAACTTCTCAAAACTTTTTGCACTTTTTCTTTCATCAAAAACGTTTTACCAAGGGATTCAAGTGAGTTGTATAAGTTTGTAAGCCTTAAATCCATATCAACAATTGATTCATTAGGCAGTAAATGAAATGTTTCAAGTGTAGTCATTAACATGTTAATCTTTGATTCCTTTACTTGATTAGTTCCTTCATGCTTCATTTCAAGACATTTCCACATATCCTTTGCACTTAAACATGAAGAGACATAGGCAGATTCACTCCTACTTAAACCATTCAACAATAATTGCATTGCTTTAGCATTAAGACTCATTTTCTTTTTATCTTCATCACTCCAATCTTTTCTATATTTCTCAACTTCTTGTGACAAGCCATCAATTATAACATGCTTAGTAGGCACATAAGGTCCATCTTCAATGATAGACCACAAGTCTATATCAATAGCCATTAAGAACAATTTCATCCTAAGTTTCCAATGACTAAAGTTTTCTCCATCAAAAAGAGGTGGTCTTTGTGTGGACATGCCTTCTAATTCTATTTTCATGTGTGACTTAGACATGCTTCTTAGTGTGTGAGAAAACGTTTAAAACACTTATAAGAAGGAAAGAAAGTGTCACCTTGTTGTAGATACCAAATATGAAGAATATAAGACAACCAGAAAATTTCCAGCAACTTTGCAACTTGGAGTGTAAACTGTTTTCAGCTCAAATAAGAATATGGTGCTCAACCAGGCTCTGATACCAATTGTTGGACCTGTATAGCACCACTAGAGGGGGGGGTGAATAGTGGGTTAGCGGAAATTACACTACAATTACCTTCAAAAACTTGTTTGAAGACCCCTTTGCCTCTTTAGCCTCAGATTCTGGAATTTCCAGAAACAGTTCACTGTTTTGAGCGCTTTGGTTGAACCACTTATACACCTGTGCCAGCTCTCAAACTTGGCAGAGATCAAGTTTAGGATATTTATAGTATGTCATAAAAAATTCAATCAATTCCAAGCAAGTTAGCACGTTCAAATAAGCAAGAAAAGTAAAGTGTGCAATTCTGGCAGTTTCAGGCAGAATGTTAGCTTAACTTCAAACGATGATATCTCAAAATCTACCCGTGCTATTTTGATGAATCTTATGTCAAATTAAACCTTATGATGTCTAGTTTAATTTGATATAAGGCTCACTTCAAGATTCGCAGGATAACCTATTCAAATTGAACAAGTTTTGCACACTGGTCAGAATTGTTCACAGAATGTAGCAACAATTTTGTGAAGACGATTTGAATAGGCTAAACTCCTTAGAATTTAGTGATTCTTGCGGCTAATGAAAGCTAACACATTGAAGTATAATATATCCAAAATTCATGCAATTCTAAGACTGTTTGCTTGTTCAATTATGCGTGCCAAGTTAGTGTAATTCTCAGGCAGAAAACAGTAAGTGCAGGAAATAAGTAAAGAACACAAGGAATTATCCTGGTTCGGTCAATGTGACCTACTCCAGTCCCAAGAGACACCTTCTCTTGGATTTCACTAAACACCAAACACCAAAGTCACCTTACAAAGCCAAAGGAAGAAGCTTTTCACCAACTTCTTCAAGAGGCTGCACCAAAACTGAAAATCAGCACTAGTTTGTTTCACCTTTGCACCTTTGCACCTTTTGCTCACCTCTAAGGAGTAAGCTTTATACACCAGCTTCTCCCTTACAATATGTCATTTAAAAGGTGTTGAAATGACAAGAAATGAAGAACTATACAATCATAAAGCTTGCTGCAAATGTGTTCTTCAATATAGAAGAGAAGAAGAGAAGAATGGAGACAAAGAGCTAATTGTCTTGCTTGCTTTCTTGCTCTTTCGTTGGTGTGCTTTTCCTCTTCATCTTTGGTGCTATTTATAGTCAAGAGGACAGCCTAAAGGCTCCTCAATATAGCCGTTTGAAATGGATGAGAATGGAGAAATTTCAGCACCTTTTTAGCTACCAAAATTCAGCATTTGACTTTCAAGATAAATCTGATTTTTTTTGAATGCTTTGAAATAGTCTTCCAACCTGAACTTTTATCCCATTATAGCCGTTGGAATGAGATAGACAATGGCTCCATTTGAATGTTTAAAAGGCAGCTCCAATCAGCAATATCCATGTGTAAATAACTTGCCATGTATGCGTGTGTTTTGAACAGAATTTTTTCTCCTCATTTTGAATAATAAATGACGTTGGAAAGCCCTTGAAGATAGGCATTGAAGAATAGTTCAAATATAGTTAGAAATCAGCCAAGTTTGTTTGAGAATAAGTCTTCACCATTTGAATCATATATAGCCGTTTGCTATCTTCCTTGGTTGAGAGATTTTTTTTTCCTCCAACTTTGAATACATATAGCCGTTTGTATTGAGAGATCTTTGCTCCACATTTTAACCAAAATAGCCGTTTGAATCAGCTCCAAAATATAGAAGAATAATCACTTAAAATCAGCACCAAAATAGGATGTAATTCAACTTGCCTTGTCTTGTTCAAAATCTGAAAATTTGAACATGATATATGCGCCAACATCCGTGTGTAAACATATAATATATAGTCATTTATGTCTTCAACATGTAGCATAGAAAACCATATGAAGAATACCAAGAATTCCAAGAAAACCATAGATGTGATAACCATAACATAAGAATTCCAATTGAGATACCATGCTGCCCGTTTCCATAAAAATAGGGCACGTACCATATGTGACATAAACACATATAAACATCATATAAGCAATATATAACATGTTGGAAGATCCATTGGCAAGTGAAAAGACCAGAATACCCCTCAGCACAAAAATAGGAATTTTGTCCTAGGATGAACCTAGACATGGTGCTGCTCCAGATTCATTTTTGCCATGATGTGACATGACTTAAAAATGTATCATATGATCATATAAATCCGTTGGAAGAAGACCAAATAAGAATGAGAAGTCCAAATGGTGAAATTACCAAAATAACCCTTATAAAGATCAATAAGCTTCACCACCGTGTCAAGTCAATTTTTATCCGTGTCAAGCATGCTTTTCCTCAGCCAATTAGATTCTAAATTGAATAAGGATCATGTGGGCTTTTGAATCACTCAATTTGGAGTTCATTTGCTCAAGATATGAACCAAAACCTGCAATAGGATACTAAACCGAGCAATTTGCCTTATATTGTAAGTCATGTGACTTCAAGGCTTGGTTAGATCATATAATTAACATGTATTGGCATATATATCATCTAAGATCAGTTTGAACATATCTTGATTTAGACATGTGATTGAATTGGCCAAGTTCAATCTCATGATCTTAATCAAACTTGTTCAATCTTGATTCATTCAATCAATTTCACATTTAGCTCATTCAATCTCATGATCACATATACTTTAAACGTTATACACACATACATGCTCACATATGCATTTTGCAATATATCACAACAATCTACATGCTCACATATGCATTTTGCAATATACCACAACAATCTACATGCTCACATATGCATTTTGCAATCATTCAAACATGATATATCACAACACCAATGTGGCAAGTTTTGAACTTGTTAGGAAACTTGAGTTACCTTTACTAAATCACCCCCATCCTTATAGACTTACGTGGCTTAATGAGTGTGGTGAAGTTAAAGTAACAAAACAAGTCCTAGTTTCTTTATCAATTGGTGGGTATTTTGCTGAGGTGTTATGTGATGTAGCCCCTATGCAATCAAGTCATATCTTATTAGGTAGACCGTGGCAATTTGTGATGAGCTACAGCCTAACCTTGTGGATACAAACACTGACGATGACACCTCATTGCCCCACAATGGTCCCATAACAAGGAGTATGGCTAAGAAATTGTTACATTGTGTTGAATCATTCCTTTACAGGCATGAAGAGGATGAGCCCAGCAAAGATGACATCCATTGGGTTTATATGATACAAGCTATGATCTAGTTGTATCAAATGCATGTTGTACATATCTTTAGATGTTCTTTTTGATATTGTTAGTTTGTTAACTTTGTTTTAGGATAGTTTGTGTTGTATTCTTGCCTTATCTTTCAGGTACACGTTTTTAGCTTGAAGATGCAAATCAAACCTGAATTTTTGTCCAAACAAAGAGGTGAAATTCAAGTAGCTTGCAAGCAAGGTGGTGACAAGCACCCATCTCAAAAACCAGATTTGCTTCTCACGCAAACAAGGAGGAAATAAGCAGCTCAAGCCTTCAACCAATAGAAAGGAGTCTTCCAAATGATTTAACTAATCACAAACAAGTAAGGAAAATTCAACAAGCTGCTCAACCAAGGATCCAATCAAAAGGCATGAAGTTTTCGGCTGGTTCATAAGATATTTTGTTTGAATATTCAACACCAAAGGAAGAACCAATCAAGGCCAAGTACAAACCAAGCTGCACACTCCATAAACCAATCAAAACTTTGGCTGAATTCAAGCAAGGGAATGTACGGTTGTCTAAGGGAAATTCTTTGAAAATTCAAGCTACAACTCACAACCAATCAAGGCTAAGATCCAAGCAAGCTGCTCAATGTTTAAACCAATCAAAATTATGGGTGAAGACAAGCAAAGAAGGAAGGAGAAGCAACCAGCTTCTTTTCAACCGAAAGTTGCTCCAACTTGTTCAAAAAGCAAACATGTTATTCCTAGTCTTGAATTTTGTATTTTAAACTTTAAACTTGTTGGACCTGTATAGCACCACTAGAGGGGGGGGTGAATAGTGGGTTAGCGGAAATTACACTACAATTACCTTCAAAAACTTGTTTGAAGACCCCTTTGCCTCTTTAGCCTCAGATTCTGGAATTTCCAGAAACAGTTCACTGTTTTGAGCGTTTTGGTTGAACCACTTATACACCTGTGCAAGCTCTCAAACTTGGCAGAGATCAAGTTTAGAATGTTTATAGTATGTCATAAAAATTTCAGTCAATTCCAAGCAAGTTTGCACGTTCAAATAAGCAAGATAAGTAAAGTGTGCAATTCTGGCAGTTTCAGGCAGAATGTTAGCTTAACTTCAAACGATGATATCTCAAAATCTACCCGTGCTATTTTGATGAATCTTATGTCAAATTAAACCTTATGATGTCTAGTTTAATTTGATATAAGGCTCACTTCAAGATTCGCAGGATAACCTATTCAAATTGAACAAGTTTTGCACACTGGTCAGAATTGTTCACAGAATGTAGCAACAATTTTGTGAAGACGATTTGAATATGCTAAACTCCTTAGAATTTAGTGATTCTTGCGGCTAATGAAAGCTAACACATTGAAGTATAATATATCCAAAATTCATGCAATTCTAAGACTGTTTGCTTGTTCAATTATGCGTGCCAAGTTAGTGTAATTCTCAGGCAGAAAACAGTAAGTGCAGGAAATAAGTAAAGAACACAAGGAATTATCCTGGTTCGGTCAATGTGACCTACTCCAGTCCCAAGAGACACCTTCTCTTGGATTTCACTAAACACCAAACACCAATATCACCTTACAAAGCCAAAGGAAGAAGCTTTTCACCAACTTCTTCAAGAGACTTCACCAAAACTGAAAAACAGCAACTAGTTTGTTTCACCTTTGCACCTTTGCACCTTTGCACCTTTTGCTCACCTCTAAGGAGTTAGCTTTATACACCAGCTTCTCCCTTACAATATATGTCGTTTAAAGGTGTTGAAATGACAAGAAATGAAGAACTATACAATCATAAAGCTTGCTGCAAATGTGTTCTTCAATATAGAAGAATAGAAGAGAAGAATGGAGACAAAGAGCTGAATGTCTTGCTTGCTTTTCTTTTGTTTTTCGTTGGTGCACTTTTACTCTTCACCTTTGGAGCTATTTATAGCCAAGAGGACAGCCTAAAGGCTCCTTAATGTAGACGTTGGAATGGTTGATAAATGGAGAAAATTCAGCACTTTTCTAGCTATCCAAATTCAGCATTTGACTTTCAAAATAAAGTTGATCTTTTGATGCTTTGAATTGGTCTTCCAATCTGAACTTTTACCCTTCATCTTATCCATTATAGCCGTTGAAATGAGGTGGAAAAACAGCTTCATTTGAACGTTTAAAAGGCAGCTCCAATCAGCAATGTCCATGTGTGAATAACTTGCCATGTATGCAGCTGAATTGGCGTGTATTTTGAACAATTTTATCTCCTCATTTTGAACACTAAATGAACGTTGGAATGGCCTAGAAGATAGGCATTGGAGAGTAGTTCAAAGATAGATAGAAATCAGCCAAGCTTTTGAGTTTGAATTAGTCTTCAACTTTTGAACACATAGCCGTTGCATAGCTTTCTTGGTTGAGAGATTTTTGCTCCAAATTTGAACCAAAATAGCCGTTTGTAACCAGCTCCAAAATATACAAGAATAGTCATTTGAAATCAGCACCAAAATAGGATTTATTTCAACTTGCCTTGACTTGTTCAAAATCTGAAAATTTGAACATGATTTGTGTGCCAATATCCGTTTGCACACATATAATATATAGCCATTTATGTCTTCAACATGTAGCATAGAATACCATATGAAGAATGCCAAGAATTCCAAGAAAACCATATATGTGATAACCATAATATAAGAATCCCAAATGATATACCATGCTGCCCGTTTCCATGCTGCCCGTTTCCATAAATATAGGACATGTACTATATGTGACATAAACACATATAAACATCATATAAACAATATATAACACGTTAGAAGATCCATTGGCAAGTGAAGAGACCAGAATACCCCTTAGCACAAAAATAGGAATTTTGTCCTAGGATGAACCTAGACATGGTGCTGCTCCAGATTCATTTTTGCCATGATGTGACATGACTTATAAATGTGTCATATGATCATATAAATCCGTTGGAAGAAGACCAAATAAGAATGAGAAGTCCAAATGGTGAAATTACCAAAATAACCCTTATAAAGATCAATAAGCTTCACCACCGTGTCAAGTCAGTTTTTATCCGTGTCAAGCATGCTTTTCCTCAGCCAATTAGATTCTAAATTGAATAAGGATCATGTGGGCTTTTGAATCACTCAATTTGGAGTTCATTTGCCCAAGATATGAACCAAAACCTGCAATAGGATACTAAACCAAGCAATTTGCCTTATATTGTAAGTCATGTGACTTCAAGGCTTGGTTAGATCATATAATTAACATGTATTGGCATATATATCATCTAAGATCAGTTTGAACATGTCTTGAATTAGACATGTGATTGAATTGGCCAAGTTCAATCTCATGATCTTAATCAAACTTGTTCAATCTTGATTCATTCAATCAATTTCACATTTAGCTCATAAATTCTAGCTCATAAATTCAATCTCATGCACACATATACTTTAAACGTTATACACACATACATGCTCACATATGCATTTTGCAATATATCACAACAATCTACATGCTCACATATGCATTTTGCAATCATTCAAACATGATATATCACAACAATCTCCCCCTTTTGATGATTTGCAAAATTACCCCACATATGTGTATATTAAGCATCTAAATCAAGTATAAGCTTCTCTTTAAATCAAGTTAAGCTGCTCCCCCTTAATGTGTTATCTCCCCCTTAACATCTCCCCCTTAACATGATATACATATATCTCTCCCCCTTAATTTTGTAAATTATGCAAAAGACTGAACTATGTGCACGGTGTAGTAGTCAGGTGTGAGCAATTAATCCAAGTCTTGCACGTAAATGCTCAAAGATAGCTTGATTAAGGGGTTTAGTGAATATGTCAGCTACTTGTTGATCAGTTCTAACATGTTCAATGTGTATATGTCCAAGATTAACATGATCACGGAGAAAATGATAACGTACTTCTATATGCTTTGCCTTAGAGTGTAGTACAGGGTTTTTAGACAAATTTATAGCACTTGTACTATCACAATAGATGGGGATATTATTTACTTGTATTTCAAAGTCTGAAAGTTGTTGTTTAATCCATAATAGTTGAGTACAACATAGACTTAAAGCCATATATTCTGCTTCAGTAGTAGAAAGTGCAACACTAGATTGTTTCTTTGAAAACCAAGATATTAGTGAGTTTCCTAGGAATTGACATGTTCCACTAGTGCTCTTTCTATCTACTCTACATCCACCATAATCTGCATCTGAATATGCATGTAGACTTAGACTAGATTGTCTATCATACCATAAGCCTAATGTTGGTGTATGTTGAAGATATCTAAATATTCTTTTTACAGCTTTAAAGTGTGACAACTTAGGCATACTTTGAAATCTTGCACACATACATACTGCAAACATAATATCAGGTCTACTAGCAGTTAGATATAGCAATGAACCAATCATAGACCTATATAGTTTTTCATCAAATGCAACACCATTTTCATCTTTGTCTAATTTTGTTGAAGTACACATTGGTGTTGGAGATGGTTTCAAGTTTTCAAAGTTGAATTTCTTTATCATATCTCTTATGTATTTGGCTTGATTGATATGTATACCACTTGATGTTTGTTTTATTTGCAAGCCTAAGAAATAGTTTAATTCACCAACCATAGACATTTCAAACTCAGACTTCATACAATCTTCAAAGTCTTTTACTAAGTTAGGATTAGTTGAACCAAAGATTATGTCATCTACATATATTTGTATTACAAGCAAATCTTTGTCTTTCTTTTTCAAGAATAAGGTACTATCTATGGTTCCTCTTTGAAAGTTGTTACTTAGTAAAAAGTTGGCAAATCTTTCATACCATGCACGGGGGGCTTGTTTCAAACCATATAAGGCTTTCTTAAGTTTATATACATGATTAGGGTTCTTTGGATCTTCAAAGCCTGGTGGTTGTTTAACAAAAACTTCTTCTTGGATATAGCCATTTAAGAATGCACTCTTAACATCCATTTGGAATAATTTGATGTTATTATAACATGCAAAAGCTAATAAGAGGCGTATGGATTCTAATCTTGCTACGGGGGCAAATGTTTCATCGTAATCAATACCCTCTTCTTGATTATATCCTTGAGCTACAAGTCTTGCTTTATTTCTTACTACAACCCCTTGTTCATTCATTTTGTTCCTAAACACCCATTTAGTTCCAATGATTGATTTATCCTTGGGTTTAGGTACTAAATCCCACACATTGTTTCTTTCAAATTGGTTTAACTCTTCATGCATTGCATCTATCCAATATGCATCGTTTAAGGCATCATTCACATTCTTAGGTTCAATTTGGGATATAAGTGCATGCCATTGATCATATTCATTAGGATCTATTTGCCTACGTGTTCTAACCCCTTGATTTACATCTCCTATGATAAGTTCTTGAGGATGCTTTTGTTTATCTCTTATTTGCCACCAATTACTTGGTTGTGCATCTTCAATAGGTTCATGATGTTCAATAGGCTGGTTAGGCACATTTTCTTCATTACGTTCTTGTGTAGGGGGAGTTTGAACTTCATGCATTTCAAGAGTTTGATTTGGTGTTTCAATTTGTTCATTTGTAGGTGGTAGGATAAGTTCATCTTCATCATGAAGTATTTGATCATTTGGTACATAGATTTCATGTTGATTACTTGTTTGGAGATATGCTTTTTCATTGAACTTCACATGTATAGATTCAACTATCTTTCTTGTTTGTGCATTATAACATCTATATGCTTTAGAGTTCATTGAATATCCCACAAATATATGTTCATCAGACTTAGGATCAAACTTATCTAAGTTATCTTTTGTGTTCAATACAAAGCATTTACAACCAAAGACTTTTAAATAGTTTACTTTTGGGAGTCGTCCATTTAAGATTTCAAATGGTGTTTTGTTCAATTTCTTTCTTATTGATAGTCTGTTGATCATATAACTTGAAGTGTTTACTGCTTCAGCCCATAAGAATTTAGGTACTTTGTTTTCTACCATCATTGTGTTGTGATATATTATGTTTGAGTGATTGCAAAATGTATATGTGAGCATATGTGTAATTGTTGTGCAAAATGTATATGTGTGCATATGTGTAATTGTTGTGCAAAATGTATATGTGTGCATATGTGTAATTGTTATGATGATTGCAAATAGATATATCATTGGAAGATGCATATGTGAGCATGTATGTGTAACGTTTACATATGAAATTGATTGTGCAAGACATGAACTTATGAGCTAAATGTGAAATTGATTGATTGAATCAAGATTGAACAAGTTTGATTAAGATCATGAGATTGAACTTGGCCAATTCAATCACATATCTTAATCAAGACATGTTCAAACTGATCTTAGATTATATATGCCAATACATGTTGTTCAAACTGATCTTAGAAGATATATATGCCAATACATGTTGATATTATGATCTAACCAAGCCTTGAAGTCACATGACTTACAATATAAGGCAAATTGTTCGGTTTAGTATCCTATTGCAGGTTTTGGTTCATATCTTGGGCAAATGAACTCCAAATTGAGTCATTCAAAAGCCCACATGATCCTTATTCAATTTAGAATCTAATTGGCTGAGGAAAGGCATGCTTGGCACGGGTTAAAACTGAATTGACCCGGTGGGAAGCTTATTGACCTATATAAGGGCTATTTTGGTAATTTCACCATTTGGACTTCTCATTCTTATTTGGTCTTCTTCCAACGGACTTATATGATCATATGACACATTTATAAGTCATGTCACATCATGGCAAAAATGAATCTGGAGCAGCACCATGTCTAGGTTCATCCTAGGACAAAATTCCTATTTTTGTGCTGAGGGGTATTCTGGTCTTTTCACTTGCCAATGGATCTTCCAACATGTTATATATTGCTTATATGATGTTTATATGTGTTTATGTCACATATGGTACGTGCCCTATTTTTATGGAAACGGGCAGCATGGTCTATCAATTGGAATTCTTATGTTATGGTTATCACATCTATGGTTTTCTTGGAATTCTTGGTATTCTTCATATGGTTTTCTATGGCTACATGTTGAAGACATAAATGATTATATTTTCTATGTGTGCACACGGATATGGATGGTAATTGGCGCACCAATCTTCAATTTTTGAACAAGTCAAGGCAAGTTGAATTACATCCTATTTTGATGCTGATTTTAAGTGATTATTCTTCTATATTTTGGAGCTGTTCTCAACGGCTATGTTGGCTCAAAAATGAAGAAACATTTCGTGTGGTATATGATCAAAATTCAGATTATGATGTGTGACAAAAACAAGTCCTACAATGTAGCAAGTTTCAAGCAAAGGGCAACGGCTATATGTGTTCAAACGTTGGAGACTTATTCAAGATCAAACTTGGCTGATTTATCTTTATCTTTGAACTATTATCCAATGCCTTGATTGTAGGCATTCCAAACGTTCATGTGACATTCAAATGGAGCCTTTTTCCATCTCATTCCAACGTTCATGTAGTATTCAAAATGAGAAGATAAAATTTGCTGCATACATGGCAAGTTATTTACACATGGATATTGCTGATTGGAGCTGATTTTAAGTGGTCAAATGAAGCTATTTTACATCTCATTCCAACGGCTACAATGGGATAAATATTCAGGTTGGAAGACTATTTCAAAGCATTCAAAAATTCAGATTTATCTTGAAAGTCAAATGCTGAATTTTGGTAGCTAAAAAGGTGCTGAATTTTCTCCTTATCTTCAACCATTTCAACGTTCATATTGAGGAGCCTAAAGGCTGATCTCTTGGCTATAAATAGCTCCCAAGGTTGAAGAAGAATGACACACCAACGAAAGCAAAGAAAGCAAGCAAGGCATTAGCTCTTTGTCTCCATTCTTCTCTTCTTCTCTTCTATATTGAAGAACACATTTGTAGCAAGCTTTATGATTGTATAGTTCTTCAATTCTTGTCATTTTCAACACCTTTATACGACATATTTGTGAAGGAGAAGCTGGTGTATAAAGCTTACTCCTTAGAGGTGAGCAAAAGGTGAAAAGGTGCAAAGGTGCAAAGGTGATACAAACTAGGTGTTTTGGTGAAGTCTCTTGAAGAAGTTGGTGAAAAGCTTCTTCCTTTGACTTTGTAAGGTGATATTTGTGTTTGGTGTTTAGTGAAATCCAAGAGAAGGTGTCTCTTGGGACTGGAGTAGGTCACATTGACCGAACCAGGATAATTCCTTGTGTTCTTTACTTATTTCCTGCACTTACTGTTTTCTGCCTGAGATTTACACTAACTTGGCATGCATAATTGATCAGGCAAACGTTCTTAGAATTGCATGAATTTTGGATATGTTATACTTCAATGTGTTAGCTTTCATTAGCCGCAAGAATCACTAAATTCTAAGGTGTGTAGCATATTCAAATCGTCTTCACAAAATTGTTGCTACATTCTGTGAACAATTCTGACCAGTGTGCAAACTTGTGCAATTTGAATAAGCTATCCTTCGAATCTTGGAGTGAGCCTTATATCAAATTAAACTAGACATCTTGAGGTTTAATTTGACATAAGATTCATCAAAATAGCACGGGTAGATTTTGAGATATTGCTGTTTGAAGTTAAGCTAACATTCTGCCTGAAACTGCCAGAATTGCACACTTTACTTCTCTTGCTTATTTGAACGTGCTAACTTGCTTGAAATTGACTGAATTTTTTATGACATATTATAAACATTCTAAACTTGATCTCTGCCAAGTTTGAGAGCTTGCACAGGTGTATAAGTGGTTCAACCAAAGCACTCAAAACGTTGAACTGTTTCTGGAAATTCTAGAAGCTGAGGTTAAAGAGGCAAAGGGGTCTTCAAACAAGTTTTTGAAGGTAATTATAGTGTAATTTCCGCTAATCCACTATTCACCCCCCCCTCTAGTGGTGCTATACAGGTCCAACAATTGGTATCAGAGCCTGGTTGAGCACCATATTCTGATTTGAGCTGAAAACAGTCTACACTCCAAGTTGCAAAGTTGCTGGAAATTTTCTGGTTGTCTTATATTCTTCATATTTGGTAATCTACAACAAGGTGACACTTTCTTTTTCTCTTATAAGTGTTTTAAACGTTTTCTCACACACTAAGAAGCATGTCTAAGTCACATATGAAAATAGAATTAGAAGGCATGTCCACACAAAGACCACCTCTTTTTGATGGAGAAAACTTTAGTCATTGGAAACTTAGGATGAAATTGTTCTTAATGGCTATTGATATAGACTTGTGGGCTATCATTGAAGATGGACCTTATGTGCCTACTAAGCATGTTATAATTGATGGCTTATCACAAGAAGTTGAGAAATATAGAAAAGATTGGAGTGATGAAGATAAAAAGAAAATGAGTCTTAATGCTAAAGCAATGCAATTATTGTTGAATGGTTTAAGTAGGAGTGAATCTGCCTATGTCTCTTCTTGTTCAAGTGCAAAGGATATGTGGAAATGTCTTGAAATGAAGCATGAAGGAACTAATCAAGTAAAGGAATCAAAGATTAACATGTTAATGACTACACTTGAAACATTTCATTTACTGCCAAATGAATCAATTGTTGATATGGATTTAAGGCTTACTAACTTATACAACTCACTTGAATCCCTTGGTAAAACGTTTTTGATGAAAGAAAAAGTGCAAAAAGTTTTGAGAAGTTTGCCAATTGAATGGGATGCCAAAGTTAGTGCCATTGAAGAAAGTAAAGATCTTTCTCAAATAAAACTTGATGAATTGATAGGTTCTTTAAAAGTTTATGAAAACAAGTTGAATATAAGAAAGGCTGAAACTAGTAACAAGTCTAAATCACTTGCATTTGTATCAAATGAACCCGAATCATCTAATCAAGCCGAGTATGAAAGTGATGATGAAAGTGATGAAGAAGACATAATGTTGCTAGCTAGGCGTTTAAGGAAGTTTTTCAAGAAAAGACCAACTAAAAGACAAGCAAAATCAGCTGCCCCTATCAATGTGAAATCTAACAAACAAGATGGTAAATGGTATGATAAAGAACTTAAGTGTTATGAATGTGGTAAACAAGGACACATATCATATGATTGTCCAAACAAGAACAAAAACCGTGACATGGATGAAAAGACAAGGACAAAAACTAGAGTAGAACCTATGCAAAGGAGGAAGAAAGCTCTCAAGGTAAGTTCAAGCACTTGGGATGACACATCTTCATCCGAATCCGAGGAGGAACCTGAAGTTGCACAAACATGTTTGGCTTCAAAGTCTACAAATGAGGTAACATTCGATTCTGACTCCGAATGTGATTTTACTCAAGATGAATTGTTGGATGAATTAGAAAAGTTGCATGATAGATATAAGAAGCTATCCAAGGAGAAGAAAAGAATAGTTGAGGAGAAGAACAAGTTGGAGACGTCTAACTTGAATCTAACTTCTCAACTAGAAGTTCTTCAACTTGAATCATCTAACACTATTAGTTCAATGCAAAATCAGATTAAGGAACTTAAGAACAAACATGAAAATGTGCAATGTGTGCAATGTGTTGATTACAATGTTTTAAAGTCTAAATTACATGAAATACAAACTGAATTTGAATCATTAAAAGCATGCAACCTAGACTTGAACAAATCTTTAGAACAATTTAAGAATGGTTCCAACATGTTAGACACTCTTATTGCATCTCAAAAGCATGGAAATGACAAACAAGGTCTTGGATATGTTAAAGAAGCTGAATACACACCTAAGGAAACAACATTTGTATCATCTTCAACCAACATGAAATATAGGCCAAATGCATTTAGAAATGAACCTATTCTGCCCACACCACCTTCATCACAAAGATTGCAAAATGCATCAACATATAGGAAGGTAAATACACCTAGAAACCATGCTTACATGTATACAAGAATGCCTAAATCAAGAAGTATGAAATCTGCTCAAGTTATGCCTTATATGCAACAACATGCTTATGTGAAGAACATGACATACTCTCGGCCTAAATCAGTTTACAACACACGGCCTAGACATACACAACATCTTGCATATACACGGCCTAAATTCAATGCTTATACACGGCCAAGATATAACTCATATACATGGCAACACTCAAATGCATATAGAACTTACAATGCTTATCCAACTAGACATAAATATGCAGCCCCTTTTCCATCATATTCTATGTATCAAAATCCACTATTTGATCATTATATGCAACATGATTTTAACATTTCAAAACCAAGAAAGGTTGTTCAAGTTTGGGTACCTAAAGGTACACTAACATGAACTTAACTTGTCTAACCTTGAAAGGACCCAAAATCAAAGGGTACCTAAGTTGTTATTTACATTTGTAGGTACATAACATCAAAGAAAGACAAGTTGCTGGTTATAACAACAAAGAAGATGAAAAGAACAAAACCAATTGGATAGTTGATAGTGGTTGCTCAAGACATATGACGGGCAACAAAAATTTGTTTAGCACACTTAAAAACATTGCAAAAGGTGGCAAAGTTACCTTTGGAGACAACAACCAAGGTCAAATAATTGGCAAAGGCAAGGTTGGTGATCCAAACAAGTTTGAGATCAAAAACGTCCTACTTGTAAGTAACTTAACCTTTGAGCTTTTAAGCGTTTCTCAACTATGTGACAACAACTTGAATGTTCTCTTTTCTTCCACTTCTTGTAAGATAATGGATAAAAACAATCAAGTTGTGTTAAAAGGAAAACGTGAAGGAAACATATATGTGCTTAACATGGATGATATGCTAAGTAGTAACACAAAATGTCTTGTTTCACATGAATCTGATCCCAATCTTTGGCATAGACGTTTAGGACATATAGGTATATCAACCTTAGAAAAACTACACGCTAAAAGTCTTGTTAAAGGATTGCCTAAACTTAACCTGAATGATTTTCAACTATGTGAATCTTGTATCAAAGGCAAACATGTTAGAGAATCCCTTAAGCCTAAAACCGAGGTCACAACATCAAGAATACTAGAACTCTTGCATATAGACTTATTTGGTCCATGTAGAACAAGAAGCTTAGGTGGAAGTTATTATGTATGTGTAATAGTTGATGATTTCTCAAGATATACTTGGACATTGTTTCTTGCTTCAAAAGATGAAAGTGCATCATCTATAGCTAATCTAATTAGACAACTTGAAAATGAACATGAATCACATGTTATTAAGATAAGGAGTGATAGAGGTGGTGAGTTTAAAAATAGTGAAATAATCAAATTCTGTAATGAAAAGGGTATAAAACATGAATTCTCCCCACCAAGAACTCCTCAACTTAATGGTGTAGTTGAAAGAAAGAATAGGACTATTCAAGAAGTAGCAAGAACAATGATGGTAGAAAACAAAGTACCTAAATTCTTATGGGCTGAAGCAGTAAACACTTCAAGTTATATGATCAACAGACTATCAATAAGAAAGAAATTGAACAAAACACCATTTGAAATCTTAAATGGACGACTCCCAAAAGTAAACTATCTAAAAGTCTTTGGTTGTAAATGCTTTGTATTGAACACAAAAGATAATTTAGATAAGTTTGATCCTAAGTCTGATGAACATATATTTGTGGGATATTCAATGAACTCTAAAGCATATAGATGTTATAATGCACAAACAAGAAAGATAGTTGAATCTATACATGTGAAGTTCAATGAAAATGCATATCTCCAAACAAGTGATCAACATGAAATCTATGTACCAAATGATCAAATACTTCATGATGAAGATGAACTTATCCTACCACCTACACATGATCAAGTTGAAATACCAAATCAAACTCTTGAAATGCATGAAGTTCAAACTCCCCCTACACAAGAACATAATGAAGAAAATGTGCCTAACCAACCTATTGAACATCATGAACCTATTGAAGATGCACAACCAAGTAATTGGTGGCAAATAAGAG
This sequence comes from Eustoma russellianum, assembly GCA_036186865.1. NCBI lineage: Eukaryota > Viridiplantae > Streptophyta > Magnoliopsida > Gentianales > Gentianaceae > Eustoma > Eustoma russellianum. The sequence continues at coordinate 11,330,998 of AP025045.1, forward strand.
ATAAACAAAAGCATCCTCAAGAACTTATCATAGGAGATGTAAATCAAGGGGTTAGAACACGTAGGCAAATAGATCCTAATGAATATGATCAATGGCATGCACTTATATCCCAAATTGAACCTAAGAATGTGAATGATGCCTTAAACGATGCATATTGGATAGATGCAATGCATGAAGAGTTAAACCAATTTGAAAGAAACAATGTGTGGGATTTAGTACCTAAACCCGAGGATAAATCAATCATTGGAACTAAATGGGTGTTTAGGAACAAAATGAATGAGCAAGGGGTTGTAGTAAGAAATAAAGCAAGACTTGTAGCTCAAGGATATAATCAAGAAGAGGGTATTGATTACGATGAAACATTTGCCCCCGTAGCAAGATTAGAATCCATACGCCTCTTATTAGCTTTTGCATGTTATAATAACATCAAATTATTCCAAATGGATGTTAAGAGTGCATTCTTAAATGGCTATATCCAAGAAGAAGTTTTTGTTAAACAACCACCAGGCTTTGAAGATCCAAAGAATCCTGATCATGTATATAAACTTAAGAAAGCCTTATATGGTTTGAAACAAGCCCCCCGTGCATGGTATGAAAGATTTGCCAACTTTTTACTAAGTAACAACTTTCAAAGAGGAACCATAGATAGTACCTTATTCTTGAAAAAGAAAGACAAAGATTTGCTTGTAATACAAATATATGTAGATGACATAATCTTTGGTTCAACTAATCCTAACTTAGTAAAAGACTTTGAAGATTGTATGAAGTCTGAGTTTGAAATGTCCATGGTTGGTGAATTAAATTACTTCTTAGGCTTGCAAATAAAACAAACATCAAATGGTATACATATCAATCAAGCCAAATACATAAGAGATATGATAAAGAAATTCAACTTTGAAAACTTGAAACCATCTCCAACACCAATGTGTACTTCAACAAAATTAGACAAAGATGAAAATGGTGTTGCATTTGATGAAAAACTATATAGGTCTATGATTGGTTCATTGCTATATCTAACTGCTAGTAGACCTGATATTATGTTTGCAGTATGTATGTGTGCAAGATTTCAAAGTATGCCTAAGTTGTCACACTTTAAAGCTGTAAAAAGAATATTTAGATATCTTCAACATACACCAACATTAGGCTTATGGTATGATAGACAATCTAGTCTAAGTCTACATGCATATTCAGATGCAGATTATGGTGGATGTAGAGTAGATAGAAAGAGCACTAGTGGAACATGTCAATTCCTAGGAAACTCACTCATATCTTGGTTTTCAAAGAAACAATCTAGTGTTGCACTTTCTACTACTGAAGCAGAATATATGGCTTTAAGTCTATGTTGTACTCAACTATTGTGGATTAAACAACAACTTTCAGACTTTGAAATACAAGTAAATAATATCCCCATCTATTGTGATAGTACAAGTGCTATAAATTTGTCTAAAAACCCTGTACTACACTCTAAGGCAAAGCATATAGAAGTACGTTATCATTTTCTCCGAGATCATGTTAATCTTGGACATATACACATTGAACATGTTAGAACTGATCAACAAGTAGCTGATATATTCACTAAACCCCTTAATCAAGCTATCTTTGAGACTTTACGTGCAAGACTTGGATTAATTGCTTACAACTGACTACTACACCATTCAGTCTTTTGCATAATTTACAAAATTAAGGGGGAGAAATAAATGTGTATATATATCATGTTAAGGGGAAGATAGATATCATGTTAAGGGGGAGATAACACATTAAGGGGGAGCAGCTTAACTTGATTTAAAGAGCAGCTTACACTTGATTTAGATGCTTACTTGATTACACAGATTACAACAACACAGATTACAACACTTGATGTAGATGCACACTTGATTTAAATGCTTAATATACACATATGTGGGGTAATTTTGCAAATCATCAAAAGGGGGAGATTGTTGTGATATATTATGTTTGAGTGATTGCAAAATGTATATGTGAGCATATGTGTAATTGTTGTGCAAAATGTATATGTGTGCATATGTGTAATTGTTGTGCAAAATGTATATGTGTGCATATGTGTAATTGTTATGATGATTGCAAATAGATATATCATTGGAAGATGCATATGTGAGCATGTATGTGTAACGTTTACATATGAAATTGATTGTGCAAGACATGAACTTATGAGCTAAATGTGAAATTGATTGATTGAATCAAGATTGAACAAGTTTGATTAAGATCATGAGATTGAACTTGGCCAATTCAATCACATATCTTAATCAAGACATGTTCAAACTGATCTTAGATTATATATGCCAATACATGTTGTTCAAACTGATCTTAGAAGATATATATGCCAATACATGTTGATATTATGATCTAACCAAGCCTTGAAGTCACATGACTTACAATATAAGGCAAATTGTTCGGTTTAGTATCCTATTGCAGGTTTTGGTTCATATCTTGGGCAAATGAACTCCAAATTGAGTCATTCAAAAGCCCACATGATCCTTATTCAATTTAGAATCTAATTGGCTGAGGAAAGGCATGCTTGGCACGGGTTAAAACTGAATTGACCCGGTGGGAAGCTTATTGACCTATATAAGGGCTATTTTGGTAATTTCACCATTTGGACTTCTCATTCTTATTTGGTCTTCTTCCAACGGACTTATATGATCATATGACACATTTATAAGTCATGTCACATCATGGCAAAAATGAATCTGGAGCAGCACCATGTCTAGGTTCATCCTAGGACAAAATTCCTATTTTTGTGCTGAGGGGTATTCTGGTCTTTTCACTTGCCAATGGATCTTCCAACATGTTATATATTGCTTATATGATGTTTATATGTGTTTATGTCACATATGGTACGTGCCCTATTTTTATGGAAACGGGCAGCATGGTCTATCAATTGGAATTCTTATGTTATGGTTATCACATCTATGGTTTTCTTGGAATTCTTGGTATTCTTCATATGGTTTTCTATGGCTACATGTTGAAGACATAAATGATTATATTTTCTATGTGTGCACACGGATATGGATGGTAATTGGCGCACCAATCTTCAATTTTTGAACAAGTCAAGGCAAGTTGAATTACATCCTATTTTGATGCTGATTTTAAGTGATTATTCTTCTATATTTTGGAGCTGTTCTCAACGGCTATGTTGGCTCAAAAATGAAGAAACATTTCGTGTGGTATATGATCAAAATTCAGATTATGATGTGTGACAAAAACAAGTCCTACAATGTAGCAAGTTTCAAGCAAAGGGCAACGGCTATATGTGTTCAAACGTTGGAGACTTATTCAAGATCAAACTTGGCTGATTTATCTTTATCTTTGAACTATTATCCAATGCCTTGATTGTAGGCATTCCAAACGTTCATGTGACATTCAAATGGAGCCTTTTTCCATCTCATTCCAACGTTCATGTAGTATTCAAAATGAGAAGATAAAATTTGCTGCATACATGGCAAGTTATTTACACATGGATATTGCTGATTGGAGCTGATTTTAAGTGGTCAAATGAAGCTATTTTACATCTCATTCCAACGGCTACAATGGGATAAATATTCAGGTTGGAAGACTATTTCAAAGCATTCAAAAATTCAGATTTATCTTGAAAGTCAAATGCTGAATTTTGGTAGCTAAAAAGGTGCTGAATTTTCTCCTTATCTTCAACCATTTCAACGTTCATATTGAGGAGCCTAAAGGCTGATCTCTTGGCTATAAATAGCTCCCAAGGTTGAAGAAGAATGACACACCAACGAAAGCAAAGAAAGCAAGCAAGGCATTAGCTCTTTGTCTCCATTCTTCTCTTCTTCTCTTCTATATTGAAGAACACATTTGTAGCAAGCTTTATGATTGTATAGTTCTTCAATTCTTGTCATTTTCAACACCTTTATACGACATATTTGTGAAGGAGAAGCTGGTGTATAAAGCTTACTCCTTAGAGGTGAGCAAAAGGTGAAAAGGTGCAAAGGTGCAAAGGTGATACAAACTAGGTGTTTTGGTGAAGTCTCTTGAAGAAGTTGGTGAAAAGCTTCTTCCTTTGACTTTGTAAGGTGATATTTGTGTTTGGTGTTTAGTGAAATCCAAGAGAAGGTGTCTCTTGGGACTGGAGTAGGTCACATTGACCGAACCAGGATAATTCCTTGTGTTCTTTACTTATTTCCTGCACTTACTGTTTTCTGCCTGAGATTTACACTAACTTGGCATGCATAATTGATCAGGCAAACGTTCTTAGAATTGCATGAATTTTGGATATGTTATACTTCAATGTGTTAGCTTTCATTAGCCGCAAGAATCACTAAATTCTAAGGTGTGTAGCATATTCAAATCGTCTTCACAAAATTGTTGCTACATTCTGTGAACAATTCTGACCAGTGTGCAAACTTGTGCAATTTGAATAAGCTATCCTGCGAATCTTGGAGTGAGCCTTATATCAAATTAAACTAGACATCTTGAGGTTTAATTTGACATAAGATTCATCAAAATAGCACGGGTAGATTTTGAGATATTGCTGTTTGAAGTTAAGCTAACATTCTGCCTGAAACTGCCAGAATTGCACACTTTACTTCTCTTGCTTATTTGAACGTGCTAACTTGCTTGAAATTGACTGAATTTTTTATGACATATTATAAACATTCTAAACTTGATCTCTGCCAAGTTTGAGAGCTTGCACAGGTGTATAAGTGGTTCAACCAAAGCACTCAAAACGTTGAACTGTTTCTGGAAATTCTAGAAGCTGAGGTTAAAGAGGCAAAGGGGTCTTCAAACAAGTTTTTGAAGGTAATTATAGTGTAATTTCCGCTAATCCACTATTCACCCCCCCCTCTAGTGGTGCTATACAGGTCCAACACATTGTTCTTGCTACTTCTTGAATAGTCCTATTCTTTCTTTCAACTACACCATTAAGTTGAGGAGTTCTTGGTGGGGAGAATTCATGTTTTATACCCTTTTCATTACAGAATTTGATTAATTCACTATTTTTAAACTCACCACCTCTATCACTCCTTATCTTAATAACATGTGATTCATGTTCATTTTCAAGTTGTCTAATTAGATTAGTTATAGATGATGCACTTTCATCTTTTGAAGCAAGAAACAATGTCCAAGTATATCTTGAGAAATCATCAACTATTACACATACATAATAACTTCCACCTAAGCTTCTTGTTCTACATGGACCAAATAAGTCTATATGCAAGAGTTCTAGTATTCTTGACGTTGTGAACTCGGTTTTAGGCTTAAGGGATTCTCTAACATGTTTGCCTTTGATACAAGATTCACATAGTTGAAAATCATCCAAGTTAAGTTTAGGCAATCCTTTAACAAGACTTTTAGCGTGTAGTTTTTCTAAGGTTGATATACCAATGTGTCCTAAACGTCTATGCCAAAGATTGGGATCAGATTCATGTGAAACAAGACATTTTGTGTTACTACTTAGCATATCATCCATGTTAAGCACATATATGTTTCCTTCACGTTTTCCTTTTAACACAACTTGATTGTTTTTATCCATTATCTTACAAGAAGTGGAGGAGAAGAGAACATTCAAGTTGTTGTCACATAGTTGAGAAACACTTAAAAGCTCAAAGGTTAAGTTACTTACAAGTAGGACGTTTTTGATCTCAAACTTGTTTGGATCACCAACCTTGCCTTTGCCAATTATTTGGCCTTGGTTATTGTCTCCAAAGGTAACTTTGCCACCTTTTGCAACGTTCTTAAGTGTGCTAAACAAATTTTTGTTGCCCGTCATATGTCTTGAGCAACCACAATCAACTATCCAATTGGTTTTGTTCTTTTCATCTTCTTTGTTGTTATAACCAGCAACTTGTCTTTCTTTGATGTTATGTACCTACAAATGTAAATAACAACTTAGGTACCCTTTGATTTGGGTCCTTTCAAGGTTAGACAAGTTAAGTTCATGTTAGTGTACCTTTAGGTACCCAAACTTGAACAACCTTTCTTGGTTTTGAAATGTTAAAATCATGTTGCATATAATGAACAAATAGTGGATTTTGATACATAGAATATGATGGAAAAGGGGCTGCACATTTATGTCTAGTTGAATAAGCATTGTAAGTTCTATATGCATTTGAATGTTGCCATGTATATGAGTTATATCTTGGCCGTGTATAAGCATTGAATTTAGGCCGTGTATACGCAAGATGTTGTGTGTGTCTAGGCCGTGTGTTGTAAACTGATTTAGGCCGAGAGTATGTCATGTTCTTCACATAAGCATGTTGTTGCATATAAGGCATAACTTGAGCAGATTGCATACTACTTTGTTTAGGCATTCTTGTATACATGTAAGCATGGTTTCTAGGTGTATTTACCTTCCTATATGTTGATGCATTTTGCAATCTTTGTGATGAAGGTGGTGTGGGCAGAATAGGTTCATTACTAAATGCATTTGGCCTATATTTCATGTTGGTTGAAGATGATACAAATGTTGTTTCCTTAGGTGTGTATTCAGCTTCTTTAACATATCCAAGACCTTGTTTGTCATTTCCATGCTTTTGAGATGCAATAAGAGTGTCTAACATGTTGGAACCATTCTTAAATTGTTCTAAAGATTTGTTCAAGTCTAGGTTGCATGCTTTTAATGATTCAAATTCAGTTTGTATTTCATGTAATTTAGACTTTAAAACGTTGTAATCAACACATTGCACACATTGCACATTTTCATGTTTGTTCTTAAGTTCCTTAATCTGATTTTGCATTGAACTAATAGTGTTAGATGATTCAAGTTGAAGAACTTCTAGTTGAGAAGTTAGATTCAAGTTAGACGTCTCCAACTTGTTCTTCTCCTCAACTATTCTTTTCTTCTCCTTGGATAGCTTCTTATATCTATCATGCAACTTTTCTAATTCATCCAACAATTCATCTTGAGTAAAATCACATTCAGAGTCAGAATCGAATGTTACCTCATTTGTAGACTTTGAAGCCAAACATGTTTGTGCAACTTCAGGTTCCTCCTCGGATTCGGATGAAGATGTGTCATCCCAAGTGCTTGCCTTAAGAGCTTTCTTCCTCCTTTGCTTAGGTTCTACTCTAGTTTGTGTCCTTGTCTTTTCATCCATGTCACGGTTTTTGTTCTTGTTTGGACAATCATATGAGATGTGTCCTTGTTTGCCACATTCATAACACTTAAGTTCTTTATCATACCATTTACCATCTTGTTTGTTAGATTTCACATTGATAGGGGCAGCTGATTTTGCTTGTCTTTTAGTTGGTCTTTTCTTGAAAAACTTCCTTAAACGCCTAGCTAACAACATTATGTCTTCTTCATCACTTTCATCATCACTTTCATACTCGGCTTGATTAGATGATTCGGGTTCATTTGTTACAAATGCAAGTGATTTAGACTTGTTACTAGTTTCAGCCTTTCTTATATTCAACTTGTTTTCATAAACTTTTAAAGAGCCTATCAATTCATCAAGTTTTATTTGAGAAAGATCTTTGCTTTCTTCAATGGCACTAACTTTGGCATCCCATTCAATTGGCAAACTTCTCAAAACTTTTTGCACTTTTTCTTTCATCAAAAACGTTTTACCAAGGGATTCAAGTGAGTTGTATAAGTTTGTAAGCCTTAAATCCATATCAACAATTGATTCATTAGGCAGTAAATGGAATGATTCAAGTGTAGTCATTAACATGTTAATCTTTGATTCCTTTACTTGATTAGTTCCTTCATGCTTCATTTCAAGACATTTCCACATATCCTTTGCACTTAAACATGAAGAGACATAGGTAGATTCACTCCTACTTAAACCATTCAACAATAATTGCATTGCTTTAGCATTAAGACTCATTTTCTTTTTATCTTCATCACTCCAATCTTTTCTATATTTCTCAACTTCTTGTGATAAGCCATCAATTATAACATGCTTAGTAGGCACATAAGGTCCATCTTCAATGATGGACCACAAGTCTATGTCAATAGCCATTAAGAACAATTTCATCCTAAGTTTCCAATGACTAAAGTTTTCTCCATCAAAAAGAGGTGGTCTTTGTGTGGACATGCCTTCTAATTCTATTTTCATGTGTGACTTAGACATGCTTCTTAGTGTGTGAGAAAACGTTTAAAACACTTATAAGAAGGAAAGAAAGTGTCACCTTGTTGTAGATACCAAATATGAAGAATATAAGAAAACCAGAAAATTTCCAGCAACTTTGCAACTTGGAGTGTAAACTGTTTTCAGCTCAAATAAGAATATGGTGCTCAACCTTGCTCTGATACCACTTGTTGGACCTGTATAGCACCACTAGAGGGGGGGGGGGGGGGAA
>AP025045.1:11339287-11409408 GCA_036186865.1 Eustoma russellianum
TTGAACCACTTATACACCTGTGCAAGCTCTCAAACTTGGCAGAGATCAAGTTTAGAATGTTTATAGTATGTCATAAAAATTTCAGTCAATTCCAAGCAAGTTTGCACGTTCAAATAAGCAAGATAAGTAAAGTGTGCAATTCTGGCAGTTTCAGGCAGAATGTTAGCTTAACTTCAAACGATGATATCTCAAAATCTACCCGTGCTATTTTGATGAATCTTATGTCAAATTAAACCTTATGATGTCTAGTTTAATTTGATATAAGGCTCACTTCAAGATTCGCAGGATAACCTATTCAAATTGAACAAGTTTTGCACACTGGTCAGAATTGTTCACAGAATGTAGCAACAATTTTGTGAAGACGATTTGAATATGCTAAACTCCTTAGAATTTAGTGATTCTTGCGGCTAATGAAAGCTAACACATTGAAGTATAATATATCCAAAATTCATGCAATTCTAAGACTGTTTGCTTGTTCAATTATGCGTGCCAAGTTAGTGTAATTCTCAGGCAGAAAACAGTAAGTGCAGGAAATAAGTAAAGAACACAAGGAATTATCCTGGTTCGGTCAATGTGACCTACTCCAGTCCCAAGAGACACCTTCTCTTGGATTTCACTAAACACCAAACACCAATATCACCTTACAAAGCCAAAGGAAGAAGCTTTTCACCAACTTCTTCAAGAGACTTCACCAAAACTGAAAAACAGCAACTAGTTTGTTTCACCTTTGCACCTTTGCACCTTTGCACCTTTTGCTCACCTCTAAGGAGTTAGCTTTATACACCAGCTTCTCCCTTACAATATATGTCGTTTAAAGGTGTTGAAATGACAAGAAATGAAGAACTATACAATCATAAAGCTTGCTGCAAATGTGTTCTTCAATATAGAAGAATAGAAGAGAAGAATGGAGACAAAGAGCTGAATGTCTTGCTTGCTTTTCTTTTGTTTTTCGTTGGTGCACTTTTACTCTTCACCTTTGGAGCTATTTATAGCCAAGAGGACAGCCTAAAGGCTCCTTAATGTAGACGTTGGAATGGTTGATAAATGGAGAAAATTCAGCACTTTTCTAGCTATCCAAATTCAGCATTTGACTTTCAAAATAAAGTTGATCTTTTGATGCTTTGAATTGGTCTTCCAATCTGAACTTTTACCCTTCATCTTATCCATTATAGCCGTTGAAATGAGGTGGAAAAACAGCTTCATTTGAACGTTTAAAAGGCAGCTCCAATCAGCAATGTCCATGTGTGAATAACTTGCCATGTATGCAGCTGAATTGGCGTGTATTTTGAACAATTTTATCTCCTCATTTTGAACACTAAATGAACGTTGGAATGGCCTAGAAGATAGGCATTGGAGAGTAGTTCAAAGATAGATAGAAATCAGCCAAGCTTTTGAGTTTGAATTAGTCTTCAACTTTTGAACACATAGCCGTTGCATAGCTTTCTTGGTTGAGAGATTTTTGCTCCAAATTTGAACCAAAATAGCCGTTTGTAACCAGCTCCAAAATATACAAGAATAGTCATTTGAAATCAGCACCAAAATAGGATTTATTTCAACTTGCCTTGACTTGTTCAAAATCTGAAAATTTGAACATGATTTGTGTGCCAATATCCGTTTGCACACATATAATATATAGCCATTTATGTCTTCAACATGTAGCATAGAATACCATATGAAGAATGCCAAGAATTCCAAGAAAACCATATATGTGATAACCATAATATAAGAATCCCAAATGATATACCATGCTGCCCGTTTCCATGCTGCCCGTTTCCATAAATATAGGACATGTACTATATGTGACATAAACACATATAAACATCATATAAACAATATATAACACGTTAGAAGATCCATTGGCAAGTGAAGAGACCAGAATACCCCTTAGCACAAAAATAGGAATTTTGTCCTAGGATGAACCTAGACATGGTGCTGCTCCAGATTCATTTTTGCCATGATGTGACATGACTTATAAATGTGTCATATGATCATATAAATCCGTTGGAAGAAGACCAAATAAGAATGAGAAGTCCAAATGGTGAAATTACCAAAATAACCCTTATAAAGATCAATAAGCTTCACCACCGTGTCAAGTCAGTTTTTATCCGTGTCAAGCATGCTTTTCCTCAGCCAATTAGATTCTAAATTGAATAAGGATCATGTGGGCTTTTGAATCACTCAATTTGGAGTTCATTTGCCCAAGATATGAACCAAAACCTGCAATAGGATACTAAACCAAGCAATTTGCCTTATATTGTAAGTCATGTGACTTCAAGGCTTGGTTAGATCATATAATTAACATGTATTGGCATATATATCATCTAAGATCAGTTTGAACATGTCTTGATTTAGACATGTGATTGAATTGGCCAAGTTCAATCTCATGATCTTAATCAAACTTGTTCAATCTTGATTCATTCAATCAATTTCACATTTAGCTCATAAATTCTAGCTCATAAATTCAATCTCATGCACACATATACTTTAAACGTTATACACACATACATGCTCACATATGCATTTTGCAATATATCACAACAATCTACATGCTCACATATGCATTTTGCAATCATTCAAACATGATATATCACAACAAAACTTTCGTTCCTTATAAGTAGGTTAAGAGCTGAATGTACAAACAACCATTATCAAATACAATTCAATCAGATTTCCTTCAAGGAGTTCACAACTATTTCTTAGTTGAGGTTTGAAACCACCAACGGTTTTCTTGCAAGTTCCTAGCCTAGAACTTGTTAGTATTTGCTTCATTATTTGGTTTACAGCATCTTAGGGTCTCATAGAGGTTTTAGATGTGTTGGAGTGCCAAAGAGGGAGAGGTGTTGGCATAAATTGAGCCAAGAACAACGGTTAAAGTTCAAGGGGTGTCTTTGAGATGTTCTTTGCCATAGCTATTGTTCAAATCAGTTTGGAATAGGAGACAAAGTCCTTGGCAACGTTTTCTAGCCTTCGTTTGGCTCATCAATTGGTATCAGAGCTTTGGTTAGTCTTCTATTCATGTTTACATTGATTAAACTTGCATATACAATGATGCTGCCCAACCGTATGTTGAACTGATTTTATTGCGTTAGTTTGCTGTTTGTTTAGGTAGTTAGCTTATGTTTTGAAGTGCTTGTTAGATAGTATACTATAGTTTGGTAAGTTAGTTAAGTGGCAAAACCGAAAACACCCCACAAAAACAACTTAGACTAGACTTAGAGTTGTTAGGAGCTGTTTGTGAAGATTGGAACAAAACCGTAAGTAACCAGCCTGTACTTGTTCAATCTAGCTTAGATAATGTTCATTAGGTCCTAATCTAGAAGTTTAAATGGTAGTTTAGATAGGTCCCTAAAACAGAAAACTTTGAATACAAAAAAATAGGTTAGTTGATAGTAGTTGTAGTCAACTTGTTTAAAATTCTGTTTTTGGTTCTAGAGTGCAATCTGTCCAAACGTTTTTCTATGCTTCCTTATTTAGCTTAGATAAACTTCATTAGACCTTGATCTAGTAGTTTAAGTGTTTAGATGCTTGTTTAGTTTAGCACAAGAAAACCGAAAACCAAAGAACAAAACAAAATAGTTTTAGCTAACTAAGTGTGCTGCCTACTCTAGTTCATACACGTTTGATTAGGAGCTTGCATCTAGTATCATATAGTTTAGAATCTGATTGCATCAAACAAGAAAACCAAACAAAAACTAAGTAGGTTAGATCACTTGAAAACAAAACAAAACAAGTTATCATACTTAGCATCAAAACTGATTTTCCATTAGTTACTAGTAACCAGCCTTTGTAAACTTCATTTAGACACAACTAAGTTGCATTTAGCCATCTTAGAATTAGTTAGATCACTTGCATCAAAAACAGAAATTAGAAAAAGAACAAACTGCCCAAAAACCGTGTGGATTAAAACAACTTTTAAAGGCTCATTTGAAATCTTGGTACTTGCTAATAGCTTTATCTTTTTGTTGATTTCAATTGCTTCAAACAACTTGTTGGACTTAGATATATTCTGAAAGTTAGGAATTGTTTAAGCCCCACATTGTTAAAAAGCTATCCAATTGTTGTTTTAGATCAATCTCTGAACTTACATTGCACTGTATACAATTTGAACTTGTTGTAATTGTGATTTGAATTCTCACTACATAGTGTTTAGCCGTGTTGTGTATGAGGAACTTTCAAATTCCAAATACAACAAACCTTGTGCAATTAAAGGCCGTGGGCAATGTCTCATGTAGGCCGTGAGGAGTAGTCTCACAACAATCAAGCAAACCATCCAAAGAAAGAAAATTAAGCTTGATTGAGAAATACGCGAGAGAAAAGCCAATATTTGTCAACAAGTAAGAGGCAAGACAAGAGAGAATTGCACAAGAAAGCCAAGTGAGGAAAAAGCCCAAAGATAAACGTTGCATAAAGGGAAAATCCCGTGCTGATGAGCCAAACGAAGGCTAGAAAACGTTGCCAAGGACTTTGTCTCCTATTCCAAACTGATTTGAACACAAGCCATGTCAAAGAACATCTCCAAGATACCCCTTGAACTTTAACCATTGTTCTTGGCTCAATTTATGCCAACACCTCTCCCTCTTTGGCACTCCAACACATCTAAAACCTCAATGAGACCCTAAGATGCTGTAAACCAAATGATGAAGCAAATACTAACAAGTTCTAGGCTAGGAACTTGAAAGAAAACCGTTAGTGGTTTCAAACTTCAACTAAGAAATAGTTGTGAACTCCTTGAAGGAAATTTGATTGAAATATGTTTGATAATGGTTGTTTTTACAATCTGGTTCCTACCCTTACTTATACAAACGAAAATGCTAGGAAGTACAAGCTTTAATGTACAAGGTACTAGTCTAAAATGACATGCTCTGCTTGGAAATTGTTTGAGCATCTTTTGGTTCCAAAAGTTCTGGTTGCTTGCCGTGTATTCTTTGCTAGATTCAGCCTTCTTTCTTTGATCAATTTGATTGGATAACACATAGAGCAGCTTGCTTTGAGAAAGGCCTTTGATTGGTTGCAACTTGGTGTTGAATTTTCAAACAAACTTTGCTTAGACAACGTTTCTTTCCTTGCTTGAATTCAGCCAAAACTTCTGATTGGATGTTGTAGTGAGCAGCTTGGTTGAACTCCCTTTTGATTGGTTGCAAGTTGGTCTTTGAATTTTCAAAGTATCTAGGCCTTAAACCAATGTTTTTCTTCAAGAATTTGATTGGATCAAATGTTGAGCAGCTTGCATTCTTCTTCTAACTTGATTGTGATTGGTTTAAGCTTTTGCAAGACTCCTTCCTATTTGGTAGGCCATGGCAATTTGATAGACATGTGACATATGATGGTTATTTGAATCGTTATTCTTTCAAATTGAATGGCAAATTGTACAAACTGCATGCACTTCCACCACACAAAGTCCACGAGGATCACCAACGCATGTCCAAGTCTAGAGCCGATCCTAAGGAAAGAGAAGCCGAGAGAAAATTCGTGGAGTGTATGAAAAGTGAGAACAAAAAAAATGAGAGCAAGGGAAAAGAGGTAGTGCCCCTAAGTGTCAACGAGTCCAAAAAGAAGTGTGGGTATTTCGCAAAGAAAAGAGAGGTTACACGTGCACTTTATAACAACCAAACTGTCTTCATCATCATCCCAAAGTCGTGTCAACTTGCCCTTGAAGAACTCCCACCAAACTTACCTACCTCAGTTGCGTCCCTTATCCAAGAATATGAAGTTCTATTTCCTTCCGAACCACCATCCGGATTACCACCCATTAGAGGGATAGAACACCAAATCGACTTTGTCCCAGGAGCCGTGTTACCCAATCGCCCAGCCTATCGAGCAAACCCCGAAGAAACCAAAGAAATCCAAAGGCAAGTAGAAGAGCTCCTAGCTAGTGGACAAATCCGAGAGAGTCTGAGCCCATCTGCCGTCCCCGTCATTTTAGTACCCAAAAAGGATGGAACGTGGAGAATGTGTACCGATTGCCGAGCCATAAACAAGATTACCGTCAAGTATAGGTACCTCATACCTAGGCTAGACGATATGTTAGACATGTTGCACGGATCCAAATTCTTCACCAAAATCGACCTTAAGCAAGGGTACTTCCAGGTACGCATTCGAGAAGGGGACGAATGGAAGACTGCATTCAAAACCAAGTTTGGGCTCTATGAGTGGTTAGTGATGCCCTTCGGGCTCACCAACGCCCCTAGTACCTTTATGAGGCTAATGAATGAAGTCTTACGTGCGTTCATAGGACGCTTTGTCGTTGTCTATTTTGATGATATCCTAATCTATTCCCACACCATAGAAGATCATCTTGATCACATTAGAGCCGTTTTTGAAAAGCTTAAGCAAGAACAACTTTACGCCAACTTTAAGAAGTGCTCTTTCTGTTTAGAACGCGTAGTTTTTCTAGGCTTTGTCATTTCAGCTGAGGGAGTAGAGATGGATGAGGAAAAGGTTAGGTCAATTGTGGAGTGGCCAACACCTAAGAATGTAGGGGAAGTTCGCAGTTTTCATGGACTAGCCAGCTTTTATAGACGCTTTGTCAAAGATTTTTCTTCCATAGCTGCACCCCTAAACGAAATTGTAAAAAAAGATGTGCCTTTTAAGTGGGAAGAGCCACAACAACAGGCATTTGACGAACTTAAACGTAGGCTGACCACTGCACCCATACTTAGACTACCAAATTTTGACGAGACCTTTGAGATCGAGTGTGATGCAAGTGGAGTGGGTATAGGCGCAGTTCTGACCCAAAGTAAGAAACCCATAGCCTACTTTAGTGAAAAGTTGAAAGGAGCATCATTGAATTACTCTACCTATGATAAGGAACTTTATGCCCTTGTGAGATCCCTACAAACTTGGCACCACTATCTTCAACCTAAAGAGTTTGTGATCCACACTGACCACGAAAGCCTTAAGTATCTTAAAGGGCAAGGAAAGTTGAACAAAAGACATGCCAAATGGGTAGATTTCATAGAACAATTCACTTACGTGATTAAGTACAAACAAGGAAAGGATAATATAGTTGCCGATGCCCTCTCTAGGAGATACACGTTAGTGACTACATTATCTTCACGCTTCTTAGGATTCGAATCACTTAAGGACTTGTACCCCAATGACCATGACTTTGGCACCATTTTTGAGGCATGTAAAGGAGCACTATTTGGGAAATTTTGCATCCACGAGGGTTATCTTTTCAAAGAACAAAAATTGTGCGTTCCCCAATCATCCCTACGCGAAGCATTAACTAGAGAAGCCCATGGGGGAGGTTTAATGGGTCATTTCGGAGTGTTCAAAACCCTTGAGACTCTTAAGGAACATTTCTATTGGCCCCACATGAGAGTAGACGTCGAGAGGTTGTGTGGCAATTGCATCACCTGCAAACAAGCCAAATCCAAGTCCCAACCACATGGTCTTTACACGCCTTTACCCGTCCCTGATTCCCCTTGGATTGACATTTCTATGGACTTTGTTTTAGGACTTCCTAGGTCTCGGGGAGGACGCGATAGCATTTATGTTGTGGTTGATCGATTTTCAAAAATGGCACATTTCATAGCATGTAGAAAAGTTGATGATGCCACACATATTGCAGATTTGTTCTTCAAAGAAATTGTTAGATTGCATGGCATGCCACGTACAATTGTAAGTGATAGAGATACGAAATTTTTGAGTCATTTTTGGCGTGTTTTGTGGGCTAAACTTGGTACACAATTGTTGTTTTCCACCACCGCACACCCACAAACTGATGGACAAACTGAAGTCGTTAATCGTACTCTTTCTCAACTTTTGCGTGCCATTTTGCAAAAACACATTAAACATTGGGAAGATTGTTTACCATATATCGAATTTGCATATAATAGGAGTGTCCATCACGGTACTTTGCATAGTCCATTTGAAATCGTGTATGGCTTTAATCCCTTGTCTCCCATTGATTTGATTCCTATTCCCGTGCATGAACGTTCTAGTCTTGATGGTAAACAAAAAGCGGACAACATAAAGAAACTGCATGAACAAGTTAAAACACAACTAGAAAAGAAAAACAAAGCTTATGAAAGACGAGCTAACAAACATCGGAAAAGAGTTGTGTTCAAACCTGGAGATTTAGTGTGGTTACATTTGCGTAAAGAAAGATTTCCCAATGAAAGAAAGTCAAAATTGTTACCTCGAGGAGATGGACCCTTTAAAGTATTGAAACGCATAGGTGACAACGCATACATCCTTGATCTTCCCGACAGGTATGGTTCAGTTTCACCTACTTTTAATGTTGCTGATCTCCCCCCTTTCAACGATGACCTTTTTGATTCGAGGACGAATCCTTTTGAGGAGGGGGGATTGATGAGGATCAAGGGTCCGATGAGGATCAAGGGCCCCATCAAGAGGTCAAAGGTCCTATAACAAGGAGGGCAAGGGAACTTTGTCATCAAGTTGCCACCTTCTTGTACAAGCATGCTCAAGATGAGCCTAAGACTCCTTGGGTTCATTTCATTGAACCTTCAACTTGAGCATGTATCACATGCACGTCTACATTCTTGTTTTTGAATTTTATTTTGTGCCGTGTGATCTTAGTTTTATGTATTTGCTTTGTAGGTAAATTAGGTACAAGAGAATGTTTGAAGAAAATGTTCAAGAGAATGTTTCAAGAGAATGTTTGAAAAGAATGTTTGAAGAGAATGTTGAAGAGAATGTTTCAAGAGAATGTTTCAAGAGAATATTCGAAGAGAATGTTTGTCTATGCTAAGACAAATTCAAAAGTGTCCAAGATAGAGTCTCTTGATCAAGTTGAAATCAAATCATCTCCATTATCCACAAGAAGGGGGCGGCCATATCTAAAGCAAATGGATAATGATCAATTGAGTTTAAATTCAAAGCTAGGCTTGAATTTAAAATTCAACCTTAATTTGAATTCAATCTCAATCAATTGGAGACTTAAAGTTCACGAGGATTTCAGCCTAATCTACATCCACTCCACACGCCAACATGAAGTCAAATTTGAAGGATAACAAAGATGAGATTACAATTCAAATTTGAATCCAAGTTTAAATTCAAGTTCAAGTTAAACTCAATCTCCAACCAGCATTTGAATTCAACATCTCAACCATTTGAAGACATCTCACACGCCTAGATAACCATCTATACGCCACTTGAAGATCAAAAAGGATGGGATTATAATTCAAAGATTGAATCCAAGTTTGAAGTCAAATTGAATCCAATCTTCAACTAGCCTTTGAATTCAAATTCATCTACATCTCCAACGCCAATTTCATCACCAAACGTGTCTAGATTCATTGAAGATAACATCTTTCAAGCATTTCAAGTTTTAGCTAGAATTATCTTAGTTTAAATTTTCAAGCAAAGGTCAAATTTAAACATTTGTTAGATAGCTTTATTTGAATTATCTCTAGCCATTTTCAAGCTAAAGGGGGCGTCTTCTAGGCCTATAAATAGACCCCTTTGGCTGGTTGTAAACTCACCTTTCGATAAATAACAATTCTTGATATTTTCTTCACTTTGAGTGATACTTTGTTTTCTTGGTTTTGCATTAAAAACCTAAGTTAAGATCCTTCAAAGTTGAGCGATTTGAAGGTATTGCCATTGCTAAAAGGTGCCGTCCAGGAGGGCCGTTTTGGTTTGCCTGATCAACGACCATCTTATATTGTTGGTCTTGCTCGTTGTCCACACGTTTGATCACTAAGGAAGCAAGGGGAAGTTTACTTCTTTGTGCCTAACCCTTTGTGAAGGACGTTTGGAAGGTGGAATTGTTGGAGCCCACGAGTTGCACGCATCAGGTTATAGCTTTGAGCTGCTTTTTTCTTCCTTATTCACGTGAGAAGAAATCAGATTTTTTGACATGGGTGCTTGTCACCACCTTGCTTGTAAGCTACTTGCATTTCACCTCTTTGTTTGGACAAAAATTCAGGTTTGATTTGCATCTTCAAGCTAAAAACGTGTACCTGAAAGATAAGGCAAGAATACAACACAAACTATCCTAAAACAAAGTTAACAAACTAACAATATTAAAAGAACATCTAAAGATATGTACAACATGCATTTGATACAACTAGATCATAGCTTGTATCATATAAACCCAATGGACATCATCTTTGCTTGGCTCATCCTCTTCATGCCTGTAAAGAAATGATTCAACACATTGTAACAATTTCTTAGCCATACTCCTTGTTATGGGACCATTGTGGGGCAATGAGGTGTCATCGTCAGTGTTTGTATCCACAAGGTTAGGCTGTAGCTCATCATTCCCTCCCACTTGAAAAGGATTCGTCCTCGAATCTGAATCAACACTAAACGGAGAAAGGTCAGCAACATTAAAAGTTTTAGAGATAGGACCATACCTTTCTTCAGGAAGATCGAGAACATAGGCATTATCACCAAGCCGTTTCAACACTTTGAACGGTCCATCGCCTCTTGGCTTCAATTTTGAGTCCCTTTCCTTAGGGAATCTTTCTTTCCTCAAGTGTAACCAAACAAGATCACCAGGTTCAAATATAACAACTTTACGATTCCTGTTGGCTCTTTTGGCATACACTTTATTCTTAGCTTCAAGTTGTGACTTAACCTTTTCATGCAATTCTTTCACAAGTTTTGCTTTTCGTTCACCATCTAAACTAACACGTTCATGAACAGGTATGGGAACAAGATCAAGCGGGGACAAAGGGTTAAAGCCATAAACAACTTCAAAAGGAGAATGCAATGTTCCACTATGAACAACTCTATTGTATGCAAACTCAATGTAAGCTAAGCAATCTTCCCAATTCTTCAAGTTCTTTTGAATGACAACACGTAAAAGTTGAGACAAAGTTCTATTAACAACTTCAGTTTGACCATCGGTTTGTGGGTGAGCAGTTGTAGAAAATAACAATTTAGTACCAAGTTTACTCCACAAAATACGCCAGAAATGACTTAGAAACTTTGTATCTCTATCACTAACAATCGTACGTGGCATGCCATGCAATCTAACAATCTCCTTAAAGAACAAATCAGCAATATGAATAGCATCATCAACTTTCTTACATGCAATGAAATGTGCCATTTTGGAAAATCTATCAACAACAACAAAGATGCTATCTTTACCAGTTTTGGATCGAGGCAATCCCAATATAAAGTCCATAGAAATATCAGTCCAAGGTGAGCTTGGGACGGATAAGGGAGTGTACAACCCATGTGGTTGTGTTCTAGATTTTGCTTGCTTGCAAGTAATACATTGGTCACATACCTTATCAACATGTGCTCTCATATGCGGCCAGAAGAAATGTTCCTTAAGTGTTTCCAACGTTTTTAACGAGCCAAAATGACCCATTAAACCTCCTCCATGAGCTTCTTTTATCAACAACTCTCTTAATGAACACATTGGTACACATAACTTATGTTCCTTAAACAAATATCCATCATGCAAGTAATATTTGGCAAAAGGGGACTCAACGCATGCTTGATATATAGAACTAAAGTCATGATCAGAATGATACATCTCTTTGATAGACTCAAAACCAAACATGTTACATGAAAGAGTAGTAATCAAAGTATAGCGACGAGATAAGGCATCAACAACAACATTTTCTTTTCCTTGCTTATACTTGATCACATAAGGGAATTGTTGATGAGCCCACGATGGAATCAACACAACATATTTTCATGTATCATTTATTGTCATATGTTAGTTATGTAAGACATGACATTTCACTGTTCACTCCGCACACACTAGTGCTAGTTCTTATGTCTTATTGCCTAACTAACCCTTAGGACATGTCATATATGTTGTGCATATTGTGTTTGTTGCGTGGTGTCTTTGAAGATAGGTCAAAGAGAGCTTTACATTGAAGAAGCATGAACACCTATCAATCCATGTTCCATCTGATCGGATGATATCATTGTTCAAACAAAGCTTGAAGATGCAACTAAAACCTGAATTTTTGTTCAAGCAAAGAGGTGATAAGCAAGTAGCTTACAAGCAAGGAGGTGACAAGCACTCATGTCAAATTCAAGAAATGTTCTTCACGTAAGAATGGAGAGACAAGCTGCTCAAACCTTCAACCAATAGAAAGGAGTCTTCTAAATGCTTGAACCAATCATAAACAACTAAAGAAAGTTCAACAAGCTGCTCAACCAAGGATCCAATCACAAGCTTGAAGATTTCGGCTGGTTCATGGCAAAATATGTTTGAATATTCAACACCAAATTTGGAACCAATCAAAACCAAGTTCAAGCAAGCAGCACACTACATCAACCAATCAAAACCTTGGCTGAAACTTACAAGGAGGAGAACGTAAGATTGAGCCAAAATTCTTTGAAAAATCAAAGCTACAACTCACAACCAATCAAGGCTAAGATCCAAGCAAGCTGCTCAATGTTTAAACCAATCAAATTATGGCTGAAGACAAACAAAGAAGAAACAAGCTGCTCACATCATGAACCAATTAGAAGGACTCTTGCAAATCTTCAAACCAATCACAATCAAGTTGAAGTCAAGAATGCAAGCTGCACAACAATTGCTCCAATCAAATTCCTTAAAGAAATCGTTGGTTTAAGGCCTAGATGTTTTGAAAATTCAAAGACCAACTTGCAACCAATCAAAAGGGAGTTCAAACCAAGCTGCTCAATGTGTTAACCAATCAAAATTGTGGCTGAAAGCTAGCATGGAAGAAACGGTGAATCAAAGCTTAATCCTTTGAAAATTCAAAGCCACTCTTTCAACCAATCAAGGCCAAAATCAAAGCAAGCTGCTCTATGTGTTAACCAATCAAATTGATCAAGAAAAAGGCTGGGAAAACAGGTTGGAGTACACGGCAAACCAACCAGAAAATCTTGGAACCAAATTGCTCAAACAAGTTTCAAAGCAAGCATGTCATTTTTAGTCTTGTACTTTGTACATTAAAACTTGTACTCTTTATCATTTTCATTTGTTATAAATAGCACAGGAAGCTGAATGTATAAAACAACTCAAAAAACAAATTTACAACCATTATCATACACATTTCAACCAGAATTTCCCTTGAGGAGTTATCAACATTTCAAGTTGAAGTTTAAGACCACTTACGGTTTTCTTTCAAGTTCCTAGCCTAGAACTTGTTAGTATTTGCTTCGTCTTTTGGTTTACAGCATCTTAGGGTCTCATTGAGATTTTAGATGTGTTGGAGTGCCAAAGAGGAGGAGGTGTTGGCATAAATTGAGCCAAGAACAACGGTTACAGCTCAAGGGGTGTCTTTGTGATGTTCTTTGCCATAGCTTTTGTTCAAATCAGTTTGGAATAGGAGACAAAGTCCTTGGCAACGTTTTCTAGCCTTCATTTGGCTCATCAATTGTTCAATGAATTCAACCCATTTTGCATGTCTTTTGTTCAATTTTCCTTGACCTTTTAGATACTTAAGGCTTTCATGATCAGTATGAATCACAAATTCCTTAGGTTGCAGATAATGTTGCCAAGTTTGCAAAGAACGGACAATGGCATACTATTCTTTATCATAGGTTGAATAATTGATGGAAGCTCCTTTCAATTTCTCACTAAAGTAGGCAACATGTTTGTTACCTTGATGCAATACAGCTCCAATGCCAACTCCACTGGCATCACATTCAACTTCAAACGTTTCATCAAAGTTGGGCAATCTCAGGATAGGTGCAGAAGTTAGACGTTTCTTAAGTTCCTCAAAGGCTTGTTGTTGTGTTTCTCCCCATTCAAATCTTACATCTTTCTTGACTAATTCATTCAAGGGTGCAGCTATGGTAGAGAAATCCTTCACAAAACGTCTATAGAAACTAGCTAATCCATGAAAACTCCTAACATCTCCAGCAGACTTAGGGGTTGGCCACTCAGTTATGGATTTAACTTTCTCTTGATCTACTTTAATTCCTTCAGCACTAATCACAAATCCTAAGAATGTAACCTTCTCTAGACAGAAAGAACACTTCTTGAAATTAGCATACAACTTTTCTTTCTGTAGGGTGACAAAAACGGCTCTTAGATGGTTCAGGTGTTCACTTAGGGTTTTGGAGTAGATAAGAATATCATCAAAGTAAACTACTACAAATTTCCCTATGAATTTCCTTAAGACCTCATTCATTAACCTCATGAAAGTACTAGGGGCATTGGTTAAACCAAAGGGCATAACTAACCATTCGTACAATCCAAACTTAGTCTTAAAGGCAGTTTTCCATTCATCACCTTCCCTAATTCTCACTTGGAAATATCCTTGTTAAGATCTACTTTGCTAAAGCACCTAGACCCATGTAACATATCCAACATGTCATCCAACCTAGGAATAGGGTATCTATACTTCACAGTGATCTTATTGATGGCTCTACAGTCAGTACACATTCTCCAAGTTCCATCTTTCTTAGGGACAATGATAACAGGAACAGCACACGGACTCATACTCTCTCTTACTTTACCTTGAGTCAATAATTCCTCAACTTGCTTTTGGATTTCCTTAGTTTCCTCTGGATTGGCTCTATAGGCAGGTCTGTTTGGCAGAACAGCTCCTGGAATGAAATCTATTTGATGCTCAATGCCTCTGAGAGGTGGTAAACCTGGGGGATCTCCTTCAGGAAACAAGCCAGAAAATTCTTGAAGTAAAGATGCAACTTCACTTGGTAAAGTAGATAGTATTTCAGTTGAAGAGAACAGTGCTTCTTTGTAAAGTAAGATATAAACATTTTTTTTTGAATGGATAGCATGGAATACCTCACTTTGAGATGCAAAGAATGCGCTTTTCTTTAGAGATGGTTCAGTAGAAACTTTGTTTTCTTTCGGTTCAACTTTAAGATGAGAACTTCTCAGTTGGTGTTCTTTGATAAAGATCCTTTCCAATTCCTTTTCTTTTGGATCATTATAGCTTTTTAACATTCGTTGTTGATCCTCAAAGACTTTGTGCGGGGGCAAGGCGTTTAATTTGAACAGTTTGTTGTTATGCCTAAAGGAATATCTATTCAGGTAACCATCATATGTAACTTTGTTGTCAAATTGCCACGGTCTACCTAATAAGATATGACTTGATTGCATAGGGGCTACGTCACATAACACCTCAGCAGAATACCCACCAATTGACAAAGGAACTAGGACTTGCTTTGTTACTTTAACTTCACCACACTCATTAAGCCACGTAAGTCTATAAGGACGGGGGTGATTAATTAAAGGTAACTCAAGTTTCCTAACAAGTTCAAAACTTGCAACATTGGTACATGAACCGGAGTCAATGATTAAAGTGCAGACTTTCTTCTTAACCATACAGTGAATGTGGAATATGTTCTCTCGTTGTATTTCAGGTTCTTCAGTCTTAATTTGGGCACTTAGAGCTCGACAGACAACTAAGAACTCTTTTGTTTCACATTCATTAATCTCTTCAATAATCTCTTCTTCTTCCTCACACGTTTGCTCAATTTCTTTGTTTTCTTCATTCTCTTCCAATTCTTCCTCAGAATAATATTCATTAGACTCTTCAATAAACAAGATGCGTTTAGGGTTGGGACATTGATTAGCAAAATGACCTTTTCCTAAGCATTTAAAACATTGAATATCACGAGTCTTAAAGTTAGACGTACCTTCCACCTTGGCTTTGCCTTTATCAGTGATTGGAAGCCTTGGACGATTTTGGATGTTCTGGGTTGATCTTCCTTGGGATCCACGGCCTTGACCTTGTTGTGGACGGAATGGCGTCCTGGGCTGTGTTCTAGGAAAACTCAAAGGGTTAGTCCGAAAAGAAGGGTTAGAAGTTTTCACCTTCAGTTGTCTTTCCACTTTCTCAGCAATGTGAACCATAGAAGCCAGATCTGAGTAAGGTGTAAGTTCCACCTTAAATGCAATCTCTTTGTTCAAGCCAGCTAGAAATCTAGCCATTGTGGCTTCCTCAGCTTCTTCTATGTTAGCCCTGGTAAGCAGATGTTCTAATTCTTTATAAAATTCATCAACAGATCTATTACCTTGAGAAAGTTGTTGCAATTTCTGGAACACGCTTCTTTCATAGGAAGGAGATATGAATCTCTTCCTCATCTCTTGTTTCAGCTCGGACCAAGTAACAACAGGGGGTTGTCTTGTTCTTCTCCTGGTGTTCTTCAATTGTTCCCACCAAAGTAAAGCATAATCTACAAATTCAAAAGTTGCATACCGCACTTTGGCCAATTCAGAATAGTTAGTGCAAGAATACATATGATCTACCTTTGTTTCCCATTGCAAATACGTTTCGGGATCACTTTTTCCATGGAAGGGGGGTATTGTCAGTTTTGTAGTAATGTATTCTTCTTCAAGATGTTCATCCCTATGAGGTTGACGTTCATCATATCTTTCCTCTAGATAGGGTTCTTCATTGTACTCAGGGAGACTATCAAATCTTTCCTCAAAAGAAATGTTCCTACGACCACCGTTACTACCTCGACCTCTACCTCTACCTCTAAGTGATGTGACTTTTCTACGTTCTACATGAGATTCATTACCATAAGAGGTGCCTTCTTGAAAAGGTATACTAGGTTCCTTTTGATCTGAGGTTGGCTTTTCTACTTTGCTTATCCTTTGTTTGTTATCCTCTATCTCACTTCTCATTAAACCAAATTGATTAACAAGGAAAGTGAGTGTTTGCTGTATATTCTCTAGGGTAACAGGGACTGGGGATGGAACAGAAGTAGATAGGGACGGGGATGATGCATTATCTTTCTGTTGGGGACCCATGATTCAGAAAACAATCTCAAAAGCCAAATAAAATATTGACAAGATGCAAATACTCTACTTTATGTTGACAATTGTTTAAAACATCAACTTGGACTATTTCTCCTAAGGATTCAAGTAAATCACAGAAGTCAAATTGTTGTTCGGGCTGAAAGAAATCTACGGGGTTGTTTTAAGACAATCCCTCAATTTACTTTACAGCATATGCAATTATCAATTGTAGTAAGGTGAAAGTAAAGACACACAAACCCTATTCCTAGGTTGGATGACATGTTGGATATGTTACATGGGTCTAGGTGCTTTAGCAAAGTAGATCTTAAGCAAGGATATTTCCAAGTGAGAATTAGGAAAGGTGATGAATGGAAAACTGCCTTTAAGACTAAGTTTGGATTGTACGAATGGTTAGTTATGCCCTTTGGTTTAACCAATGCCCCTAGTACTTTCATGAGGTTAATGAATGAGGTCTTAAGGAAATTCATAGGGAAATTTGTAGTAGTTTACTTTGATGACATTCTTATTTACTCCAAAACCTTAGGTGAACACCTGAACCATCTAAGAGCCGTTTTTGTCACCCTACAGAAAGAGAAGCTGTATGCTAATTTCAAGAAGTGTTCTTTCTGTCTGGAGAAGGTTACATTCTTAGGATTTGTGATTAGTGCTGAAGGAATTGAACTGGATCAAGAGAAAGTTAAATCCATAACTGAGTGGCCAACCCCTAAGTCTGCTGGAGATATTAGGAGTTTTCATGGATTAGCTAGTTTCTATAGACGTTTTGTGAAGGATTTCTCTACCATAGCTGCACCCTTGAATGAATTAGTCAAGAAAGATGTAAGATTTGAATGGGGAGAAACACAACAACAAGCCTTTGAGGAACTTAAGAAACGTCTAACTTCTGCACCTATCCTGAGACTGCCCAATTTTGATGAAATGTTTGAAGTTGAATGTGATGCCAGTGGAGTTGGCATTGGAGCTGTATTGCATCAAGGTAACAAACCTGTTGCCTACTTTAGTGAGAAATTGAAAGGAGCTTCCATAAATTATTCAACCTATGATAAAGAATTGTATGCCCTTGTCCGTTCATTACAAACTTGGCAACATTACCTGCAACCTAAGGAATTTGTGATTCACACTGATCATGAAAGCCTTAAGTATCTAAAAGGTCAAGGAAAATTGAACAAAAGACATGCCAAATGGGTTGAATTCATTGAACAATTCCCTTATGTGATCAAGTATAAGCAAGGAAAAGAAAATGTTGTTGCTGATGCCTTATCTCGTCGCTATACTTTGATTACTACTCTTTCATGTAACATGTTTGGTTTTGAGTCTATCAAAGAGATGTATCATTTTGATCATGACTTTAGTTCTATATATCAAGCATGCGTTGAGTCCCCTTTTGCCAAATATTACTTGCATGATGGTTATTTGTTTAAGGAACATAAGTTGTGTGTACCAATGTGTTCATTAAGAGAGTTGTTGATAAAAGAAGCTCATGGAGGAGGTTTAATGGGTCATTTTGGCTCGTTAAAAACGTTGGAAACACTTAAGGAACATTTCTTCTGGCCGCATATGAAAGCACATGTTGATAAGATTTGTGACCAATGTATTACTTGCAAACAAGCAAAATCTAGAACACAACCACATGGATTGTACACTCCTTTATCTGTTCCAAGCTCACCTTGGACTGATATTTCTATGGACTTTGTATTGGGATTGCCTCGATCCAAAACTGGTAAAGATAGCATCTTTGTTGTTGTTGATAGATTTTCCAAAATGGCACATTTCATTGCATGTAAGAAAGTTGATGATGCTATTCATATTGCCGATTTGTTCTTTAAGGAAATTGTTAGATTGCATGGCATGCCACGTACGATTGTTAGTGATAGAGATGCAAAGTTTCTAAGTCATTTCTGGCGTGTTTTGTGGAGTAAACTTGGTACTAAATTGTTATTTTCTACAACTGCTCACCCACAAACCGATGGTCAAACTGAAGTTGTTAATAGAACTTTGTCTCACCTGTTACGTGTTGTCATTCAAAAGAATTTGAAAAATTGGGAAGACTGCTTAGCTTACATTGAGTTTGCATACAATAGAGTTGTTCATAGTGGAACATTGCATTCTCCTTTTGAAGTTGTTTATGGCTTTAACCCTTTGTCCCCGCTTGATCTTGTTCCCATACCTGTCCATGAACGTGTTAGTTAGATGGTGAACGAAAAGCAAAACTTGTGAAAGAATTGCATGAAAAGGTTAAGTCACAACTTGAAGCTAAGAATAAAGTGTATGCCAATAGAGCCAACAGGAATCGTAAAGTTGTTATATTTGAACCTGGTGATCTTGTTTGGTTACACTTGAGAAAAGAAAGATTCCTTAAGGAAAGGGACTCCAAATTGAAGCCAAGAGGCGATGGACCGTTCAAAGTGTTGAAACGGCTTGGTGATAATGCCTATGTTCTCGATCTTCCTGAAGAAAGGTATGGTCCTATCTCTAAAACTTTTAATGTTGCTGACCTTTCTCCGTTTAGTATTGATTCAGATTCGAGGACGAATCCTTTTCAAGTGGGAGGGAATGATGAGCTACAGCCTAACCTTGTGGATACAAACACTGACGATGACACCTCATTGCCCCACAATGGTCCCATAACAAGGAGTATGGCTAAGAAATTGTTACATTGTGTTGAATCATTCCTTTACAGGCATGAAGAGGATGAGCCCAGCAAAGATGACATCCATTGGGTTTATATGATACAAGCTATGATCTAGTTGTATCAAATGCATGTTGTACATATCTTTAGATGTTCTTTTTGATATTGTTAGTTTGTTAACTTTGTTTTAGGATAGTTTGTGTTGTATTCTTGCCTTATCTTTCAGGTACACGTTTTTAGCTTGAAGATGCAAATCAAACCTGAATTTTTGTCCAAACAAAGAGGTGAAATTCAAGTAGCTTGCAAGCAAGGTGGTGACAAGCACCCATCTCAAAAACCAGATTTGCTTCTCACGCAAACAAGGAGGAAATAAGCAGCTCAAGCCTTCAACCAATAGAAAGGAGTCTTCCAAATGATTTAACTAATCACAAACAAGTAAGGAAAATTCAACAAGCTGCTCAACCAAGGATCCAATCAAAAGGCATGAAGTTTTCGGCTGGTTCATAAGATATTTTGTTTGAATATTCAACACCAAAGGAAGAACCCATCAAGGCCAAGTACAAACCAAGCTGCACACTCCATAAACCAATCAAAACTTTGGCTGAATTCAAGCAAGGGAATGTACGGTTGTCTAAGGGAAATTCTTTGAAAATTCAAGCTACAACTCACAACCAATCAAGGCTAAGATCCAAGCAAGCTGCTCAATGTTTAAACCAATTAAAATTATGGGTGAAGACAAGCAAAGAAGGAAGGAGAAGCAACCAGCTTCTTTTCAACCGAAAGTTGCTCCAACTTGTTCAAAAAGCAAACATGTTATTCCTAGTCTTGAATTTTGTATTTTAAACTTTAAACTTTCGTTCCTTATAAGTAGGTTAAGAGCTGAATGTACAAACAACCATTATCAAATACAATTCAATCAGATTTCCTTCAAGGAGTTCACAACTATTTCTTAGTTGAGGTTTGAAACCACCAACGGTTTTCTTGCAAGTTCCTAGCCTAGAACTTGTTAGTATTTGCTTCATTATTTGGTTTACAGCATCTTAGGGTCTCATAGAGGTTTTAGATGTGTTGGAGTGCCAAAGAGGGAGAGGTGTTGGCATAAATTGAGCCAAGAACAACGGTTAAAGTTCAAGGGGTGTCTTTGAGATGTTCTTTGCCATAGCTATTGTTCAAATCAGTTTGGAATAGGAGACAAAGTCCTTGGCAACTTCCCCTACATTCTTAGGTGTTGGCCACTCCACAATTGACCTAACCTTTTCCTCATCCATCTCTACTCCCTCAGCTGAAATGACAAAGCCTAGAAAAACTACGCGTTCTAAACAGAAAGAGCACTTCTTAAAGTTGGCGTAAAGTTGTTCTTGCTTAAGCTTTTCAAAAACGGCTCTAATGTGATCAAGATGATCTTCTATGGTGTGGGAATAGATTAGGATATCATCAAAATAGACAACGACAAAGCGTCCTATGAACGCACGTAAGACTTCATTCATTAGCCTCATAAAGGTACTAGGGGCGTTGGTGAGCCCGAAGGGCATCACTAACCACTCATAGAGCCCAAACTTGGTTTTGAATGCAGTCTTCCATTCGTCCCCTTCTCGAATGCGTACCTGGAAGTACCCTTGCTTAAGGTCGATTTTGGTGAAGAATTTGGATCCGTGCAACATGTCTAACATATCGTCTAGCCTAGGTATGGGGTACCTATACTTGACGGTAATCTTGTTTATGGCTCGGCAATCGGTACACATTCTCCACGTTCCATCCTTTTTGGGTACTAAAATGACGGGGACGGCAGATGGGCTCAGACTCTCTCGGATTTGTCCACTAGCTAGGAGCTCTTCTACTTGCCTTTGGATTTCTTTGGTTTCTTCGGGGTTTGCTCGATAGGCTGGGCGATTGGGTAACACGGCTCCTGGGACAAAGTCGATTTGGTGTTCTATCCCTCTAATGGGTGGTAATCCGGATGGTGGTTCGGAAGGAAATAGAACTTCATATTCTTGGATAAGGGACGCAACTGAGGTAGGTAAGTTTGGTGGGAGTTCTTCAAGGGCAAGTTGACACGACTTTGGGATGATGATGAAGACAGTTTGGTTGTTATAAAGTGCACGTGTAACCTCTCTTTTCTTTGCGAAATACCCACACTTCTTTTTGGACTCGTTGACACTTAGGGGCACTACCTCTTTTCCCTTGCTCTCATTTTTTTTGTTCTCACTTTTCATACACTCCACGAATTTTCTCTCGGCTTCTCTTTCCTTAGGATCGGCTCTAGACTTGGACATGCGTTGGTGATCCTCGTGGACTTTGTGTGGTGGAAGTGCATGCAGTTTGTACAATTTGCCATTCAATTTGAAAGAATAACGATTCAAATAACCATCATATGTCACATGTCTATCAAATTGCCATGGCCTACCAAATAGGAAGGAGTCTTGCAAAAGCTTAAACCAATCACAATCAAGTTAGAAGAAGAA
This sequence comes from Eustoma russellianum, assembly GCA_036186865.1. Taxonomy (NCBI): domain Eukaryota; kingdom Viridiplantae; phylum Streptophyta; class Magnoliopsida; order Gentianales; family Gentianaceae; genus Eustoma; species Eustoma russellianum. The sequence continues at coordinate 11,361,030 of AP025045.1, forward strand.
TGCAAGCTGCTCAACATTTGATCCAATCAAATTCTTGAAGAAAAACGTTGGTTTAAGGCCTAGATACTTTGAAAATTCAAAGACCAACTTGCAACCAATCAAAAGGGAGTTCAACCAAGCTGCTCACTACAACATCCAATCAGAAGTTTTGGCTGAATTCAAGCAAGGAAAGAAACGTTGTCTAAGCAAAGTTTGTTTGAAAATTCAACACCAAGTTGCAACCAATCAAAGGCCTTTCTCAAAGCAAGCTGCTCTATGTGTTATCCAATCAAATTGATCAAAGAAAGAAGGCTGAATCTAGCAAAGAATACACGGCAAGCAACCAGAACTTTTGGAACCAAAAGATGCTCAAACAATTTCCAAGCAGAGCATGTCATTTTAGACTAGTACCTTGTACATTAAAGCTTGTACTTCCTAGCATTTTCGTTTGTATAAGTAAGGGTAGGAACCAGATTGTAAAAACAACCATTATCAAACATATTTCAATCAAATTTCCTTCAAGGAGTTCACAACTATTTCTTAGTTGAAGTTTGAAACCACTAACGGTTTTCTTTCAAGTTCCTAGCCTAGAACTTGTTAGTATTTGCTTCATCATTTGGTTTACAGCATCTTAGGGTCTCATTGAGGTTTTAGATGTGTTGGAGTGCCAAAGAGGGAGAGGTGTTGGCATAAATTGAGCCAAGAACAATGGTTAAAGTTCAAGGGGTATCTTGGAGATGTTCTTTGACATAGCTTGTGTTTAAATCAGTTTGGAATAGGAGACAAAGTCATTGGCAACGTTTTCTAGCCTTCGTTTGGCTCATCAATTGGTATCAGAGACAGGTTAGTCTTCTATTCATGTTTACATTGTTTAAATTTGCATATGAATGTTGCTGCCCAAACCGTATGTTGAACTGATTTTTATTTGCGTTTATAGTTGCTGTTTGTTTAGATAATTAGTTTATGTTTTAAAGTGCTTGTTAGATAGTATACTATAGTTTGGTAACTTAGTTAAGTAGGCAAAACCGAAAACACCCCACAAAAACAACCTAGACTAGACTTAGTGTTGTTAGGACCTGATTGTGTACTTAGATCAAAAAACGTGTGTAACCTTGTTGTTCATGTTCAATCTAGCTTAGTTAATCTTCATTAGACCCTAATCTAGAAGTTTTAAATGGTAGTTTAATTGACTCCTTAAAACAGAAAACTTTGAACACAAAAATAGACTAGTTGATAGTTTAGTTTTTCATCAAGTTGTAGTAGTTAAAATTCTGTTTTAGTACTTTTGTGCAAACTGTTTAGACGTTTTATATGCTGCCATATTTAGCTTAGTTGATCTTCATTAGACCTTAATCTAGTAGTTTAAGTGTTAGTTTAGTTGTGTCCTTAAAAGAGAAAACTTGAACACAAAAATAGATTAGTTGGTAGTTTAGCTTGTAATCAAGTAGTTAAAATTCTGTTTTTAGCTCTTGTGTGCAATCTGTTTAAAACGTTTTAGTGCTGCCTTATTTAGCTTAGTTAGGCTAGTTTACAACATAGTTTAAGTGTTTTAGTTGGTTGACTAGTTTAGCACCATAAATTCGAAAACCAAAGAACCAAAACAAAGTAGTTTTAGCTAGTAAGTGTGCTGCCTAGTTCAAGAGACATACGTTTGAACATCAACCCTTGCATCTAGTATCATTTAGTATAGAATCTGATTGCATCATACAAACAAAAACCAAACAAAAACAAAGTAGGATAGGTCACTTAAAAACCGAACAAAACAAGTTAGCTTAGTTGCATCAAAACTGATTTTCCATTAGTTGTTAGTAATCAGCCTTTATAAACTTCATCTAGGAACAACTAAGTTGCATTTAGCTATCTTAGGACTAGTTAGATCACTTACCTCAAAAACAGAAAAAGCAAAAAAAGATAAGTGCCCAAAACCGTGTGGATTAAAACAACTTTTAAAGCTCATTTGAAGTCTTGGTACATGCTAATAGCTTTATCTTTTTGTTGATTTCAATTGTTTCAAACAACTTGTTGGACATAGATATATTCTGAAAGTTAGGAATTGTTTAAGCCCCACATTGTTAAAGAGCTATCCAATTGTTGTTTTAGATCAATTTCTGAACTTACATTGCACTTTATACAATTTGATCTTGTTGTAATTGTGAATTGAATTCCCACTACATAGTGTTTAGCCGTGTTGTGTACGAGGAACTTTCAAATTCCAAATACAACAAACCTTGTGCAATTAAAGGCCGTGGGCAATGTCTCATGTAGGCCGTGAGGAGTAGTCTCACAACAATCAAGCAAAACCCTCCAAAGAAAGAAAATTAAGCTTGATTGAGAAATACGCGAGAGAAAAGCCAATATTTGTCAAACAAGTAAGAGGCAAGACAAGAGAGGATTGCACAAGAAAGCTGTTGTGATATATCATGTTTGAATGATTGCAAAATGCATATGTGAGCATGTAGATTGTTGTGATATATTGCAAAATGCATATGTGAGCATGTATGTGTGTATAACGTTTAAAGTATATGTGTGCATGAGATTGAATTTATGAGCTAGAATTTATGAGCTAAATGTGAAATTGATTGAATGAATCAAGATTGAACAAGTTTGATTAAGATCATGAGATTGAACTTGGCCAATTCAATCACATGTCTAAATCAAGACATGTTCAAACTGATCTTAGATGATATATGCCAATACATGTTAATTATATGATCTAACCAAGCCTTGAAGTCACATGACTTACAATGTAAGGCAAATTGCTCGGTTTAGTATCCTATTGCAGGTTTTGGTTCATATCTTGGGCAAATGAACTCCAAATTGAGTGATTCAAAAGCCCACATGATCCTTATTCAATTTAGAATCTAATTGGCTGAGGAAAAGCATGCTTGACACGGATAAAAACTGACTTGACACGGTGGTGAAGCTTATTGATCTTTATAAGGGTTATTTTGGTAATTTCACCATTTGGACTTCTCATTCTTATTTGGTCTTCTTCCAACGGATTTATATGATCATATGACACATTTATAAGTCATGTCACATCATGGCAAAGATGAATCTAGAGCAGCACCATGTCCAGGTTCATCCTAGGACAAAATTCCTATTTTTGTGCTAAGGGGTATTCTGGTCTCTTCACTTGCCAATGGATCTTCTAACGTGTTATATATTGTTTATATGATGTTTATATGTGTTTATGTCACATATGGTACGTGCCCTATATTTATGGAAATGGGCAGCATGGTATCTCAAATGGAATTCTTATGGTTATCACATATATGGTTTTCTTGGAATTCTTGGCATTCTTCATATGGTATTCTATGCTACATGTTGAAGACATAAATGACTATATATTATATGTGTGCACACGGATATTGATGGATATTGGCGCACAAAACTTTCAGCTTTTGAACAAGTCAAGGCAAGTTGAAACAAACCCTATTTTGGTGCTGATTTCAAATGACTATTCTTGCATATATTGTGAGCTGTTTTCAACGGCTATTTTGGCTCAAAAATGAAGAAAAATTTCGTATGTTATATGGTCAAGATTCAGGTTATAATGTGTGACAAAAACAAGTCCTACAATGTAGCAAATTTGAAGCAAAAGTCTCTCAACCAATGACATGCAACGGCTATATGATTGAAGACCAAGTCAAATTCAAAGGCTTAGCTGAATTCTCTCTATCTTTTAGCTACATTCCAACGGCCATTTAATGTTCAAAATGAGGAGCCAAATTTGTTCAAAATACATGCCAATTCAGCTGCACACATGGCAAGTTATTTACACATGGACATTGCTGATTGGGAGCTGCCTTTTAAACGTTCAAATGAAGTCATTTTCCACCTCATTCCAACGTTTATAATGGGATAAGATGAAGGATAAAAGTTCAGTTTGAAGACCAATTCAAAGCAACAAAAGATAAGCTTAAGTTTGAAAGCTAGAAAAGTGCTGAATTTTCTTCATTCTTCAACCATTCCAACGTCTACTTTGAGGAGCCTTTAGGCTGTCCTCTTGGCTATAAATAGCTCCAAAGGTGAAGAGTAAAAGTGCACCAACGAAAAACAAAAGAAAAGCAAGCAAGACATTCAGCTCTTTGTCTCCATTCTTCTCTTCTATTCTTCTATATTGAAGAACACATTTGCAGCAAGCTTTATGATTGTATAGTTCTTCATTTCTTGTCATTTCAACACCTTTTAAACGACATATTGTAAGGGAGAAGCTGGTGTATAAAGCTTACTCCTTAGAGGTGAGCAAAAGGTGCAAAGGTGCAAAGGTGCAAAGGTGAAACAAACTAGTTGCTGTTTTTCAGTTTTGGTGAAGTCTCTTGAAGAAGTTGGTGAAAAGCTTCTTCCTTTGGCTTTGTAAGGTGATATTGGTGTTTGGTGTTTAGTGAAATCCAAGAGAAGGTGTCTCTTGGGACTGGAGTAGGTCACATTGACCGAACCAGGATAATTCCTTGTGTTCTTTACTTATTTCCTGCACTTACTGTTTTCTGCCTGAGAATTACACTAACTTGGCACGCATAATTGAACAAGCAAACAGTCTTAGAATTGCATGAATTTTGGATATATTATACTTCAATGTGTTAGCTTTCATTAGCCGCAAGAATCACTAAATTCTAAGGAGTTTAGCATATTCAAATCGTCTTCACAAAATTGTTGCTACATTCTGTGAACAATTCTGACCAGTGTGCAAAACTTGTTCAATTTGAATAGGTTATCCTGCGAATCTTGAAGTGAGCCTTATATCAAATTAAACTAGACATCATAAGGTTTAATTTGACATAAGATTCATCAAAATAGCACGGGTAGATTTTGAGATATCATCGTTTGAAGTTAAGCTAACATTCTGCCTGAAACTGCCAGAATTGCACACTTTACTTATCTTGCTTATTTGAACGTGCAAACTTGCTTGGAATTGACTGAAATTTTTATGACATACTATAAACATTCTAAACTTGATTTCTGCCAAGTTTGAGAGCTTGCACAGGTGTATAAGTGGTTCAACCAAAGCGCTCAAAACAGTGAACTGTTTCTGGAAATTCCAGAATCTGAGGCTAAAGAGGCAAAGGGGTCTTCAAACAAGTTTTTGAAGGTAATTGTAGTGTAATTTCCGCTAACCCACTATTCACCCCCCCCCTCTAGTGGTGCTATACAGGTCCAACAAGTGGTATCAGAGCAAGGTTGAGCACCATATTCTTATTTGAGCTGAAAACAGTTTACACTCCAAGTTGCAAAGTTGCTGGAAATTTTCTGGTTTTCTTATATTCTTCATATTTGGTATCTACAACAAGGTGACACTTTCTTTCCTTCTTATAAGTGTTTTAAACGTTTTCTCACACACTAAGAAGCATGTCTAAGTCACACATGAAAATAGAATTAGAAGGCATGTCCACACAAAGACCACCTCTTTTTGATGGAGAAAACTTTAGTCATTGGAAACTTAGGATGAAATTGTTCTTAATGGCTATTGATATAGACTTGTGGTCTATCATTGAAGATGGACCTTATGTGCCTACTAAGCATGTTATAATTGATGGCTTATCACAAGAAGTTGAGAAATATAGAAAAGATTGGAGTGATGAAGATAAAAAGAAAATGAGTCTTAATGCTAAAGCAATGCAATTATTGTTGAATGGTTTAAGTAGGAGTGAATCTGCCTATGTCTCTTCATGTTTAAGTGCAAAGGATATGTGGAAATGTCTTGAAATGAAGCATGAAGGAACTAATCAAGTAAAGGAATCAAAGATTAACATGTTAATGACTACACTTGAAACATTTCATTTACTGCCTAATGAATCAATTGTTGATATGGATTTAAGGCTTACAAACTTATACAACTCACTTGAATCCCTTGGTAAAACGTTTTTGATGAAAGAAAAAGTGCAAAAAGTTTTGAGAAGTTTGCCAATTGAATGGGATGCCAAAGTTAGTGCCATTGAAGAAAGCAAAGATCTTTCTCAAATAAAACTTGATGAATTGATAGGTTCTTTAAAAGTTTATGAAAACAAGTTGAATATAAGAAAGGCTGAAACTAGTAACAAGTCTAAATCACTTGCATTTGTAACAAATGAACCCGAATCATCTAATCAAGCCGAGTATGAAAGTGATGATGAAAGTGATGAAGAAGACATAATGTTGTTAGCTAGGCGTTTAAGGAAGTTTTTCAAGAAAAGACCAACTAAAAGACAAGCAAAATCAGCTGCCCCTATCAATGTGAAATCTAACAAACAAGATGGTAAATGGTATGATAAAGAACTTAAGTGTTATGAATGTGGCAAACAAGGACACATCTCATATGATTGTCCAAACAAGAACAAAAACCGTGACATGGATGAAAAGACAAGGACACAAACTAGAGTAGAACCTAAGCAAAGGAGGAAGAAAGCTCTTAAGGCAAGCACTTGGGATGACACATCTTCATCCGAATCCGAGGAGGAACCTGAAGTTGCACAAACATGTTTGGCTTCAAAGTCTACAAATGAGGTACATAACATCAAAGAAAGACAAGTTGCTGGTTATAACAACAAAGAAGATGAAAAGAACAAAACCAATTGGATAGTTGATAGTGGTTGCTCAAGACATATGACGGGCAACAAAAATTTGTTTAGCACACTTAAGAACGTTGCAAAAGGTGGCAAAGTTACCTTTGGAGACAACAACCAAGGCCAAATAATTGGCAAAGGCAAGGTTGGTGATCCAAACAAGTTTGAGATCAAAAACGTCCTACTTGTAAGTAACTTAACCTTTGAGCTTTTAAGTGTTTCTCAACTATGTGACAACAACTTGAATGTTCTCTTCTCCTCCACTTCTTGTAAGATAATGGATAAAAACAATCAAGTTGTGTTAAAAGGAAAACGTGAAGGAAACATATATGTGCTTAACATGGATGATATGCTAAGTAGTAACACAAAATGTCTTGTTTCACATGAATCTGATCCCAATCTTTGGCATAGACGTTTAGGACACATTGGTATATCAACCTTAGAAAAACTACACGCTAAAAGTCTTGTTAAAGGATTGCCTAAACTTAACTTGAATGATTTTCAACTATGTGAATCTTGTATCAAAGGCAAACATGTAAGAGAATCCCTTAAGCCTAAAACCGAGGTCACAACATCAAGAATACTAGAACTCTTGCATATAGACTTATTTGGTCCATGTAGAACAAGAAGCTTAGGTGGAAGTTATTATGTATGTGTAATAGTTGATGATTTCTCAAGATATACTTGGACATTGTTTCTTGCTTCAAAAGATGAAAGTGCATCATCTATAGCTAATCAAATTAGACAACTTGAAAATGAACATGAATCACATGTTATTAAGATAAGGAGTGATAGAGGTGGTGAGTTTAAAGATAGTGTATTAATCAAATTCTGTAATGAAAAGGGTATAAAACATGAATTCTCCCCACCAAGAACTCCTCAACTTAATGGTGTAGTTGAAAGAAAGAATAGGACTATTCAAGAAGTAGCAAGAACAATGATGGTAGAAAACAAAGTACCTAAATTCTTATGGGCTGAAGCAGTAAACACTTCAAGTTATATGATCAACAGACTATCAATAAGAAAGAAATTGAACAAAACACCATTTGAAATCTTAAATGGACGACTCCCAAAAGTAAACTATCTAAAAGTCTTTGGTTGTAAATGCTTTGTATTGAACACAAAAGATAACTTAGATAAGTTTGATCCTAAGTCTGATGAACATATATTTGTGGGATATTCAATGAACTCTAAAGCATATAGATGTTATAATGCACAAACAAGAAAGATAGTTGAATCTATACATGTGAAGTTCAATGAAAATGCATATCTCCAAACAAGTAATCAACATGAAATCTATGTACCAAATGATCAAATACTTCATGATGAAGATGAACTTATCCTACCACCTACAAATGAACAAATTGAAACACCAAATCAAACTCTTGAAATGCATGAAGTTCAAACTCCCCCTACACAAGAACATAATGAAGAAAATGTGCCTAACCAACCTATTGAACATCATGAACCTATTGAAGATGCACAACCAAGTAATTGGTGGCAAATAAGAGATAAACAAAAGCATCCTCAAGAACTTATCATAGGAGATGTAAATCAAGGGGTTAGAACACGTAGGCAAATAGATCCTAATGAATATGATCAATGGCATGCACTTATATCCCAAATTGAACCCAAGAATGTGAATGATGCCTTAAACGATGCATATTGGATAGATGCAATGCATGAAGAGTTAAACCAATTTGAAAGAAACAATGTGTGGGATTTAGTACCTAAACCCGAGGATAAATCAATCATTGGAACTAAATGGGTGTTTAGGAACAAAATGAATGAACAAGGGGTTGTAGTAAGAAATAAAGCAAGACTTGTAGCTCAAGGATATAATCAAGAAGAGGGTATTGATTACGATGAAACATTTGCCCCCGTAGCAAGATTAGAATCCATACGCCTCTTATTAGCTTTTGCATGTTATAATAACATCAAACTATTCCAAATGGATGTTAAGAGTGCATTCTTAAATGGCTATATCCAAGAAGAAGTTTTTGTTAAACAACCACCAGGCTTTGAAGATCCAAAGAACCCTAATCATGTATATAAACTTAAGAAAGCCTTATATGGTTTGAAACAAGCCCCCCGTGCATGGTATGAAAGATTTGCCAACTTTTTACTAAGTAACAACTTTCAAAGAGGAACCATAGATAGTACCTTATTCTTGAAAAAGAAAGACAAAGATTTGCTTGTAATACAAATATATGTAGATGACATAATCTTTGGTTCAACTAATCCTAACTTAGTAAAAGACTTTGAAGATTGTATGAAGTCTGAGTTTGAAATGTCTATGGTTGGTGAATTAAACTATTTCTTAGGCTTGCAAATAAAACAAACAACAAGTGGTATACATATCAATCAAGCCAAATACATAAGAGATATGATAAAGAAATTCAACTTTGAAAACTTGAAACCATCTCCAACACCAATGTGTACTTCAACAAAATTAGACAAAGATGAAAATGGTGTTGCATTTGATGAAAAACTATATAGGTCTATGATTGGTTCATTGCTATATCTAACTGCTAGTAGACCTGATATTATGTTTGCAGTATGTATGTGTGCAAGATTTCAAAGTATGCCTAAGTTGTCACACTTTAAAGCTGTAAAAAGAATATTTAGATATCTTCAACATACACCAACATTAGGCTTATGGTATGATAGACAATCTAGTCTAAGTCTACATGCATATTCAGATGCAGATTATGGTGGATGTAGAGTAGATAGAAAGAGCACTAGTGGAACATGTCAATTCCTAGGAAACTCACTAATATCTTGGTTTTCAAAGAAACAATCTAGTGTTGCACTTTCTACTACTGAAGCAGAATATATGGCTTTAAGTCTATGTTGTACTCAACTATTATGGATTAAACAACAACTTTCAGACTTTGAAATACAAGTAAATAATATCCCCATCTATTGTGATAGTACAAGTGCTATAAATTTGTCTAAAAACCCTGTACTACACTCTAAGGCAAAGCATATAGAAGTACGTTATCATTTTCTCCGTGATCATGTTAATCTTGGACATATACACATTGAACATGTTAGAACTGATCAACAAGTAGCTGACATATTCACTAAACCCCTTAATCAAGCTATCTTTGAGAATTTACGTGCAAGACTTGGATTAATTGCTCACACCTGACTACTACACCGTGTACATAGTTCAGTCTTTTGCATAATTTACAAAATTAAGGGGGAGAGATATATGTATATCATGTTAAGGGGGAGAGATAAAAGGGGGAGAGATAACACATTAAGGGGGAGCAGCTTAACTTGATTTAAAGAGAAGCTTATACTTGATTTAGATGCTTAATATACACATATGTGGGGTAATTTTGCAAATCATCAAAAGGGGGAGATTGTTGTGATATATCATGTTTGAATGATTGCAAAATGCATATGTGAGCATGTAGATTGTTGTGATATATTGCAAAATGCATATGTGAGCATGTATGTGTGTATAACGTTTAAAGTATATGTGTGCATGAGATTGAATTTATGAGCTAGAATTTATGAGCTAAATGTGAAATTGATTGAATGAATCAAGATTGAACAAGTTTGATTAAGATCATGAGATTGAACTTGGCCAATTCAATCACATGTCTAAATCAAGACATGTTCAAACTGATCTTAGATGATATATGCCAATACATGTTAATTATATGATCTAACCAAGCCTTGAAGTCACATGACTTACAATGTAAGGCAAATTGCTCGGTTTAGTATCCTATTGCAGGTTTTGGTTCATATCTTGGGCAAATGAACTCCAAATTGAGTGATTCAAAAGCCCACATGATCCTTATTCAATTTAGAATCTAATTGGCTGAGGAAAAGCATGCTTGACACGGATAAAAACTGACTTGACACGGTGGTGAAGCTTATTGATCTTTATAAGGGTTATTTTGGTAATTTCACCATTTGGACTTCTCATTCTTATTTGGTCTTCTTCCAACGGATTTATATGATCATATGACACATTTATAAGTCATGTCACATCATGGCAAAGATGAATCTAGAGCAGCACCATGTCCAGGTTCATCCTAGGACAAAATTCCTATTTTTGTGCTAAGGGGTATTCTGGTCTCTTCACTTGCCAATGGATCTTCTAACGTGTTATATATTGTTTATATGATGTTTATATGTGTTTATGTCACATATGGTACGTGCCCTATATTTATGGAAATGGGCAGCATGGTATCTCAAATGGAATTCTTATGGTTATCACATATATGGTTTTCTTGGAATTCTTGGCATTCTTCATATGGTATTCTATGCTACATGTTGAAGACATAAATGACTATATATTATATGTGTGCACACGGATATTGATGGATATTGGCGCACAAAACTTTCAGCTTTTGAACAAGTCAAGGCAAGTTGAAACAAACCCTATTTTGGTGCTGATTTCAAATGACTATTCTTGCATATATTGTGAGCTGTTTTCAACGGCTATTTTGGCTCAAAAATGAAGAAAAATTTCGTATGTTATATGGTCAAGATTCAGGTTATAATGTGTGACAAAAACAAGTCCTACAATGTAGCAAATTTGAAGCAAAAGTCTCTCAACCAATGACATGCAACGGCTATATGATTGAAGACCAAGTCAAATTCAAAGGCTTAGCTGAATTCTCTCTATCTTTTAGCTACATTCCAACGGCCATTTAATGTTCAAAATGAGGAGCCAAATTTGTTCAAAATACATGCCAATTCAGCTGCACACATGGCAAGTTATTTACACATGGACATTGCTGATTGGGAGCTGCCTTTTAAACGTTCAAATGAAGTCATTTTCCACCTCATTCCAACGTTTATAATGGGATAAGATGAAGGATAAAAGTTCAGTTTGAAGACCAATTCAAAGCAACAAAAGATAAGCTTAAGTTTGAAAGCTAGAAAAGTGCTGAATTTTCTTCATTCTTCAACCATTCCAACGTCTACTTTGAGGAGCCTTTAGGCTGTCCTCTTGGCTATAAATAGCTCCAAAGGTGAAGAGTAAAAGTGCACCAACGAAAAACAAAAGAAAAGCAAGCAAGACATTCAGCTCTTTGTCTCCATTCTTCTCTTCTATTCTTCTATATTGAAGAACACATTTGCAGCAAGCTTTATGATTGTATAGTTCTTCATTTCTTGTCATTTCAACACCTTTTAAACGACATATTGTAAGGGAGAAGCTGGTGTATAAAGCTTACTCCTTAGAGGTGAGCAAAAGGTGCAAAGGTGCAAAGGTGCAAAGGTGAAACAAACTAGTTGCTGTTTTTCAGTTTTGGTGAAGTCTCTTGAAGAAGTTGGTGAAAAGCTTCTTCCTTTGGCTTTGTAAGGTGATATTGGTGTTTGGTGTTTAGTGAAATCCAAGAGAAGGTGTCTCTTGGGACTGGAGTAGGTCACATTGACCGAACCAGGATAATTCCTTGTGTTCTTTACTTATTTCCTGCACTTACTGTTTTCTGCCTGAGAATTACACTAACTTGGCACGCATAATTGAACAAGCAAACAGTCTTAGAATTGCATGAATTTTGGATATATTATACTTCAATGTGTTAGCTTTCATTAGCCGCAAGAATCACTAAATTCTAAGGAGTTTAGCATATTCAAATCGTCTTCACAAAATTGTTGCTACATTCTGTGAACAATTCTGACCAGTGTGCAAAACTTGTTCAATTTGAATAGGTTATCCTGCGAATCTTGAAGTGAGCCTTATATCAAATTAAACTAGACATCATAAGGTTTAATTTGACATAAGATTCATCAAAATAGCACGGGTAGATTTTGAGATATCATCGTTTGAAGTTAAGCTAACATTCTGCCTGAAACTGCCAGAATTGCACACTTTACTTATCTTGCTTATTTGAACGTGCAAACTTGCTTGGAATTGACTGAAATTTTTATGACATACTATAAACATTCTAAACTTGATTTCTGCCAAGTTTGAGAGCTTGCACAGGTGTATAAGTGGTTCAACCAAAGCGCTCAAAACAGTGAACTGTTTCTGGAAATTCCAGAATCTGAGGCTAAAGAGGCAAAGGGGTCTTCAAACAAGTTTTTGAAGGTAATTGTAGTGTAATTTCCGCTAACCCACTATTCACCCCCCCCTCTAGTGGTGCTATACAGGTCCAACAAAAGCCAAGTGAGGAAAAAGCCTAAAGATAAACGTTGCAAAAAGGGAAATCCCTGTGCAAAGCTCAAACAAAAGAAAGTGCCCAAACCAAACCAAAAGTGTTGTAGTTTTGAGATTTTGAAAGTTTCTGAAGCAAACCCTTGCTAGCACTTTGTTTGTGTGTCTTTACTTTCACCTTACTACAATTGATAATTGCATATGCTGTAAAGTAAATTGAGGGATTGTCTTAAAACAACCCCGTAGATTTCTTTCAGCCCGAACAACAATTTGACTTCTGTGATTTACTTGAATCCTTAGGAGAAATAGTCCAAGTTGATGTTTTAAACAATTGTCAACATAAAGTAGAGTATTTGCATCTTGTCAATATTTTATTTGGCTTTTGAGATTGTTTTCTGAATCATGGGTCCCCAACAGAAAGATAATGCATCATCCCCGTCCCCATCTACTTCTGTTCCATCCCCAGTCCCTGTTACCCTAGAGAATATACAGCAAACACTCACTTTCCTTGTTAATCAATTTGGTTTAATGAGAAGTGACATAGAGGATAACAAACAAAGGATAAGCAAAGTAGAAAAGCCAACCTCAGATCAAAAGGAACCTAGTATACCTTTTCAAGAAGGCACCTCTTATGGTAATGAATCTCATGTAGAACGTAGAAAAGTCACATCACTTAGAGGTAGAGGTAGAGGTCGAGGTAGTAACGGTGGTCGTAGGAACATTTCTTTTGAGGAAAGATTTGATAGTCTCCCTGAGTACAATGAAGAACCCTATCTAGAGGAAAGATATGATGAACGTCAACCTCATAGGGATGAACATCTTGAAGAAGAATACATTACTACAAAACTGACAATACCCCCCTTCCATGGAAAAAGTGATCCCGAAACGTATTTGCAATGGGAAACAAAGGTAGATCATATGTATTCTTGCACTAACTATTCTGAATTGGCCAAAGTGCGGTATGCAACTTTTGAATTTGTAGATTATGCTTTACTTTGGTGGGAACAATTGAAGAACACCAGGAGAAGAACAAGACAACCCCCTGTTGTTACTTGGTCCGAGCTGAAACAAGAGATGAGGAAGAGATTCATATCTCCTTCCTATGAAAGAAGCGTGTTCCAGAAATTGCAACAACTTTCTCAAGGTAATAGATCTGTTGATGAATTTTATAAAGAATTAGAACATCTGCTTACCAGGGCTAACATAGAAGAAGCTGAGGAAGCCACAATGGCTAGATTTCTAGCTGGCTTGAACAAAGAGATTGCATTTAAGGTGGAACTTACACCTTACTCAGATCTGGCTTCTATGGTTCACATTGCTGAGAAAGTGGAAAGACAACTGAAGGTGAAAACTTCTAACCCTTCTTTTTGGACTAACCCTTTGAGTTTTCCTAGAACACAGCCCAGGACGCCATTCCGTCCACAACAAGGTCAAGGCCGTGGATCCCAAGGAAGATCAACCCAGAACATCCAAAATCGTCCAAGGCTTCCAATCACTGATAAAGGCAAAGCCAAGGTGGAAGGTACGTCTAACTTTAAGACTCGTGATATTCAATGTTTTAAATGCTTAGGAAAAGGTCATTTTGCTAATCAATGTCCCAACCCTAAACGCATCTTGTTTATTGAAGAGTCTAATGAATATTATTCTGAGGAAGAATTGGAAGAGAATGAAGAAAACAAAGAAATTGAGCAAACGTGTGAGGAAGAAGAAGAGATTATTGAAGAGATTAATGAATGTGAAACAAAAGAGTTCTTAGTTGTCTGTCGAGCTCTAAGTGCCCAAATTAAGACTGAAGAACCTGAAATACAACGAGAGAACATATTCCACATTCACTGTATGGTTAAGAAGAAAGTCTGCACTTTAATCATTGACTCCGGTTCATGTACCAATGTTGCAAGGTTTGAACTTGTTAGGAAACTTGAGTTACCTTTAATTAATCACCCCCGTCCTTATAGACTTACGTGGCTTAATGAGTGTGGTGAAGTTAAAGTAACAAAGCAAGTCAGTTCCTTTGTCAATTGGTGGGTATTCTGCTGAGGTGTTATGTGACGTAGCCCCTATGCAATCAAGTCATATCTTATTAGGTAGAGACCGTGGCAATTTGACAACAAAGTTACATATGATGGTTACCTGAATAGATATTCCTTTAGGCATAACAACAAACTGTTCAAATTAAACGCCTTGCCCCCGCACAAAGTCTTTGAGGATCAACAACGAATGTTAAAAAGCTATAATGATCCAAAAGAAAAGGAATTGGAAAGGATCTTTATCAAAGAACACCAACTGAGAAGTTCTCATCTTAAAGTTGAACCGAAAGAAAACAAAGTTTCTACTGAACCATCTCTAAAGAAAAGCGCATTCTTTGCATCTCAAAGTGAGGTATTCCATGCTATCCATTCAAAAAAAAATGTTTATATCTTACTTTACAAAGAAGCACTGTTCTCTTCAACTGAAATACTATCTACTTTACCAAGTGAAGTTGCATCTTTACTTCAAGAATTTTCTGGCTTGTTTCCTGAAGGAGATCCCCCAGGTTTACCACCTCTCAGAGGCATTGAGCATCAAATAGATTTCATTCCAGGAGCTGTTCTGCCAAACAGACCTGCCTATAGAGCCAATCCAGAGGAAACTAAGGAAATCCAAAAGCAAGTTGAGGAATTATTGACTCAAGGTAAAGTAAGAGAGAGTATGAGTCCGTGTGCTGTTCCTGTTATCATTGTCCCTAAGAAAGATGGAACTTGGAGAATGTGTACTGACTGTAGAGCCATCAATAAGATCACTGTGAAGTATAGATACCCTATTCCTAGGTTGGATGACATGTTGGATATGTTACATGGGTCTAGGTGCTTTAGCAAAGTAGATCTTAAGCAAGGATATTTCCAAGTGAGAATTAGGGAAGGTGATGAATGGAAAACTGCCTTTAAGACTAAGTTTGGATTGTACGAATGGTTAGTTATGCCCTTTGGTTTAACCAATGCCCCTAGTACTTTCATGAGGTTAATGAATGAGGTCTTAAGGAAATTCATAGGGAAATTTGTAGTAGTTTACTTTGATGATATTCTTATCTACTCCAAAACCCTAAGTGAACACCTGAACCATCTAAGAGCCGTTTTTGTCACCCTACAGAAAGAAAAGTTGTATGCTAATTTCAAGAAGTGTTCTTTCTGTCTAGAGAAGGTTACATTCTTAGGATTTGTGATTAGTGCTGAAGGAATTAAAGTAGATCAAGAGAAAGTTAAATCCATAACTGAGTGGCCAACCCCTAAGTCTGCTGGAGATGTTAGGAGTTTTCATGGATTAGCTAGTTTCTATAGACGTTTTGTGAAGGATTTCTCTACCATAGCTGCACCCTTGAATGAATTAGTCAAGAAAGATGTAAGATTTGAATGGGGAGAAACACAACAACAAGCCTTTGAGGAACTTAAGAAACGTCTAACTTCTGCACCTATCCTGAGATTGCCCAACTTTGATGAAACGTTTGAAGTTGAATGTGATGCCAGTGGAGTTGGCATTGGAGCTGTATTGCATCAAGGTAACAAACATGTTGCCTACTTTAGTGAGAAATTGAAAGGAGCTTCCATCAATTATTCAACCTATGATAAAGAATAGTATGCCATTGTCCGTTCTTTGCAAACTTGGCAACATTATCTGCAACCTAAGGAATTTGTGATTCATACTGATCATGAAAGCCTTAAGTATCTAAAAGGTCAAGGAAAATTGAACAAAAGACATGCAAAATGGGTTGAATTCATTGAACAATTGATGAGCCAAATGAAGGCTAGAAAACGTTGCCAAGGACTTTGTCTCCTATTCCAAACTGATTTGAACAAAAGCTATGGCAAAGAACATCACAAAGACACCCCTTGAGCTGTAACCGTTGTTCTTGGCTCAATTTATGCCAACACCTCCTCCTCTTTGGCACTCCAACACATCTAAAATCTCAATGAGACCCTAAGATGCTGTAAACCAAAAGACGAAGCAAATACTAACAAGTTCTAGGCTAGGAACTTGAAAGAAAACCGTAAGTGGTCTTAAACTTCAACTTGAAATGTTGATAACTCCTCAAGGGAAATTCTGGTTGAAATGTGTATGATAATGGTTGTAAATTTGTTTTTTGAGTTGTTTTATACATTCAGCTTCCTGTGCTATTTATAACAAATGAAAATGATAAAGAGTACAAGTTTTAATGTACAAAGTACAAGACTAAAAATGACATGCTTGCTTTGAAACTTGTTTGAGCAATTTGGTTCCAAGATTTTCTGGTTGGTTTGCCGTGTACTCCAACCTGTTTTCCCAGCCTTTTTCTTGATCAATTTGATTGGTTAACACATAGAGCAGCTTGCTTTGATTTTGGCCTTGATTGGTTGAAAGAGTGGCTTTGAATTTTCAAAGGATTAAGCTTTGATTCACCGTTTCTTCCATGCTAGCTTTCAGCCACAATTTTGATTGGTTAACACATTGAGCAGCTTGGTTTGAACTCCCTTTTGATTGGTTGCAAGTTGGTCTTTGAATTTTCAAAACATCTAGGCCTTAAACCAACGATTTCTTTAAGGAATTCGATTGGAGCAATTGTTGTGCAGCTTGCATTCTTGACTTCAACTTGATTGTGATTGGTTTGAAGATTTGCAAGAGTCCTTCTAATTGGTTCATGATGTGAGCAGCTTGTTTCTTCTTTGTTTGTCTTCAGCCATAATTTGATTGGTTTAAACATTGAGCAGCTTGCTTGGATCTTAGCCTTGATTGGTTGTGAGTTGTAGCTTTGATTTTTCAAAGAATTTTGGCTCAATCTTACGTTCTCCTCCTTGTAAGTTTCAGCCAAGGTTTTGATTGGTTGATGTAGTGTGCTGCTTGCTTGAACTTGGTTTTGATTGGTTCCAAATTTGGTGTTGAATATTCATGTTGTGATATATTATGTTTGAGTGATTGCAAAATGTATATGTGAGCATATGTGTAATTGTTGTGCAAAATATGTGTGCATATGTGTAATTGTTGTGATTAGAAAATGCATATGTGATATATATATGTGTAACGTTTACATATGAAATTGATTGTGCAAGACATGAACTTATGAGCTAAATGTGAAATTGATTGATTGAATCAAGATTGAACAAGTTTGATTAAGATCATGAGATTGAACTTGGCCAATTCAATCACATATCTTAATCAAGACATGTTCAAACTGATCTTAGAAGATATATATGTCAATACATGTTTATTATATGAACTAACCAAGCCTTGAAGTCACATGACTTACAATATAAGGCAAATTGTTCGGTTTAGTATGCTATTGCAGGTTTTGGTTCATATCTTGAGCAAATGAACTCCAAATTGAGTGATTCAAAAGCCCACATGATCCTTATTCAATTTAGAATCTAATTGGCTGAGGAAGAGCATGCTTGACACGGGTAAAAATGGACTTGACCCGGTGGGAAGCTTATTGACTTATATAAGGGCTATTTTGGTAATTTCACCATTTGGACTTCTCATTCTTATTTGGTCTTCTTCCAACGGACTTATATGATCATATGACACATTTATAAGTCATGTCACATCATGGCAAAAATGAATCTGGAGCAGCACCATGTCTAGGTTCATCCTAGGACAAAGTTCCTATTTTTGTGCTGAAGGGTATTCTGGTCATTTCACTTGCCAATTGATCTTCCAACATGTTATATATTGCTTATATGATGGTTATATGTGTTTATGTCACATATGGTACGTTCCCTATTTTTATGGAAACGGGCAGCATGCTATCTATTGGAATTCTTATGTTATGGTTATCATCATCTATGGTTTTCTTGGAATTCTTGGTATTCTTCATATGGTTTTCTATGCTACATGTTGAAGACTATATATTATATAGTTGTGCACACGGTTTATGGATATTGGTGCGCATATATTATGTTCAAATTTTCAGATTTGAACAAGTCAAGGCAAGGTGGATTAAACCTTATTTTGGTGGTGATTTTAAGATGATTTCAAATGACTATTCTTGTTTGATTTGGAGCTGATTTTCAACGGCTATATTGGCTTAAAATGGAGCAAAATTTCGTGTGATATTGGTTCAAAGTTGGAGCAAAAATCTCTCAACCAAAGAAAGATACAAACGGCTATATGTTCAAAATGTTGAAGACTTATTCAAACTCAAAGGCTAGCTGATTTCTCTCTATCTTCTCATCCATTCCAACGGCCATTTGATGCTCAAGATGAGGAGATAAATTTGTTCAAAAAATGTATGCCAAATCAGCTACACACATGGCAAGATTTTTACACATGTATATTGCTTATTGGAGCTGATTTTACACGTTCAAATGAAGCCTATTTCCACCTCATCTTCAACGGCCATAAGGGGATAAATATTCAGATTGGAAGACCATGTCAAAGCATTCAAAAATCAGATTTATCTTGAAATTAAAAGGCTGAAGTTTGGTAGCTAAAAAGGTGCTGATTTTATCCTTATCTCAACTCATTTCAACGGCTATATGGAGGAGCTTATGGGGTTGATCTCTTGGCTATAAATAGCTCCAAAGGGTGAAGAGAAAGAACACACCAACGAAAGCAAAGAAAGCAAAGAAAGACATTAGCTCTTTGTCTCCATTCTTCTCTTCTTCTCTTCTCTATTGAAGAACACGTTTGTAAAGGCTTTATGATTGTATAGTTCTTCAATTCTTGTCATTTCAACACCTTTCAAACTACATATTGTAAGGGAGAAGCTGGTGTATAAAGCTTACTCCTTAGAGGTGAGCAAAAGGTGAAAAGGTGCAAAGGTGCAAAGGTGATACAAACTAGGTGTTTTGGTGAGGTCTCTTGAAGAAGTTGGTGAAAAGCTTCTTCCTTTGACTTTGTAAGGTGATATTTGTGTTTGATGTTTAGTGAAATCCAAGAGAAGGTGTCTCTTGGGACTGGAGTAGGTCACATTGACCGAACCAGGATAATTCCTTGTGTTCTTTACTTATTTCCTGCACTTACTGTTTTCTGCCTGAGATTTACACTAACTTGGCGTGCATAATTGATCAAGCAAACGTTCTTAGAATTGCATGAATTTTGGATATGTTATACTTCAATGTGTTAGCTTTCAGTAGCCGCAAGAATCACTGAATTCTGAGGAGTTTAGCTCAGTCAAATCGTCTTCACAAAATTGTTGCTACATTCTGTGAACAGTTCTGACCAGTGTGCAAACTTGTGCAATTTGAATAAGCTATCCTTCGAATCTTGGAGTGAGCCTTATATCAAATTAAACTAGACATCTTGAGGTTTAATTTGACATAAGAATCATCAAAATAGCACGGGTAGATTTTGAGATATCATCGTTTGAAGTTTAGCAAACATTCTGCCTGAAACTGCCAGAATTGCACACTTTACTTCTCTTGCTTATTTGAACGTGCTAACTTGCTTGGAATTGGCTGAAATTTTTATGACATACCATAAACATTCTAAACTTGATCTCTGCCAAGTTTGAGAGCTTGCACAGGTGTATAAGTGGTTCAACCAAAGCACTCAAAACGGTGAACTGTTTCTGGAATTTTCAGAATCTGAGGTTAAAGAGGCAAAGGGGTCTTCAAACAAGTTTTTGAAGGTAATTATAGTGTAATTTCCGCTAATCCACTATTCACCCCCCCCTCTAGTGGTGCTATACAGGTCCAACAATTGGTATCAGAGCCTGGTTGAGCACCATATTCTGATTTGAGCTGAAAACAGTCTACACTCCAAGTTGCAAAGTTTCTGGAAATTTTCTGGTTGTCTTATATTCTTCATATTTGGTATCTACAACAAGGTGACACTTTCTTTCCTTCTTATAAGTGTTTTAAACGTTTTCTCACACACTAAGAAGCATGTCTAAATCACACATGAAAATAGAATTAGAAGGCATGTCCACACAAAGACCACCTCTTTTTGATGGAGAAAACTTTAGTCATTGGAAACTTAGGATGAAATTGTTCTTAATGGCTATTGATATAGACTTGTGGTCTATCATTGAAGATGGACCTTATGTGCCTACTAAGCATGTTATAATTGATGGCTTATCACAAGAAGTTGAGAAATATAGAAAAGATTGGAGTGATGAAGATAAAAAGAAAATGAGTCTTAATGCTAAAGCAATGCAATTATTGTTGAATGGTTTAAGTAGGAGTGAATCTGCCTATGTCTCTTCATGTTTAAGTGCAAAGGATATGTGGAAATGTCTTGAAATGAAGCATGAAGGAACAAATCAAGTAAAGGAATCAAAGATTAACATGTTAATGACTACACTTGAATCATTCCATTTATTGCCTAATGAATCAATTGTTGATATGGATTTAAGGCTTACAAACTTATACAACTCACTTGAATCCCTTGGTAAAACGTTTTTGATGAAAGAAAAAGTGCAAAAAGTTTTGAGAAGTTTACCAAGTGAATGGGATGCCAAAGTTAGTGCCATTGAAGAAAGCAAAGATCTTTCTCAAATAAAACTTGATGAATTGATAGGCTCTTTGAAAGTTTATGAAAACAAGTTGAATATAAGAAAGGCTGAAACTAGTAACAAGTCTAAATCACTTGCATTTGTGACAAATGAACCCGAATCATCTAATCAAGCCGAGTATGAAAGTGATGATGAAAGTGATATAGAAGATGTAATGTTGTTAGCTAGACGTTTAAGGAAGTTGTTCAAGAAAAGGCCAACTAAAAGACAAGCAAAATCAGCCGCCCCTATCAATGTGAAATCTAACAAACAAGATGGTAAATGGTATGATAAAGAACTCAAGTGTTACGAATGTGGCAAACAAGGACACATCTCATATGATTGTCCAAACAAGAACAAAAACCGTGACATGGATGAAAAGACAAGGACAAAAACTAGAGTAGAACCTATGCAAAGGAGGAAGAAAGCTCTCAAGGTAAGTTCAAGCACTTGGGATGACACATCTTCATCAGAATCCGAGGAGGAACCTGAAGTTGCACAAACATGTTTGGCTTCAAAGTCTTCAAATGAGGTAACATTTGATTCTGATTCTGAATGTGATTTTACTCAAGATGAATTGTTGGATGAATTAGAAAAGTTGCATAATAGATATAAGAAGTTATCCAAGGAGAAGAAAAGAATAGTTGAGGAGAAGAACAAGTTGGAGACGTCTAACTTGAATCTAACTTCTCAACTAGAAGTTCTTCAACTTGAATCATCTAACACTATTGTTTCATTGCAAAATCAGATTAAGGAACTTAAGAACAAACATGAAAATATGGAATGCGTGCAATGTGTTGATTACAATGTTTTAAAGTCTAAATTGCATGAAATACAAACTGAATTTGAATCATTGAAAGCATGCAACCTAGACTTGAACAAATCTTTAGAACAATTTAAGAATGGTTCCAACATGTTAGACACTCTTATTGCATCTCAAAAGCATGGAAATGACAAACAAGGTCTTGGATATGTTGAAGAAGCTGAATACACACCTAAGGAAACAACATTTGTATCATCTTCAACCAACATGAAATATAGGCCAAATGCATCTAGAAATGAACCTATTCTGCCCACACCACCTTCTTCACAAAGATTACAAAATGCATCAACATATAGGAAGGTAAATACACCTAGAAATCATGCTTACATGTATACAAGAATGCCTAAACAAAGAAGTATGAAATCTGCTCAAGTTATGCCTTATAAGCAACAACATGCTTATGTGAAGAACATGACATACTCTCGGCCTAAATCAGTTTACAACACACGGCCTAGACACACACAACATCTTGCTTATACACGGCCAAGATATAACTCATATACAAGGCAACATTCAAATGCATATAGAACTTATCATGCTTATCCAACTAGTCATAAACATGCAGCCCCTTTTCCATCATATTCTATGTATCAAAATCCACTATTTGTTCATTATATGCAACATGATTTTAACATTTCAAAACCAAGAAAGGTTGTTCAAGTTTGGGTACCTAAAGGTACACTAACATGAACTTAACTTGTCTAACCTTAAAAGGACCCAAAATCAAAGGGTACCTAAGTTGTTATTTACAATTGTAGGTACATAACATTAAAGAAAGACAAGTTGCTGGTTATAATAAGAAAGAAATTGAACAAAACACCATTTGAAATCTTAAATGGACGACTCCCAAAAGTAAACTATCTAAAAGTCTTTGGTTGTAAATGCTTTGTATTGAACACAAAAGATAACTTAGATAAGTTTGATCCTAAGTCTGATGAACATATATTTGTGGGATATTCAATGAACTCTAAAGCATATAGATGTTATAATGCACAAACAAGAAAGATAGTTGAATCTATACATGTGAAGTTCAATGAAAATGCATATCTCCAAACAAGTAATCAACATGAAACCTATGTACCAAATGATCAAATACTTCATGATGAAGATGAACTTATCCTACCACCTACACATGATCAAGTTGAAACACCAAATCAAACTCTTGAAATGCATGAAGTTCAAACTCCCCCTACACAAGAACATAATGAAGAAGATGTGCCTAACCAACCTATTGAACATCATGAACCTATTGAAGATGCACAACCAAGTAATTGGTGGCAAATAAGAAATAAACAAAAGCATCCTCAAGAACTTATCATAGGAGATGTAAATCAAGGGGTTAGAACACGTAGGCAAATAGATCCTAATGAATATGATCAATGGCATGCACTTATATCTCAAGTTGAACCTAAGAATGTGAATGATGCCTTAAACGATGCATATTGGATAGATGCAATGCATGAAGAGTTAAACCAATTTGAAAGAAACAATGTGTGGGATTTAGTACCTAAACCCGAGGATAAATCAATCATTGGAACTAAATGGGTGTTTAGGAACAAAATGAATGAGCAAGGGGTTGTAGTAAGAAATAAAGCAAGACTTGTAGCTCAAGGATATAATCAGGAAGAGGGTATTGATTACGATGAAACATTTGCCCCTGTAGCAAGATTAGAATCCATACGCCTCTTATTAGCTTTTGCATGTTATAATAACATCAAACTATTCCAAATGGATGTTAAGAGTGCATTCTTAAATGGCTATATCCAAGAAGAAGTTTTTGTTAAACAACCACCAGGCTTTGAAGATCCAAAAAACCCTAATCATGTATATAAACTTAAGAAAGCCTTATATGGTTTGAAACAAGCCCCCCGTGCATGGTATGAAAGATTTGCCAACTTTTTACTAAGTAACAACTTTCAAAGAGGAACCATAGATAGTACCTTATTCTTGAAAAAGAAAGACAAAGATTTGCTTGTAATACAAATATATGTAGATGACATAATCTTTGGTTCAACTAGTCCTAACTTAGTAAAAGACTTTGAAGATTGTATGAAGTCTGAGTTTGAAATGTCCATGGTTGGTGAATTAAATTACTTCTTAGGCTTGCAAATAAAACAAACATCAAATGGTATACATATCAATCAAGCCAAATACATAAGAGATATGATAAAGAAATTCAACTTTGAAAACTTGAAACCATCACCAACACCAATGTGTACTTCAACAAAATTAGACAAAGATGAAAATGGTGTTGCATTTGATGAAAAACTATATAGGTCTATGATTGGTTCATTGCTATATCTAACTGCTAGTAGACCTGATATTATGTTTGCAGTATGTATGTGTGCAAGATTTCAAAGTATGCCTAAGTTGTCACACTTTAAAGCTGTAAAAAGAATATTTAGATATCTTCAACATACACCAACATTAGGCTTATGGTATGATAGACAATCTAGTCTAAGTCTACATGCATATTCAGATGCAGATTATGGTGGATGTAGAGTAGATAGAAAGAGCACTAGTGGAACATGTCAATTCCTAGGAAACTCACTAATATCTTGGTTTTCAAAGAAACAATCTAGTGTTGCACTTTCTACTACTGAAGCAGAATATATGGCTTTAAGTCTATGTTGTACTCAACTATTATGGATTAAACAACAACTTTCAGACTTTGAAATACAAGTAAATAATATCCCCATCTATTGTGATAGTACAAGTGCTATAAATTTGTCTAAAAACCCTGTACTACACTCTAAGGCAAAGCATATAGAAGTACGTTATCATTTTCTCCGTGATCATGTTAATCTTGGACATATACACATTGAACATGTTAGAACTGATCAACAAGTAGCTGATATATTCACTAAACCCCTTAATCAAGCTATCTTTGAGACTTTACGTGCAAGACTTGGATTAATTGCTTACACCTGAATAACAGTCTTTTGCATAATTTACAAAATTAAGGGGGAGAAATAAATGTGTATATATATCATGTTAAGGGGAAGATAGATATCCCGTTAAGGGGGAGATAACACATTAAGGGGGAGCAGCTTACACTTGATTTAGATGCTTACTTGATTACACAGATTACAACACTTGATTTAGATGCACACTTGATTTAAATGCTTAATATACACATATGTGGGGTAATTTTGCAAATCATCAAAAGGGGGAGATTGTTGTGATATATTATGTTTGAGTGATTGCAAAATGTATATGTGAGCATATGTGTAATTGTTGTGCAAAATATGTGTGCATATGTGTAATTGTTGTGATTAGAAAATGCATATGTGATATATATATGTGTAACGTTTACATATGAAATTGATTGTGCAAGACATGAACTTATGAGCTAAATGTGAAATTGATTGATTGAATCAAGATTGAACAAGTTTGATTAAGATCATGAGATTGAACTTGGCCAATTCAATCACATATCTTAATCAAGACATGTTCAAACTGATCTTAGAAGATATATGTCAATACATGTTTATTATATGAACTAACCAAGCCTTGAAGTCACATGACTTACAATATAAGGCAAATTGTTCGGTTTAGTATGCTATTGCAGGTTTTGGTTCATATCTTGAGCAAATGAACTCCAAATTGAGTGATTCAAAAGCCCACATGATCCTTATTCAATTTAGAATCTAATTGGCTGAGGAAGAGCATGCTTGACACGGGTAAAAATGGACTTGACCCGGTGGGAAGCTTATTGACTTATATAAGGGCTATTTTGGTAATTTCACCATTTGGACTTCTCATTCTTATTTGGTCTTCTTCCAACGGACTTATATGATCATATGACACATTTATAAGTCATGTCACATCATGGCAAAAATGAATCTGGAGCAGCACCATGTCTAGGTTCATCCTAGGACAAAGTTCCTATTTTTGTGCTGAAGGGTATTCTGGTCATTTCACTTGCCAATTGATCTTCCAACATGTTATATATTGCTTATATGATGGTTATATGTGTTTATGTCACATATGGTACGTTCCCTATTTTTATGGAAACGGGCAGCATGCTATCTATTGGAATTCTTATGTTATGGTTATCATCATCTATGGTTTTCTTGGAATTCTTGGTATTCTTCATATGGTTTTCTATGCTACATGTTGAAGACTATATATTATATAGTTGTGCACACGGTTTATGGATATTGGTGCGCATATATTATGTTCAAATTTTCAGATTTGAACAAGTCAAGGCAAGGTGGATTAAACCTTATTTTGGTGGTGATTTTAAGATGATTTCAAATGACTATTCTTGTTTGATTTGGAGCTGATTTTCAACGGCTATATTGGCTTAAAATGGAGCAAAATTTCGTGTGATATTGGTTCAAAGTTGGAGCAAAAATCTCTCAACCAAAGAAAGATACAAACGGCTATATGTTCAAAATGTTGAAGACTTATTCAAACTCAAAGGCTAGCTGATTTCTCTCTATCTTCTCATCCATTCCAACGGCCATTTGATGCTCAAGATGAGGAGATAAATTTGTTCAAAAAATGTATGCCAAATCAGCTACACACATGGCAAGATTTTTACACATGTATATTGCTTATTGGAGCTGATTTTACACGTTCAAATGAAGCCTATTTCCACCTCATCTTCAACGGCCATAAGGGGATAAATATTCAGATTGGAAGACCATGTCAAAGCATTCAAAAATCAGATTTATCTTGAAATTAAAAGGCTGAAGTTTGGTAGCTAAAAAGGTGCTGATTTTATCCTTATCTCAACTCATTTCAACGGCTATATGGAGGAGCTTATGGGGTTGATCTCTTGGCTATAAATAGCTCCAAAGGGTGAAGAGAAAGAACACACCAACGAAAGCAAAGAAAGCAAAGAAAGACATTAGCTCTTTGTCTCCATTCTTCTCTTCTTCTCTTCTCTATTGAAGAACACGTTTGTAAAGGCTTTATGATTGTATAGTTCTTCAATTCTTGTCATTTCAACACCTTTCAAACTACATATTGTAAGGGAGAAGCTGGTGTATAAAGCTTACTCCTTAGAGGTGAGCAAAAGGTGAAAAGGTGCAAAGGTGCAAAGGTGATACAAACTAGGTGTTTTGGTGAGGTCTCTTGAAGAAGTTGGTGAAAAGCTTCTTCCTTTGACTTTGTAAGGTGATATTTGTGTTTGATGTTTAGTGAAATCCAAGAGAAGGTGTCTCTTGGGACTGGAGTAGGTCACATTGACCGAACCAGGATAATTCCTTGTGTTCTTTACTTATTTCCTGCACTTACTGTTTTCTGCCTGAGATTTACACTAACTTGGCGTGCATAATTGATCAAGCAAACGTTCTTAGAATTGCATGAATTTTGGATATGTTATACTTCAATGTGTTAGCTTTCAGTAGCCGCAAGAATCACTGAATTCTGAGGAGTTTAGCTCAGTCAAATCGTCTTCACAAAATTGTTGCTACATTCTGTGAACAGTTCTGACCAGTGTGCAAACTTGTGCAATTTGAATAAGCTATCCTTCGAATCTTGGAGTGAGCCTTATATCAAATTAAACTAGACATCTTGAGGTTTAATTTGACATAAGAATCATCAAAATAGCACGGGTAGATTTTGAGATATCATCGTTTGAAGTTTAGCAAACATTCTGCCTGAAACTGCCAGAATTGCACACTTTACTTCTCTTGCTTATTTGAACGTGCTAACTTGCTTGGAATTGGCTGAAATTTTTATGACATACCATAAACATTCTAAACTTGATCTCTGCCAAGTTTGAGAGCTTGCACAGGTGTATAAGTGGTTCAACCAAAGCACTCAAAACGGTGAACTGTTTCTGGAATTTTCAGAATCTGAGGTTAAAGAGGCAAAGGGGTCTTCAAACAAGTTTTTGAAGGTAATTATAGTGTAATTTCCGCTAATCCACTATTCACCCCCCCCTCTAGTGGTGCTATACAGGTCCAACAATTCAAACATATTTTGCCATGAACCAGCCGAAATCTTCAAGCTTGTGATTGGATCCTTGGTTGAGCAGCTTGTTGAACTTTCTTTAGTTGTTTATGATTGGTTCAAGCATTTAGAAGACTCCTTTCTATTGGTTGAAGGTTTGAGCAGCTTGTCTCTCCATTCTTACGTGAAGAACATTTCTTGAATTTGACATGAGTGCTTGTCACCTCCTTGCTTGTAAGCTACTTGCTTATCACCTCTTTGCTTGAACAAAAATTCAGGTTTTAGTTGCATCTTCAAGCTTTGTTTGAACAATGATATCATCCGATCAGATGGAACATGGATTGATAGGTGTTCATGCTTCTTCAATGTAAAGCTCTCTTTGACCTATCTTCAAAGACACCACGCAACAAACACAATATGCACAACATATATGACATGTCCTAAGGGTTAGTTAGGCAATAAGACATAAGAACTAGCACTAGTGTGTGCGGAGTGAACAGTGAAATGTCATGTCTTACATAACTAACATATGACAATAAATGATACATGAAAATATGTTGTGTTGATTCCATCGTGGGCTCATCAACAATTCCCTTATGTGATCAAGTATAAGCAAGGAAAAGAAAATGTTGTTGCTGATGCCTTATCTCGTCGCTATACTTTGATTACTACTCTTTCATGTAACATGTTTGGTTTTGAGTCTATCAAAGAGATGTATCATTCTGATCATGACTTTAGTTCTATATATCAAGCATGCGTTGAGTCCCCTTTTGCCAAATATTACTTGCATGATGGATATTTGTTTAAGGAACATAAGTTATGTGTACCAATGTGTTCATTAAGAGAGTTGTTGATAAAAGAAGCTCATGGAGGAGGTTTAATGGGTCATTTTGGCTCGTTAAAAACGTTGGAAACACTTAAGGAACATTTCTTCTGGCCGCATATGAGAGCACATGTTGATAAGGTATGTGACCAATGTATTACTTGCAAGCAAGCAAAATCTAGAACACAACCACATGGGTTGTACACTCCCTTATCCGTCCCAAGCTCACCTTGGACTGATATTTCTATGGACTTTGTATTGGGATTGCCTCGATCCAAAACTGGTAAAGATAGCATCTTTGTTGTTGTTGATAGATTTTCCAAAATGGCACATTTCATTGCATGTAAGAAAGTTGATGATGCTATTCATATTGCTGATTTGTTCTTTAAGGAGATTGTTAGATTGCATGGCATGCCACGTACGATTGTTAGTGATAGAGATACAAAGTTTCTAAGTCATTTCTGGCGTATTTTGTGGAGTAAACTTGGTACTAAATTGTTATTTTCTACAACTGCTCACCCACAAACCGATGGTCAAACTGAAGTTGTTAATAGAACTTTGTCTCAACTGTTACGTGTTGTCATTCAAAAGAACTTGAAGAATTGGGAAGATTGCTTAGCTTACATTGAGTTTGCATACAATAGAGTTGTTCATAGTGGAACATTGCATTCTCCTTTTGAAGTTGTTTATGGCTTTAACCCTTTGTCCCCGCTTGATCTTGTTCCCATACCTGTTCATGAACGTGTTAGTTTAGATGGTGAACGAAAAGCAAAACTTGTGAAAGAATTGCATGAAAAGGTTAAGTCACAACTTGAAGCTAAGAATAAAGTGTATGCCAAAAGAGCCAACAGGAATCGTAAAGTTGTTATATTTGAACCTGGTGATCTTGTTTGGTTACACTTGAGGAAAGAAAGATTCCCTAAGGAAAGGGACTCAAAATTGAAGCCAAGAGGCGATGGACCGTTCAAAGTGTTGAAACGGCTTGGTGATAATGCCTATGTTCTCGATCTTCCTGAAGAAAGGTATGGTCCTATCTCTAAAACTTTTAATGTTGCTGACCTTTCTCCGTTTAGTGTTGATTCAGATTCGAGGACGAATCCTTTTCAAGTGGGAGGGAATGATGAGCTACAGCCTAACCTTGTGGATACAAACACTGACGATGACACCTCATTGCCCCACAATGGTCCCATAACAAGGAGTATGGCTAAGAAATTGTTACAATGTGTTGAATCATTTCTTTACAGGCATGAAGAGGATGAGCCAAGCAAAGATGATGTCCATTGGGTTTATATGATACAAGCTATGATCTAGTTGTATCAAATGCATGTTGTACATATCTTTAGATGTTCTTTTAATATTGTTAGTTTGTTAACTTTGTTTTAGGATAGTTTGTGTTGTATTCTTGCCTTATCTTTCAGGTACACGTTTTTAGCTTGAAGATGCAAATCAAACCTGAATTTTTGTCCAAACAAAGAGGTGAAATGCAAGTAGCTTACAAGCAAGGTGGTGACAAGCACCCAACCTTTTCATGCAATTCTTTCACAAGTTTTGCTTTTCGTTCACCATCTAACTAACACGTTCATGGACAGGTATGGGAACAAGATCAAGCGGGGACAAAGGGTTAAAGCCATAAACAACTTCAAAAGGAGAATGCAATGTTCCACTATGAACAACTCTATTGTATGCAAACTCAATGTAAGCTAAGCAGTCTTCCCAATTTTTCAAATTCTTTTGAATGACAACACGTAACAGGTGAGACAAAGTTCTATTAACAACTTCAGTTTGACCATCGGTTTGTGGGTGAGCAGTTGTAGAAAATAACAATTTAGTACCAAGTTTACTCCACAAAACACGCCAGAAATGACTTAGAAACTTTGCATCTCTATCACTAACAATCGTACGTGGCATGCCATGCAATCTAACAATTTCCTTAAAGAACAAATCGGCAATATGAATAGCATCATCAACTTTCTTACATGCAATGAAATGTGCCATTTTGGAAAATCTATCAACAACAACAAAGATGCTATCTTTACCAGTTTTGGATCGAGGCAATCCCAATACAAAGTCCATAGAAATATCAGTCCAAGGTGAGCTTGGAACAGATAAAGGAGTGTACAATCCATGTGGTTGTGTTCTAGATTTTGCTTGTTTGCAAGTAATACATTGGTCACAAATCTTATCAACATGTGCTTTCATATGCGGCCAGAAGAAATGTTCCTTAAGTGTTTCCAACGTTTTTAACGAGCCAAAATGACCCATTAAACCTCCTCCATGAGCTTCTTTTATCAACAACTCTCTTAATGAACACATTGGTACACACAACTTATGTTCCTTAAACAAATAACCATCATGCAAGTAATATTTGGCAAAAGGGGACTCAACGCATGCTTGATATATAGAACTAAAGTCATGATCAAAATGATACATCTCTTTGATAGACTCAAAACCAAACATGTTACATGAAAGAGTAGTAATCAAAGTATAGCGACGAGATAAGGCATCAGCAACAACATTTTCTTTTCCTTGCTTA
Source organism: Eustoma russellianum (assembly GCA_036186865.1). Taxonomy (NCBI): domain Eukaryota; kingdom Viridiplantae; phylum Streptophyta; class Magnoliopsida; order Gentianales; family Gentianaceae; genus Eustoma; species Eustoma russellianum. The sequence continues at coordinate 11,392,201 of AP025045.1, forward strand.
TACTTGATCACATAAGGGAATTGTTCAATGAATTCAACCCATTTGGCATGTCTTTTGTTCAATTTTCCTTGACCTTTTAGATACTTAAGGCTTTCATGATCAGTGTGAATCACAAATTCCTTAGGTTGCAGGTAATGTTGCCAAGTTTGTAATGAACGGACAAGGGCATACAATTCTTTATCATAGGTTGAATAATTTATGGAAGCTCCTTTCAATTTCTCACTAAAGTAGGCAACAGGTTTGTTACCTTGATGCAATACAGCTCCAATGCCAACTCCACTGGCATCACATTCAACTTCAAACATTTCATCAAAATTGGGCAGTCTCAGGATAGGTGCAGAAGTTAGACGTTTCTTAAGTTCCTCAAAGGCTTGTTGTTGTGTTTCTCCCCATTCAAATCTTACATCTTTCTTGACTAATTCATTCAAGGGTGCAGCTATGGTAGAGAAATCCTTCACAAAACGTCTATAGAAACTAGCTAATCCATGAAAACTCCTAATATCTCCAGCAGACTTAGGGGTTGGCCACTCAGTTATGGATTTAACTTTCTCTTGATCCAGTTCAATTCCTTCAGCACTAATCACAAATCCTAAGAATGTAACCTTCTCCAGACAGAAAGAACACTTCTTGAAATTAGCATACAGCTTCTCTTTCTGTAGGGTGACAAAAACGGCTCTTAGATGGTTCAGGTGTTCACCTAGGGTTTTGGAGTAAATAAGAATGTCATCAAAGTAAACTACTACAAATTTCCCTATGAATTTCCTTAAGACCTCATTCATTAACCTCATGAAAGTACTAGGGGCATTGGTTTAACCAAAGGGCATAACTAACCATTCGTACAATCCAAACTTAGTCTTAAAGGCAGTTTTCCATTCATCACCTTCCCTAATTCTCACTTGGAAATATCCTTGCTTAAGATCTACTTTGCTAAAACACCTAGACCCATGTAACATATCCAACATGTCATCCAACCTAGGAATAGGGTATCTATACTTCACAGTGATCTTATTGATGGCTCTACAGTCAGTACACATTCTCCAAGTTCCATCTTTCTTAGGGACAATGATAACAGGAACAGCACACGGACTCATACTCTCTCTTACTTTACCTTGAGTCAATAATTCCTCAACTTGCTTTTGGATTTCCTTAGTTTCCTCTGGATTGGCTCTATAGGCAGGTCTGTTTGGCAGAACAGCTCCTGGAATGAAATCTATTTGATGCTCAATGCCTCTGAGAGGTGGTAAACCTGGGGGATCTCCTTCAGGAAACAAGCCAGAAAATTCTTGAAGTAAAGATGCAACTTCACTTGGTAAAGTAGATAGTATTTCAGTTGAAGAGAACAGTGCTTCTTTGTAAAGTAAGATATAAACATTTTTTTTTGAATGGATAGCATGGAATACCTCACTTTGAGATGCAAAGAATGCGCTTTTCTTTAGAGATGGTTCAGTAGAAACTTTGTTTTCTTTCGGTTCAACTTTAAGATGAGAACTTCTCAGTTGGTGTTCTTTGATAAAGATCCTTTCCAATTCCTTTTCTTTTGGATCATTATAGCTTTTTAACATTCGTTGTTGATCCTCAAAGACTTTGTGCGGGGGCAAGGCGTTTAATTTGAACAGTTTGTTGTTATGCCTAAAGGAATATCTATTCAGGTAACCATCATATGTAACTTTGTTGTCAAATTGCCACGGTCTACCTAATAAGATATGACTTGATTGCATAGGGGCTACGTCACATAACACCTCAGCAGAATACCCACCAATTGACAAAGGAACTAGGACTTGCTTTGTTACTTTAACTTCACCACACTCATTAAGCCACGTAAGTCTATAAGGACGGGGGTGATTAATTAAAGGTAACTCAAGTTTCCTAACAAGTTCAAAACTTGCAACATTGGTACATGAACCGGAGTCAATGATTAAAGTGCAGACTTTCTTCTTAACCATACAGTGAATGTGGAATATGTTCTCTCGTTGTATTTCAGGTTCTTCAGTCTTAATTTGGGCACTTAGAGCTCGACAGACAACTAAGAACTCTTTTGTTTCACATTCATTAATCTCTTCAATAATCTCTTCTTCTTCCTCACACGTTTGCTCAATTTCTTTGTTTTCTTCATTCTCTTCCAATTCTTCCTCAGAATAATATTCATTAGACTCTTCAATAAACAAGATGCGTTTAGGGTTGGGACATTGATTAGCAAAATGACCTTTTCCTAAGCATTTAAAACATTGAATATCACGAGTCTTAAAGTTAGACGTACCTTCCACCTTGGCTTTGCCTTTATCAGTGATTGGAAGCCTTGGACGATTTTGGATGTTCTGGGTTGATCTTCCTTGGGATCCACGGCCTTGACCTTGTTGTGGACGGAATGGCATCCTGGGCTGTGTTCTAGGAAAACTCAAAGGGTTAGTCCGAAAAGAAGGGTTAGAAGTTTTCACCTTCAGTTGTCTTTCCACTTTCTCAGCAATGTGAACCATAGAAGCCAGATCTGAGTAAGGTGTAAGTTCCACCTTAAATGCAATCTCTTTGTTCAAGCCAGCTAGAAATCTAGCCATTGTGGCTTCCTCAGCTTCTTCTATGTTAGCCCTGGTAAGCAGATGTTCTAATTCTTTATAAAATTCATCAACAGATCTATTACCTTGAGAAAGTTGTTGCAATTTCTGGAACACGCTTCTTTCATAGGAAGGAGATATGAATCTCTTCCTCATCTCTTGTTTCAGCTCGGACCAAGTAACAACAGGGGGTTGTCTTGTTCTTCTCCTGGTGTTCTTCAATTGTTCCCACCAAAGTAAAGCATAATCTACAAATTCAAAAGTTGCATACCGCACTTTGGCCAATTCAGAATAGTTAGTGCAAGAATACATATGATCTACCTTTGTTTCCCATTGCAAATACGTTTCGGGATCACTTTTTCCATGGAAGGGGGGGTATTGTCAGTTTTGTAGTAATGTATTCTTCTTCAAGATGTTCATCCCTATGAGGTTGACGTTCATCATATCTTTCCTCTAGATAGGGTTCTTCATTGTACTCAGGGAGACTATCAAATCTTTCCTCAAAAGAAATGTTCCTACGACCACCGTTACTACCTCGACCTCTACCTCTACCTCTAAGTGATGTGACTTTTCTACGTTCTACATGAGATTCATTACCATAAGAGGTGCCTTCTTGAAAAGGTATACTAGGTTCCTTTTGATCTGAGGTTGGCTTTTCTACTTTGCTTATCCTTTGTTTGTTATCCTCTATGTCACTTCTCATTAAACCAAATTGATTAACAAGGAAAGTGAGTGTTTGCTGTATATTCTCTAGGGTAACAGGGACTGGGGATGGAACAGAAGTAGATGGGGACGGGGATGATGCATTATCTTTCTGTTGGGGACCCATGATTCAGAAAACAATCTCAAAAGCCAAATAAAATATTGACAAGATGCAAATACTCTACTTTATGTTGACAATTGTTTAAAACATCAACTTGGACTATTTCTCCTAAGGATTCAAGTAAATCACAGAAGTCAAATTGTTGTTCGGGCTGAAAGAAATCTACGGGGTTGTTTTAAGACAATCCCTCAATTTACTTTACAGCATATGCAATTATCAATTGTAGTAAGGTGAAAGTAAAGACACACAAACCCTATTCCTAGGTTGGATGACATGTTGGATATGTTACATGGGTCTAGGTGCTTTAGCAAAGTAGATCTTAAGCAAGGATATTTCCAAGTGAGAATTAGGGAAGGTGATGAATGGAAAACTGCCTTTAAGACTAAGTTTGGATTGTACGAATGGTTAGTTATGCCCTTTGGTTAAACCAATGCCCCTAGTACTTTCATGAGGTTAATGAATGAGGTCTTAAGGAAATTCATAGGGAAATTTGTAGTAGTTTACTTTGATGACATTCTTATTTACTCCAAAACCCTAGGTGAACACCTGAACCATCTAAGAGCCGTTTTTGTCACCCTACAGAAAGAGAAGCTGTATGCTAATTTCAAGAAGTGTTCTTTCTGTCTGGAGAAGGTTACATTCTTAGGATTTGTGATTAGTGCTGAAGGAATTGAACTGGATCAAGAGAAAGTTAAATCCATAACTGAGTGGCCAACCCCTAAGTCTGCTGGAGATATTAGGAGTTTTCATGGATTAGCTAGTTTCTATAGACGTTTTGTGAAGGATTTCTCTACCATAGCTGCACCCTTGAATGAATTAGTCAAGAAAGATGTAAGATTTGAATGGGGAGAAACACAACAACAAGCCTTTGAGGAACTTAAGAAACGTCTAACTTCTGCACCTATCCTGAGACTGCCCAATTTTGATGAAATGTTTGAAGTTGAATGTGATGCCAGTGGAGTTGGCATTGGAGCTGTATTGCATCAAGGTAACAAACCTGTTGCCTACTTTAGTGAGAAATTGAAAGGAGCTTCCATAAATTATTCAACCTATGATAAAGAATTGTATGCCCTTGTCCGTTCATTACAAACTTGGCAACATTACCTGCAACCTAAGGAATTTGTGATTCACACTGATCATGAAAGCCTTAAGTATCTAAAAGGTCAAGGAAAATTGAACAAAAGACATGCCAAATGGGTTGAATTCATTGAACAATTCCCTTATGTGATCAAGTATAAGCAAGGAAAAGAAAATGTTGTTGCTGATGCCTTATCTCGTCGCTATACTTTGATTACTACTCTTTCATGTAACATGTTTGGTTTTGAGTCTATCAAAGAGATGTATCATTTTGATCATGACTTTAGTTCTATATATCAAGCATGCGTTGAGTCCCCTTTTGCCAAATATTACTTGCATGATGGTTATTTGTTTAAGGAACATAAGTTGTGTGTACCAATGTGTTCATTAAGAGAGTTGTTGATAAAAGAAGCTCATGGAGGAGGTTTAATGGGTCATTTTGGCTCGTTAAAAACGTTGGAAACACTTAAGGAACATTTCTTCTGGCCGCATATGAAAGCACATGTTGATAAGATTTGTGACCAATGTATTACTTGCAAACAAGCAAAATCTAGAACACAACCACATGGATTGTACACTCCTTTATCTGTTCCAAGCTCACCTTGGACTGATATTTCTATGGACTTTGTATTGGGATTGCCTCGATCCAAAACTGGTAAAGATAGCATCTTTGTTGTTGTTGATAGATTTTCCAAAATGGCACATTTCATTGCATGTAAGAAAGTTGATGATGCTATTCATATTGCCGATTTGTTCTTTAAGGAAATTGTTAGATTGCATGGCATGCCACGTACGATTGTTAGTGATAGAGATGCAAAGTTTCTAAGTCATTTCTGGCGTGTTTTGTGGAGTAAACTTGGTACTAAATTGTTATTTTCTACAACTGCTCACCCACAAACCGATGGTCAAACTGAAGTTGTTAATAGAACTTTGTCTCACCTGTTACGTGTTGTCATTCAAAAGAATTTGAAAAATTGGGAAGACTGCTTAGCTTACATTGAGTTTGCATACAATAGAGTTGTTCATAGTGGAACATTGCATTCTCCTTTTGAAGTTGTTTATGGCTTTAACCCTTTGTCCCCGCTTGATCTTGTTCCCATACCTGTCCATGAACGTGTTAGTTAGATGGTGAACGAAAAGCAAAACTTGTGAAAGAATTGCATGAAAAGGTTAAGTCACAACTTGAAGCTAAGAATAAAGTGTATGCCAATAGAGCCAACAGGAATCGTAAAGTTGTTATATTTGAACCTGGTGATCTTGTTTGGTTACACTTGAGAAAAGAAAGATTCCCTAAGGAAAGGGACTCCAAATTGAAGCCAAGAGGCGATGGACCGTTCAAAGTGTTGAAACGGCTTGGTGATAATGCCTATGTTCTCGATCTTCCTGAAGAAAGGTATGGTCCTATCTCTAAAACTTTTAATGTTGCTGACCTTTCTCCGTTTAGTATTGATTCAGATTCGAGGACGAATCCTTTTCAAGTGGGAGGGAATGATGAGCTACAGCCTAACCTTGTGGATACAAACACTGACGATGACACCTCATGATGCGTGCAACTCGTGGGCTCCAACAATTCCACCTTCCAAACGTCCTTCACAAGGGTTAGGCACAAGGAAGAAGACTTCCCCTTGCTTCCTTAATGAATAAAAAACGTGTGGATCTAGGATGAGCAAAACCAACACTTCAAGATGGTCGTTGATCAGGCAAACCAAACTGGCCCTCCTGGACGGCACCTTTTAGCAATGGCAACACCTTCAATATGCTCAACTTTGAAGGATCTTAACCTAGGTTTTTAATGCAAAACCAAGAAAACAAAGTCTCACTCAAAGTGAAAGAAATATCAAGGATTCTTATTCATCGAAAGGTGCGTTTACAATCAGCCAAAGGGGTCTATTTATAGGCCTAAGGAACGCCCCCTTTAGCTTGAAAATGGCTAGAGATAATCCAAATAAAGCTATCTAACAAATGTTTAAATTTGAACTTTGCTTAAAAATTTAAACTAAGATAATTCTAGCTAAAACTTGAAATGCTTGCAAGATGTTATCCTCAATGAATCTGGACATGTTTATGGCGTCTTGGAGATGTAGATGAAGAGGTTGAACCTTGAATTCCATCTTTGAATTATGATCCCATCTTTTTTTATCTCCAAGTGGCGTGTGAAATGATAATGGGGTGTAGAAAATCTGATTTTGATGAGATAAGATGGCTGAACTTGAATTCAATTTTGCATTGTGATCTTATCTTCCTTACTCTTCAAAGATGGCGTGTGATCCCCTAGAGATGATGGCTGAATCCTTTTTGAAATGTAAGCCTCAAATTAGTTGAAACTTGAATTCAAATTATGGTTGAATTTGAATTCAAGTTTATCTTCAACTTCAAATTCAAATAAGATGTCATCTTCCAATTTCAAAGTGGCCGCCCCCTTCATATGGATAATGGAGATGTTTTTCAACTTGATCAAGAGATTCTATCTTGGACACTTTTGAATTTGTCTTAGCATAGACAAACATTCTCTTGAAAACATTCTCTTGAAACATTCTCTTAAAACATTCTCTTGAACATTCTCTTCAAACATTCTCTTGAAACATTCTCTTGAACATTCTCTTCAAACATTCTTTTGTACCTAATTTACCTACAAAGAAAAGACATAAAACAAAGATCACAAGACACAAGATAACATTCAAAAAACAAGAATGTAGACGTGCATGTGATACATGCTCAAGTTGAAGGTTCAATGAAATGAACCCAAGGAGTCTTAGGTTCATCTTGAACATGCTTGTACAAGAAGGTGGCAACTTGATGACAAAGTTCCCTTGCCCTCCTTCTTGTTATAGGACCTTTGACCTCTTGATGGGGCCCTTGATCCTCATCGGACCCTTGATCCTCATCACCTCATTGCCCCACAATGGTCCCATAACAAGGAGTATGTCTAAGAAATTGTTACATTGTGTTGAATCATTCCTTTACAGGCATGAAGAGGATGAGCCCAGCAAAGATGACATCCATTGGGTTTATATGATACAAGCTATGATCTAGTTGTATCAAATGCATGTTGTACATATCTTTAGATGTTCTTTTTGATATTGTTAGTTTGTTAACTTTGTTTTAGGATAGTTTGTGTTGTATTCTTGCCTTATCTTTCAGGTACACGTTTTTAGCTTGAAGATGCAAATCAAACCTGAATTTTTGTCCAAACAAAGAGGTGAAATTCAAGTAGCTTGCAAGCAAGGTGGTGACAAGCACCCATCTCAAAAACCAGATTTGCTTCTCACGCAAACAAGGAGGAAATAAGCAGCTCAAGCCTTCAACCAATAGAAAGGAGTCTTCCAAATGATTTAACTAATCACAAACAAGTAAGGAAAATTCAACAAGCTGCTCAACCAAGGATCCAATCAAAAGGCATGAAGTTTTCGGCTGGTTCATAAGATATTTTGTTTGAATATTCAACACCAAAGGAAGAACCAATCAAGGCCAAGTACAAACCAAGCTGCACACTCCATAAACCAATCAAAACTTTGGCTGAATTGAGCAAGGGAATGTACGGTTGTCTAAGGGAAATTCTTTGAAAATTCAAGCTACAACTCACAACCAATCAAGGCTAAGATCCAAGCAAGCTGCTCAATGTTTAAACCAATTAAAATTATGGGTGAAGACAAGCAAAGAAGGAAGGAGAAGCAACCAGCTTCTTTTCAACCGAAAGTTGCTCCAACTTGTTCAAAAAGCAAACATGTTATTCCTAGTCTTGAATTTTGTATTTTAAACTTTAAACTTTCGTTCCTTATAAGTAGGTTAAGAGCTGAATGTACAAACAACCATTATCAAATACAATTCAATCAGATTTCCTTCAAGGAGTTCACAACTATTTCTTAGTTGAGGTTTGAAACCACCAACGGTTTTCTTGCAAGTTCCTAGCCTAGAACTTGTTAGTATTTGCTTCATTATTTGGTTTACAGCATCTTAGGGTCTCATAGAGGTTTTAGATGTGTTGGAGTGCCAAAGAGGGAGAGGTGTTGGCATAAATTGAGCCAAGAACAACGGTTAAAGTTCAAGGGGTGTCTTTGAGATGTTCTTTGCCATAGCTATTGTTCAAATCAGTTTGGAATAGGAGACAAAGTCCTTGGCAACTTCCCCTACATTCTTAGGTGTTGGCCACTCCACAATTGACCTAACCTTTTCCTCATCCATCTCTACTCCCTCAGCTGAAATGACAAAGCCTAGAAAAACTACGCGTTCTAAACAGAAAGAGCACTTCTTAAAGTTGGCGTAAAGTTGTTCTTGCTTAAGCTTTTCAAAAACGGCTCTAATGTGATCAAGATGATCTTCTATGGTGTGGGAATAGATTAGGATATCATCAAAATAGACAACGACAAAGCGTCCTATGAACGCACGTAAGACTTCATTCATTAGCCTCATAAAGGTACTAGGGGCGTTGGTGAGCCCGAAGGGCATCACTAACCACTCATAGAGCCCAAACTTGGTTTTGAATGCAGTCTTCCATTCGTCCCCTTCTCGAATGCGTACCTGGAAGTACCCTTGCTTAAGGTCGATTTTGGTGAAGAATTTGGATCCGTGCAACATGTCTAACATATCGTCTAGCCTAGGTATGGGGTACCTATACTTGACGGTAATCTTGTTTATGGCTCGGCAATCGGTACACATTCTCCACGTTCCATCCTTTTTGGGTACTAAAATGACGGGGACGGCAGATGGGCTCAGACTCTCTCGGATTTGTCCACTAGCTAGGAGCTCTTCTACTTGCCTTTGGATTTCTTTGGTTTCTTCGGGGTTTGCTCGATAGGCTGGGCGATTGGGTAACACGGCTCCTGGGACAAAGTCGATTTGGTGTTCTATCCCTCTAATGGGTGGTAATCCGGATGGTGGTTCGGAAGGAAATAGAACTTCATATTCTTGGATAAGGGACGCAACTGAGGTAGGTAAGTTTGGTGGGAGTTCTTCAAGGGCAAGTTGACACGACTTTGGGATGATGATGAAGACAGTTTGGTTGTTATAAAGTGCACGTGTAACCTCTCTTTTCTTTGCGAAATACCCACACTTCTTTTTGGACTCGTTGACACTTAGGGGCACTACCTCTTTTCCCTTGCTCTCATTTTTTTTGTTCTCACTTTTCATACACTCCACGAATTTTCTCTCGGCTTCTCTTTCCTTAGGATCGGCTCTAGACTTGGACATGCGTTGGTGATCCTCGTGGACTTTGTGTGGTGGAAGTGCATGCAGTTTGTACAATTTGCCATTCAATTTGAAAGAATAACGATTCAAATAACCATCATATGTCACATGTCTATCAAATTTCCATGGCCTACCAAATAGGAAGGAGACTTGCAAAAGCTTAAACCAATCACAATCAAGTTAGAAGAAGAATGCAAGCTGCTCAACATTTGATCCAATCAAATTCTTGAAGAAAAACGTTGGTTTAAGGCCTAGATACTTTGAAAATTCAAAGACCAACTTGCAACCAATCAAAAGGGAGTTCAACCAAGCTGCTCACTACAACATCCAATCAGAAGTTTTGGCTGAATTCAAGCAAGGAAAGAAACGTTGTCTAAGCAAAGTTTGTTTGAAAATTCAACACCAAGTTGCAACCAATCAAAGGCCTTTCTCAAAGCAAGCTGCTCTATGTGTTATCCAATCAAATTGATCAAAGAAAGAAGGCTGAATCTAGCAAAGAATACACGGCAAGCAACCAGAACTTTTGGAACCAAAAGATGCTCAAACAATTTCCAAGCAGAGCATGTCATTTTAGACTAGTACCTTGTACATTAAAGCTTGTACTTTCTAGCATTTTCGTTTGTATAAGTAAGGGTAGGAACCAGATTGTAAAAACAACCATTATCAAACATATTTCAATCAAATTTCCTTCAAGGAGTTCACAACTATTTCTTAGTTGAAGTTTGAAACCACTAACGGTTTTCTTTCAAGTTCCTAGCCTAGAACTTGTTAGTATTTGCTTCATCATTTGGTTTACAGCATCTTAGGGTCTCATTGAGGTTTTAGATGTGTTGGAGTGCCAAAGAGGGAGAGGTGTTGGCATAAATTGAGCCAAGAACAATGGTTAAAGTTCAAGGGGTATCTTGGAGATGTTCTTTGACATAGCTTGTGTTCAAATCAGTTTGGAATAGGAGACAAAGTCATTGGCAACGTTTTCTAGCCTTCGTTTGGCTCATCAATTGGTATCAGAGACAGGTTAGTCTTCTATTCATGTTTACATTGTTTAAATTTGCATATGAATGTTGCTGCCCAAACCGTATGTTGAACTGATTTTTATTTGCGTTTATAGTTGCTGTTTGTTTAGATAATTAGTTTATGTTTTAAAGTGCTTGTTAGATAGTATACTATAGTTTGGTAACTTAGTTAAGTAGGCAAAACCGAAAACACCCCACAAAAACAACCTAGACTAGACTTAGTGTTGTTAGGACCTGATTGTGTACTTAGATCAAAAAATGTGTGTAACCTTGTTGTTCATGTTCAATCTAGCTTAGTTAATCTTCATTAGACCCTAATCTAGAAGTTTTAAATGGTAGTTTAATTGACTCCTTAAAACAGAAAACTTTGAACACAAAAATAGACTAGTTGATAGTTTAGTTTTTCATCAAGTTGTAGTAGTTAAAATTCTGTTTTAGTACTTTTGTGCAAACTGTTTAGACGTTTTATATGCTGCCATATTTAGCTTAGTTGATCTTCATTAGACCTTAATCTAGTAGTTTAAGTGTTAGTTTAGTTGTGTCCTTAAAAGAGAAAACTTGAACACAAAAATAGATTAGTTGGTAGTTTAGCTTGTAATCAAGTAGTTAAAATTCTGTTTTTAGCTCTTGTGTGCAATCTGTTTAAAACGTTTTAGTGCTGCCTTATTTAGCTTAGTTAGGCTAGTTTACAACATAGTTTAAGTGTTTTAGTTGGTTGACTAGTTTAGCACCATAAATTCGAAAACCAAAGAACCAAAACAAAGTAGTTTTAGCTAGTAAGTGTGCTGCCTAGTTCAAGAGACATACGTTTGAACATCAACCCTTGCATCTAGTATCATTTAGTATAGAATCTGATTGCATCATACAAACAAAAACCAAACAAAAACAAAGTAGGATAGGTCACTTAAAAACCGAACAAAACAAGTTAGCTTAGTTGCATCAAAACTGATTTTCCATTAGTTGTTAGTAATCAGCCTTTATAAACTTCATCTAGGAACAACTAAGTTGCATTTAGCTATCTTAGGACTAGTTAGATCACTTACCTCAAAAACAGAAAAAGCAAAAAAAGATAAGTGCCCAAAACCGTGTGGATTAAAACAACTTTTAAAGCTCATTTGAAGTCTTGGTACATGCTAATAGCTTTATCTTTTTGTTGATTTCAATTGTTTCAAACAACTTGTTGGACATAGATATATTCTGAAAGTTAGGAATTGTTTAAGCCCCACATTGTTAAAGAGCTATCCAATTGTTGTTTTAGATCAATTTCTGAACTTACATTGCACTTTATACAATTTGATCTTGTTGTAATTGTGAATTGAATTCCCACTACATAGTGTTTAGCCGTGTTGTGTACGAGGAACTTTCAAATTCCAAATACAACAAACCTTGCGCAATTAAAGGCCGTGGGCAATGTCTCATGTAGGCCGTGAGGAGTAGTCTCACAACAATCAAGCAAAACCCTCCAAAGAAAGAAAATTAAGCTTGATTGAGAAATACTCGAGAGAAAAGCCAATATTTGTCAAACAAGTAAGAGGCAAGACAAGAGAGGATTGCACAAGAAAGCCAAGTGAGGAAAAAGCCTAAAGATAAACGTTGCAAAAAGGGAAATCCCTGTGCAAAGCTCAAACAAAAGAAAGTGCCCAAACCAAACCAAAAGTGTTGTAGTTTTGAGATTTTGAAAGTTTCTGAAGCAAACCCTTGCTAGCACTTTGTTTGTGTGTCTTTACTTTCACCTTACTACAATTGATAATTGCATATGCTGTAAAGTAAATTGAGGGATTGTCTTAAAACAACCCCGTAGATTTCTTTCAGCCCGAACAACAATTTGACTTCTGTGATTTACTTGAATCCTTAGTAGAAATAGTCCAAGTTGATGTTTTAAACAATTGTCAACATAAAGTAGAGTATTTGCATCTTGTCAATATTTTATTTGGCTTTTGAGATTGTTTTCTGAATCATGGGTCCCCAACAGAAAGATAATGCATCATCCCCGTCCCCATCTACTTCTGTTCCATCCCCAGTCCCTGTTACCCTAGAGAATATACAGCAAACACTCACTTTCCTTGTTAATCAATTTGGTTTAATGAGAAGTGACATAGAGGATAACAAACAAAGGATAAGCAAAGTAGAAAAGCCAACCTCAGATCAAAAGGAACCTAGTATACCTTTTCAAGAAGGCACCTCTTATGGTAATGAATCTCATGTAGAACGTAGAAAAGTCACATCACTTAGAGGTAGAGGTAGAGGTCGAGGTAGTAACGGTGGTCGTAGGAACATTTCTTTTGAGGAAAGATTTGATAGTCTCCCTGAGTACAATGAAGAACCCTATCTAGAGGAAAGATATGATGAACGTCAACCTCATAGGGATGAACATCTTGAAGAAGAATACATTACTACAAAACTGACAATACCCCCCTTCCATGGAAAAAGTGATCCCGAAACGTATTTGCAATGGGAAACAAAGGTAGATCATATGTATTCTTGCACTAACTATTCTGAATTGGCCAAAGTGCGGTATGCAACTTTTGAATTTGTAGATTATGCTTTACTTTGGTGGGAACAATTGAAGAACACCAGGAGAAGAACAAGACAACCCCCTGTTGTTACTTGGTCCGAGCTGAAACAAGAGATGAGGAAGAGATTCATATCTCCTTCCTATGAAAGAAGCGTGTTCCAGAAATTGCAACAACTTTCTCAAGGTAATAGATCTGTTGATGAATTTTATAAAGAATTAGAACATCTGCTTACCAGGGCTAACATAGAAGAAGCTGAGGAAGCCACAATGGCTAGATTTCTAGCTGGCTTGAACAAAGAGATTGCATTTAAGGTGGAACTTACACCTTACTCAGATCTGGCTTCTATGGTTCACATTGCTGAGAAAGTGGAAAGACAACTGAAGGTGAAAACTTCTAACCCTTCTTTTCGGACTAACCCTTTGAGTTTTCCTAGAACACAGCCCAGGACGCCATTCCGTCCACAACAAGGTCAAGGCCGTGGATCCCAAGGAAGATCAACCCAGAACATCCAAAATCGTCCAAGGCTTCCAATCACTGATAAAGGCAAAGCCAAGGTGGAAGGTACGTCTAACTTTAAGACTCGTGATATTCAATGTTTTAAATGCTTAGGAAAAGGTCATTTTGCTAATCAATGTCCCAACCCTAAACGCATCTTGTTTATTGAAGAGTCTAATGAATATTATTCTGAGGAAGAATTGGAAGAGAATGAAGAAAACAAAGAAATTGAGCAAACGTGTGAGGAAGAAGAAGAGATTATTGAAGAGATTAATGAATGTGAAACAAAAGAGTTCTTAGTTGTCTGTCGAGCTCTAAGTGCCCAAATTAAGACTGAAGAACCTGAAATACAACGAGAGAACATATTCCACATTCACTGTATGGTTAAGAAGAAAGTCTGCACTTTAATCATTGACTCCGGTTCATGTACCAATGTTGCAAGTTTTGAACTTGTTAGGAAACTTGAGTTACCTTTAATTAATCACCCCCGTCCTTATAGACTTACGTGGCTTAATGAGTGTGGTGAAGTTAAAGTAACAAAGCAAGTCCTAGTTCCTTTGTCAATTGGTGGGTATTCTGCTGAGGTGTTATGTGACGTAGCCCCTATGCAATCAAGTCATATCTTATTAGGTAGACCGTGGCAATTTGACAACAAAGTTACATATGATGGTTACCTGAATAGATATTCCTTTAGGCATAACAACAAACTGTTCAAATTAAACGCCTTGCCCCCGCACAAAGTCTTTGAGGATCAACAACGAATGTTAAAAAGCTATAATGATCCAAAAGAAAAGGAATTGGAAAGGATCTTTATCAAAGAACACCAACTGAGAAGTTCTCATCTTAAAGTTGAACCGAAAGAAAACAAAGTTTCTACTGAACCATCTCTAAAGAAAAGCGCATTCTTTGCATCTCAAAGTGAGGTATTCCATGCTATCCATTCAAAAAAAAATGTTTATATCTTACTTTACAAAGAAGCACTGTTCTCTTCAACTGAAATACTATCTACTTTACCAAGTGAAGTTGCATCTTTACTTCAAGAATTTTCTGGCTTGTTTCCTGAAGGAGATCCCCCAGGTTTACCACCTCTCAGAGGCATTGAGCATCAAATAGATTTCATTCCAGGAGCTGTTCTGCCAAACAGACCTGCCTATAGAGCCAATCCAGAGGAAACTAAGGAAATCCAAAAGCAAGTTGAGGAATTATTGACTCAAGGTAAAGTAAGAGAGAGTATGAGTCCGTGTGCTGTTCCTGTTATCATTGTCCCTAAGAAAGATGGAACTTGGAGAATGTGTACTGACTGTAGAGCCATCAATAAGATCACTGTGAAGTATAGATACCCTATTCCTAGGTTGGATGACATGTTGGATATGTTACATGGGTCTAGGTGCTTTAGCAAAGTAGATCTTAAGCAAGGATATTTCCAAGTGAGAATTAGGGAAGGTGATGAATGGAAAACTGCCTTTAAGACTAAGTTTGGATTGTACGAATGGTTAGTTATGCCCTTTGGTTTAACCAATGCCCCTAGTACTTTCATGAGGTTAATGAATGAGGTCTTAAGGAAATTCATAGGGAAATTTGTAGTAGTTTACTTTGATGATATTCTTATCTACTCCAAAACCCTAAGTGAACACCTGAACCATCTAAGAGCCGTTTTTGTCACCCTACAGAAAGAAAAGTTGTATGCTAATTTCAAGAAGTGTTCTTTCTGTCTAGAGAAGGTTACATTCTTAGGATTTGTGATTAGTGCTGAAGGAATTAAAGTAGATCAAGAGAAAGTTAAATCCATAACTGAGTGGCCAACCCCTAAGTCTGCTGGAGATGTTAGGAGTTTTCATGGATTAGCTAGTTTCTATAGACGTTTTGTGAAGGATTTCTCTACCATAGCTGCACCCTTGAATGAATTAGTCAGGAAAGATGTAAGATTTGAATGGGGAGAAACACAACAACAAGCCTTTGAGGAACTTAAGAAACGTCTAACTTCTGCACCTATCCTGAGATTGCCCAACTTTGATGAAACGTTTGAAGTTGAATGTGATGCCAGTGGAGTTGGCATTGGAGCTGTATTGCATCAAGGTAACAAACATGTTGCCTACTTTATTGAGAAATTGAAAGGAGCTTCCATCAATTATTCAACCTATGATAAAGAATAGTATGCCATTGTCCGTTCTTTGCAAACTTGGCAACATTATCTGCAACCTAAGGAATTTGTGATTCATACTGATCATGAAAGCCTTAAGTATCTAAAAGGTCAAGGAAAATTGAACAAAAGACATGCAAAATGGGTTGAATTCATTGAACAATTGATGAGCCAAATGAAGGCTAGAAAACGTTGCCAAGGACTTTGTCTCCTATTCCAAACTGATTTGAACAAAAGCTATGGCAAAGAACATCACAAAGACACCCCTTGAGCTGTAACCGTTGTTCTTGGCTCAATTTATGCCAACACCTCCTCCTCTTTGGCACTCCAACACATCTAAAATCTCAATGAGACCCTAAGATGCTGTAAACCAAAAGACGAAGCAAATACTAACAAGTTCTAGGCTAGGAACTTGAAAGAAAACCGTAAGTGGTCTTAAACTTCAACTTGAAATGTTGATAACTCCTCAAGGGAAATTCTGGTTGAAATGTGTATGATAATGGTTGTAAATTTGTTTTTTGAGTTGTTTTATACATTCAGCTTCCTGTGCTATTTATAACAAATGAAAATGATAAAGAGTACAAGTTTTAATGTACAAAGTACAAGACTAAAAATGACATGCTTGCTTTGAAACTTGTTTGAGCAATTTGGTTCCAAGATTTTCTGGTTGGTTTGCCGTGTACTCCAACCTGTTTTCCCAGCCTTTTTCTTGATCAATTTGATTGGTTAACACATAGAGCAGCTTGCTTTGATTTTGGCCTTGATTGGTTGAAAGAGTGGCTTTGAATTTTCAAAGGATTAAGCTTTGATTCACCGTTTCTTCCATGCTAGCTTTCAGCCACAATTTTGATTGGTTAACACATTGAGCAGCTTGGTTTGAACTCCCTTTTGATTGGTTGCAAGTTGGTCTTTGAATTTTCAAAACATCTAGGCCTTAAACCAACGATTTCTTTAAGGAATTTGATTGGAGCAATTGTTGTGCAGCTTGCATTCTTGACTTCAACTTGATTGTGATTGGTTTGAAGATTTGCAAGAGTCCTTCTAATTGGTTCATGATGTGAGCAGCTTGTTTCTTCTTTGTTTGTCTTCAGCCATAATTTGATTGGTTTAAACATTGAGCAGCTTGCTTGGATCTTAGCCTTGATTGGTTGTGAGTTGTAGCTTTGATTTTTCAAAGAAATTTGGCTCAATCTTACGTTCTCCTCCTTGTAAGTTTCAGCCAAGGTTTTGATTGGTTGATGTAGTGTGCTGCTTGCTTGAACTTGGTTTTGATTGGTTCCAAATTTGGTGTTGAATATTCAAACATATTTTGCCATGAACCAGCCGAAATCTTCAAGCTTGTGATTGGATCCTTGGTTGAGCAGCTTGTTGAACTTTCTTTAGTTGTTTATGATTGGTTCAAGCATTTAGT
>AP025045.1:11409418-11731878 GCA_036186865.1 Eustoma russellianum
CTGCTTGCTTGAACTTGGTTTTGATTGGTTCCAAATTTGGTGTTGAATATTCAAACATATTTTGCCATGAACCAGCCGAAATCTTCAAGCTTGTGATTGGATCCTTGGTTGAGCAGCTTGTTGAACTTTCTTTAGTTGTTTATGATTGGTTCAAGCATTTAGAAGACTCCTTTCTATTGGTTGAAGGTTTGAGCAGCTTGTCTCTCCATTCTTACGTGAAGAACATTTCTTGAATTTGACATGAGTGCTTGTCACCTCCTTGCTTGTAAGCTACTTGCTTATCACCTCTTTGCTTGAACAAAAATTCAGGTTTTAGTTGCATCTTCAAGCTTTGTTTGAACAATGATATCATCCGATCAGATGGAACATGGATTGATAGGTGTTCATGCTTCTTCAATGTAAAGCTCTCTTTGACCTATCTTCAAAGACACCACGCAACAAACACAATATGCACAACATATATGACATGTCCTAAGGGTTAGTTAGGCAATAAGACATAAGAACTAGCACTAGTGTGTGCGGAGTGAACAGTGAAATGTCATGTCTTACATAACTAACATATGACAATAAATGATACATGAAAATATGTTGTGTTGATTCCATCGTGGGCTCATCAACAATTCCCTTATGTGATCAAGTATAAGCAAGGAAAAGAAAATGTTGTTGCTGATGCCTTATCTCGTCGCTATACTTTGATTACTACTCTTTCATGTAACATGTTTGGTTTTGAGTCTATCAAAGAGATGTATCATTCTGATCATGACTTTAGTTCTATATATCAAGCATGCGTTGAGTCCCCTTTTGCCAAATATTACTTGCATGATGGATATTTGTTTAAGGAACATAAGTTATGTGTACCAATGTGTTCATTAAGAGAGTTGTTGATAAAAGAAGCTCATGGAGGAGGTTTAATGGGTCATTTTGGCTCGTTAAAAACGTTGGAAACACTTAAGGAACATTTCTTCTGGCCGCATATGAGAGCACATGTTGATAAGGTATGTGACCAATGTATTACTTGCAAGCAAGCAAAATCTAGAACACAACCACATGGGTTGTACACTCCCTTATCCGTCCCAAGCTCACCTTGGACTGATATTTTTATGGACTTTGTATTGGGATTGCCTCGATCCAAAACTGGTAAAGATAGCATCTTTGTTGTTGTTGATAGATTTTCCAAAATGGCACATTTCATTGCATGTAAGAAAGTTGATGATGCTATTCATATTGCTGATTTGTTCTTTAAGGAGATTGTTAGATTGCATGGCATGCCACGTACGATTGTTAGTGATAGAGATACAAAGTTTCTAAGTCATTTCTGGCGTATTTTGTGGAGTAAACTTGGTACTAAATTGTTATTTTCTACAACTGCTCACCCACAAACCAATGGTCAAACTGAAGTTGTTAATAGAACTTTGTCTCAACTGTTACGTGTTGTCATTCAAAAGAACTTGAAGAATTGGGAAGATTGCTTAGCTTACATTGAGTTTGCATACAATAGAGTTGTTCATAGTGGAACATTGCATTCTCCTTTTGAAGTTGTTTATGGCTTTAACCCTTTGTCCCCGCTTGATCTTGTTCCCATACCTGTTCATGAACGTGTTAGTTTAGATGGTGAACGAAAAGCAAAACTTGTGAAAGAATTGCATGAAAAGGTTAAGTCACAACTTGAAGCTAAGAATAAAGTGTATGCCAAAAGAGCCAACAGGAATCGTAAAGTTGTTATATTTGAACCTGGTGATCTTGTTTGGTTACACTTGAGGAAAGAAAGATTCCCTAAGGAAAGGGACTCAAAATTGAAGCCAAGAGGCGATGGACCGTTCAAAGTGTTGAAACGGCTTGGTGATAATGCCTATGTTCTCGATCTTCCTGAAGAAAGGTATGGTCCTATCTCTAAAACTTTTAATGTTGCTGACCTTTCTCCGTTTAGTGTTGATTCAGATTCGAGGACGAATCCTTTTCAAGTGGGAGGGAATGATGAGCTACAGCCTAACCTTGTGGATACAAACACTGACGATGACACCTCATTGCCCCACAATGGTCCCATAACAAGGAGTATGGCTAAGAAATTGTTACAATGTGTTGAATCATTTCTTTACAGGCATGAAGAGGATGAGCCAAGCAAAGATGATGTCCATTGGGTTTATATGATACAAGCTATGATCTAGTTGTATCAAATGCATGTTGTACATATCTTTAGATGTTCTTTTAATATTGTTAGTTTGTTAACTTTGTTTTAGGATAGTTTGTGTTGTATTCTTGCCTTATCTTTCAGGTACACATTTTTAGCTTGAAGATGCAAATCAAACCTGAATTTTTGTCCAAACAAAGAGGTGAAATGCAAGTAGATTACAAGCAAGGTGGTGACAAGCACCCAACCTTTTCATGCAATTCTTTCACAAGTTTTGCTTTTCGTTCACCATCTAACTAACACGTTCATGGACAGGTATGGGAACAAGATCAAGCGGGGACAAAGGGTTAAAGCCATAAACAACTTCAAAAGGAGAATGCAATGTTCCACTATGAACAACTCTATTGTATGCAAACTCAATGTAAGCTAAGCAGTCTTCCCAATTTTTCAAATTCTTTTGAATGACAACACGTAACAGGTGAGACAAAGTTCTATTAACAACTTCAGTTTGACCATCGGTTTGTGGGTGAGCAGTTGTAGAAAATAACAATTTAGTACCAAGTTTACTCCACAAAACACGCCAGAAATGACTTAGAAACTTTGCATCTCTATCACTAACAATCGTACGTGGCATGCCATGCAATCTAACAATTTCCTTAAAGAACAAATCGGCAATATGAATAGCATCATCAACTTTCTTACATGCAATGAAATGTGCCATTTTGGAAAATCTATCAACAACAACAAAGATGCTATCTTTACCAGTTTTGGATCGAGGCAATCCCAATACAAAGTCCATAGAAATATCAGTCCAAGGTGAGCTTGGAACAGATAAAGGAGTGTACAATCCATGTGGTTGTGTTCTAGATTTTGCTTGTTTGCAAGTAATACATTGGTCACAAATCTTATCAACATGTGCTTTCATATGCGGCCAGAAGAAATGTTCCTTAAGTGTTTCCAACGTTTTTAACGAGCCAAAATGACCCATTAAACCTCCTCCATGAGCTTCTTTTATCAACAACTCTCTTAATGAACACATTGGTACACACAACTTATGTTCCTTAAACAAATAACCATCATGCAAGTAATATTTGGCAAAAGGGGACTCAACGCATGCTTGATATATAGAACTAAAGTCATGATCAAAATGATACATCTCTTTGATAGACTCAAAACCAAACATGTTACATGAAAGAGTAGTAATCAAAGTATAGCGACGAGATAAGGCATCAGCAACAACATTTTCTTTTCCTTGCTTATACTTGATCACATAAGGGAATTGTTCAATGAATTCAACCCATTTGGCATGTCTTTTGTTCAATTTTCCTTGACCTTTTAGATACTTAAGGCTTTCATGATCAGTGTGAATCACAAATTCCTTAGGTTGCAGGTAATGTTGCCAAGTTTGTAATGAACGGACAAGGGCATACAATTCTTTCTCATAGGTTGAATAATTTATGGAAGCTCCTTTCAATTTCTCACTAAAGTAGGCAACATGTTTGTTACCTTGATGCAATACAGCTCCAATGCCAACTCCACTGGCATCACATTCAACTTCAAACATTTCATCAAAATTGGGCAGTCTCAGGATAGGTGCAGAAGTTAGACGTTTCTTAAGTTCCTCAAAGGCTTGTTGTTGTGTTTCTCCCCATTCAAATCTTACATCTTTCTTGACTAATTCATTCAAGGGTGCAGCTATGGTAGAGAAATCCTTCACAAAACGTCTATAGAAACTAGCTAATCCATGAAAACTCCTAATATCTCCAGCAGACTTAGGGGTTGGCCACTCAGTTATGGATTTAACTTTCTCTTGATCCAGTTCAATTCCTTCAGCACTAATCACAAATCCTAAGAATGTAACCTTCTCCAGACAGAAAGAACACTTCTTGAAATTAGCATACAGCTTCTCTTTCTGTAGGGTGACAAAAACGGCTCTTAGATGGTTCAGGTGTTCACCTAGGGTTTTGGAGTAAATAAGAATGTCATCAAAGTAAACTACTACAAATTTCCCTATGAATTTCCTTAAGACCTCATTCATTAACCTCATGAAAGTACTAGGGGCATTGGTTAAACCAAAGGGCATAACTAACCATTCGTACAATCCAAACTTAGTCTTAAAGGCAGTTTTCCATTCATCACCTTCCCTAATTCTCACTTGGAAATATCCTTGCTTAAGATCTACTTTGCTAAAACACCTAGACCCATGTAACATATCCAACATGTCATCCAACCTAGGAATAGGGTATCTATACTTCACAGTGATCTTATTGATGGCTCTACAGTCAGTACACATTCTCCAATTTCCATCTTTCTTAGGGACAATGATAACAGGAACAGCACACGGACTCATACTCTCTCTTACTTTACCTTGAGTCAATAATTCCTCAACTTGCTTTTGGATTTCCTTAGTTTCCTCTGGATTGGCTCTATAGGCAGGTCTGTTTGGCAGAACAGCTCCTGGAATGAAATCTATTTGATGCTCAATGCCTCTGAGAGGTGGTAAACCTGGGGGATCTCCTTCAGGAAACAAGCCAGAAAATTCTTGAAGTAAAGATGCAACTTCACTTGGTAAAGTAGATAGTATTTCAGTTGAAGAGAACAGTGCTTCTTTGTAAAGTAAGATATAAACATTTTTTTTGAATGGATAGCATGGAATACCTCACTTTGAGATGCAAAGAATGCGCTTTTCTTTAGAGATGGTTCAGTAGAAACTTTGTTTTCTTTCGGTTCAACTTTAAGATGAGAACTTCTCAGTTGGTGTTCTTTGATAAAGATCCTTTCCAATTCCTTTTCTTTTGGATCATTATAGCTTTTTAACATTCGTTGTTGATCCTCAAAGACTTTGTGCGGGGGCAAGGCGTTTAATTTGAACAGTTTGTTGTTATGCCTAAAGGAATATCTATTCAGGTAACCATCATATGTAACTTTGTTGTCAAATTGCCACGGTCTACCTAATAAGATATGACTTGATTGCATAGGGGCTACGTCACATAACACCTCAGCAGAATACCCACCAATTGACAAAGGAACTAGGACTTGCTTTGTTACTTTAACTTCACCACACTCATTAAGCCACGTAAGTCTATAAGGACGGGGGTGATTAATTAAAGGTAACTCAAGTTTCCTAACAAGTTCAAAACTTGCAACATTGGTACATGAACCGGAGTCAATGATTAAAGTGCAGACTTTCTTCTTAACCATACAGTGAATGTGGAATATGTTCTCTCGTTGTATTTCAGGTTCTTCAGTCTTAATTTGGGCACTTAGAGCTCGACAGACAACTAAGAACTCTTTTGTTTCACATTCATTAATCTCTTCAATAATCTCTTCTTCTTCCTCACACGTTTGCTCAATTTCTTTGTTTTCTTCATTCTCTTCCAATTCTTCCTCAGAATAATATTCATTAGACTCTTCAATAAACAAGATGCGTTTAGGGTTGGGACATTGATTAGCAAAATGACCTTTTCCTAAGCATTTAAACATTGAATATCACGAGTCTTAAAGTTAGACGTACCTTCCACCTTGGCTTTGCCTTTATCAGTGATTGGAAGCCTTGGACGATTTTGGATGTTCTGGGTTGATCTTCCTGTTGTGATATATTATGTTTGAGTGATTGCAAAATGTATATGTGAGCATATGTGTAATTGTTGTGCAAAATGTATATGTGTGCATATGTGATTGCAAATAGATATATCATGTTTGAATGATTGGAAGATGCATATGTGAGCATGCATATGTGATTGCAAATAGATATATCATGTTTGAATGATTGGAAGATGCATATGTGAGCATGTATGTGTAACGTTTAAATGTGAAATTGTTTTGGCAAGGCATGAACTTATGAACTTATGAGCTAAATGTGAAATTGCTTGAATGAATCAAGATTGAACAAGTTTGATTAAGATCATGAGATTGAACTTGGCCAATTCAATCACATATCTTAATCAAGACATGTTCAAACTGATCTTAGATTATATATGCCAATACATGTTGTTCAAACTGATCTTAGATTATATATGCCAATACATGTTGTTCAAACTGATCTTAGAAGATATATATGCCAATACATGTTGATAATATGATCTAACCAAGCCTTGAAGTCATATGACTTACAATATAAGGCAAATTGTTCGGTTTAGTATCCTATTGCAGGTTTTGGTTCATATCTTGGGCAAATGAACTCCAAATTGAGTCATTCAAAAGCCCACATGATCCTTATTCAATTTAGAATCTAATTGGCTGAGGAAAGGCATGCTTGGCACGGGTTAAAACTGAATTGACCCGGTGGGAAGCTTATTGACCTATATAAGGGCTATTTTGGTAATTTCACCATTTGGACTTCTCATTCTTATTTGGTCTTCTTCCAACGGATTTATATGATCATATGACACATTTATAAGTCATGTCACATCATGGCAAAAATGAATCTGGAGCAGCACCATGTCTAGGTTCATCCTAGGACAAAGTTCCTATTTTTGTGCTAAGGGGTATTCTGGTCTCTTCACTTGCCAATGGGTCTTCCAACATGTTATATATTGCTTATATGGTGTTTATATGTGTTTATGTCACATATGGTACGTGCCCTATTTTTATGGAAACGGGCAGCATGGTCTATCAATTGGAATTCTTATGTTATGGTTATCACATCTATGGTTTTTCTTGGAATTCTTGGTATTCTTCATATGGTTTTCTATGCTACATGTTGGAGACATAAGTGACTATATATTATATGGATACACACGGATATTGGCGCACAAATGTTCAGATTTTGAACAAGTCAAGGCAAGTTGAATTACATCCTATTTTGGTGCTGATTTTAAGTGATTATTCTTCTTTATTGTGGAGCTGTTTTCAACGGCTATCTTGGCTCAAAAATGGAGCAAAATTTCGTATACTATATGGTCAAGATTCAGGTTATAATGTGTGACAAAAAGCAAGTCCTACAATGTAGCAAAGTTGAAGCAAAAATCTCTCAACCTAGAAAGATGCAACGGCTATATGATTCAAAGGTTGAAGACCAATTCAAACTCAAGTCAAGCTGATTTCTCTCTATCTTTCAGCTGCATTCCAACGTTCATATGGTATTCAAAATGAGGAGATAAAATTTGTTCAAAACACATGCCAATTCAGCTGCACACATGGCAAGATATTCACACATGGACATTGCTGATTGGAGCTGCCTCTTAAACGTTTAAATGAGCTATTTTCCACCTCATTTCCAACGTCTATAATGGATAATATGAAGGATAAAAGTTCAGATTGGAAGACCATTTCAAAGCATCAAAAGATCAACTTTATCTTGAAAGTCAAATGCTGAATTTTTGAAAGCTAGAAAAGTGCTGATTTTTCTCCATTCTCAACCATTCCAACGTCTCTTAAGAGGAGCCTTTAGGCTGTCCTCTTGGCTATAAATAGCTCCAAGGATGAAGAAGAGATGTACACCAACGAAAGCAAAGAAGCAAGCAAGACAAATCAGCTCTTTGTCTCCATACTTCTCTTCTTCTCTTCTCTATTGAAGAACACATTTGCAGCAGGCTTTATGATTGTTTAGTTCTTCAATTCTTGTCATTTTCAACACCTTTTAAACGACATATTGTAAGGGAGAAGCTGGTGTATAAAGCTTACTCCTTAGAGGTGATCAAAAGGTGCAAAGGTGCAAAGGTGAAACATACTAGTGCTGATTTTCAGTTTTGGTGCAGCCTCTTGAAGAAGTTGGTGAAAAGCTTCTTCCTTTGGCTTTGTAAGGTGATATTGGTGTTTGGTGTTTAGTGAAATCCAAGAGAAGGTGTCTCTTGGGACTGGAGTAGGTCACATTGACCGAACCAGGATAATTCCTTGTGTTCTTTACTTATTTCCTGCACTTACTGTTTTCTGCCTGAGAATTACTCTAACTTGGCACGTATAATTGAACAAGCAAACAGTCTTAGAATTGCATGAATTTTGGATATATTATACTTCAATGTGTTAGCTTTCATTAGCCGCAAGAATTACTAAATTCTAAGGTGTTTAGCCTATTCAAATCGTCTTCACAAAATTGTTGCTACATTCTGTGAACAATTCTGACCAGTGTGCAAAACTTGTTCAATTTGAATAGGTTATCCTTCGAATCTTGGAGTGAGCCTTATATCAAATTAAACTAGACATCTTGAGGTTTAATTTGACATAAGATTCATCAAAATAGCACGGGTAGATTTTGAGATATTGTTGTTTGAAGTTAAGCTAACATTCTGCCTGAAACTGCCAGAATTGCACACTTTACTTCTCTTGCTTATTTGAACGTGCTAACTTGCTTGGAATTGAATGAAATTTTTATGACATATTATAAACATTCTAAACTTGATCTCTGCCAAGTTTGAGAGCTTGCACAGGTGTATAAGTGGTTCAACCAAAACGTTCAAAGTAGTGAACTGTTTCTGGAATTTTCAGAACCTGAGGCTAAAGAGGCAAAGGGGTCTTCAAACAAGTTTTTGAAGGTAATTGTAGTGTAATTTCCGCTAACCCACTATTCACCCCCCCCTCTAGTGGTGCTATACAGGTCCAACAATTGGTATCAGAGCAAGGTTGAGCACCATATTCTTATTTGAGCTGAAAACAGTCTACACTCCAAGTTGCAAAGTTGCTGGAAATTTTCTGGTTGTCTTATATTCTTCATATTTGATATCTACAACAAGGTGACACTTTCTTTCCTTCTTATAAGTGTTTTAAAACGTTTTCTCACACACTAAGAAGCATGTCTAAGTCACACATGAAAATAGAATTAGAAGGCATGTCCACACAAAGACCACCTCTTTTTGATGGAGAAAACTTTAGTCATTGGAAACTTAGGATGAAATTGTTCTTAATGGCTATTGATATAGACTTGTGGTCTATCATTGAAGATGGACCTTATGTGCCTACTAAGCATGTTATAATTGAAGGCTTATCACAAGTAGTTGAGAAATATAGAAAAGATTGGAGTGATGAAGATAAAAAGAAAATGAGTCTTAATGCTAAAGCAATGCAATTATTGTTGAATGGTTTAAGTAGGAGTGAATCTGCCTATGTCTCTTCATGTTTAAGTGCAAAGGATATGTGGAAATGTCTTGAAATGAAGCATGAAGGAACTAATCAAGTAAAGGAATCAAAGATTAACATGTTAATGACTACACTTGAATCATTTCATTTACTGCCTAATGAATCAATTGTTGATATGGATTTAAGGCTTACTAACTTATACAACTCACTTGAATCCCTTGGTAAAACGTTTTTGATGAAAGAAAAAGTGCAAAAAGTTTTGAGAAGTTTGCCAAGTGAATGGGATGCCAAAGTTAGTGCCATTGAAGAAAGCAAAGATCTTTCTCAAATAAAACTTGATGAATTGATAGGTTCTTTAAAAGTTTATGAAAACAAGTTGAATATAAGAAAGGCTGAAACTAGTAACAAGTCTAAATCACTTGCATTTGTAACAAATGAACCCGAATCATCTAATCAAGCCGAGTATGAAAGTGATGATGAAAGTGATGAAGAAGACATAATGTTGTTAGCTAGGCGTTTAAGGAAGTTTTTCAAGAAAAGACCAATTAAAAGACAAGCAAAATCAGCTGCCCCTATCAATGTGAAATCTAACAAACAAGATGGTAAATGGTATGATAAAGAACTTAAGTGTTATGAATGTGGCAAACAAGGACACATCTCATATGATTGTCCAAACAAGAACAAAAACTGTGACATGGATGAAAAGACAAGGACAAAAACTAGAGTAGAACCTATGCAAAGGAGGAAGAAAGCTCTCAAGGCAAGTTCAAGCACTTGGGATGACACATCTTCATCCGAATCCGAGGAGGAACCTGAAGTTGCACAAACATGTTTGGCTTCAAAGTCTACAAATGAGGTAACATTTGATTCTGACTCTGAATGTGATTTTACTCAAGAGGAATTGTTGGATGAATTAGAAAAGTTGCATGTTAGATATAAGAAGCTATCCAAGGAGAAGAAAAGAATAGTTGAGGAGAAGAACAAGTTGGAGACGTCTAACTTGAATCTAACTTCTCAACTAGAAGTTCTTCAACTTGAATCATCTAACACTATTAGTTCAATGCAAAATCAGATTAAGGAACTTAAGAACAAACATGAAAATGTGCAATGTGTGCAATGTGTTGATTTCAACGTTTTAAAGTCTAAATTACATGAAATACAAACTGAATTTGAATCATTAAAAGCATGCAACCTAGACTTGAACAAATCTTTAGAACAATTTAAGGATGGTTCCAACATGTTAGACACTCTTATTGCATCTCAAAAGCATGGAAATGACAAACAAGGTCTTGGATATGTTAAAGAAGCTGAATACACACCTAAGGAAACAACATTTGTATCATCTTCAACCAACATGAAATATAGGCCAAATGCATTTAGAAATGAACCTATTCTGCCCACACCACCTTCATCACAAAGATTGCAAAATGCATCAACATTTAGGAAGGCAAATACACCTAGAAACCATGCTTACATGTATACAAGAATGCCTAAACAAAGTAGTATGCAATCTGCTCAAGTTATGCCTGATATGCAACAACATGCTTATGTGAAGAACATGACATACTCTCGGCCTAAATCAGTTTACAACATACGGCCTAGACACACACAACATCTTGCGTATACACGGCCTAAATTCAATGCTAATACACGGCCAAGATATAACTCATATACATGGCAACATTCAAATGCATATAGAACTTACAATGCTTATCCAACTAGACATAAATATGCAGCCCCTTTTCCATCATATTCTATGTATCAAAATCCACTATTTGATCATTATATGCAACATGATTTTAACATTTCAAAACCAAGAAAGGTTGTTCAAGTTTGGGTACCTAAAGGTACACTAACATGAACTTAACTTGTCTAACCTTGAAAGGACCCAAAATCAAAGGGTACCTAAGTTGTTATTTACATTTGTAGGTACATAACATCAAAGAAAGACAAGTTGCTGGTTATAACAACAAAGAAGATGAAAAGAACAAAACCAATTGGATAGTTGATAGTGGTTGCTCAAGACATATGACGGGCAACAAAAATTTGTTTAGCACACTTAAAAACGTTGCAAAAGGTGGCAAAGTTACCTTTGGAGACAACAACCAAGGCCAAATAATTGGCAAAGGCAAGGTTGGTGATCCAAACAAGTTTGAGATCAAAAACGTCCTACTTGTAAGTAACTTAACCTTTGAGCTTTTAAGCGTTTCTCAACTATGTGACAACAACTTGAATGTTCTCTTCTCCTCCACCTCTTGTAAGATAATGGATAAAAACAATCAAGTTGTGTTAAAAGGAAAACGTGAAGGAAACATATATGTGCTTAACATGGATGATATGCTATGTAGTAACACAAAATGTCTTGTTTCACATGAATCTGATCCCAATCTTTGGCATAGACGTTTAGGACACATAGGTATATCAACCTTAGAAAAACTACACGCTAAAAGTCTTGTTAAAGGATTGCCTAAACTTAACTTGAATGATTTTCAACTATGTGAATCTTGTATCAAAGGCAAACATGTTAGAGAATCCCTTAAGCCTAAAACCGAGGTCACAACATCAAGAATTCTAGAACTCTTGCATATAGACTTATTTGGTCCATGTAGAACAAGAAGCTTAGGT
Organism: Eustoma russellianum; assembly: GCA_036186865.1. Classification (NCBI taxonomy): domain Eukaryota; kingdom Viridiplantae; phylum Streptophyta; class Magnoliopsida; order Gentianales; family Gentianaceae; genus Eustoma; species Eustoma russellianum. Next base: position 11,421,186 of record AP025045.1, read on the forward strand.
GGAAGTTATTATGTATGTGTAATAGTTGATGATTTCTCAAGATATACTTGGACATTGTTTCTTGCTTCAAAAGATGAAAGTGCATCATCTATAGCTAATCTAATTAGACAACTTGAAAATGAACATGAATCACATGTTATTAAGATAAGGAGTGATAGAGGTGGTGAGTTTAAAAATAGTGAATTAATCAAATTCTGTAATGAAAAGGGTATAAAACATGAATTCTCCCCACCAAGAACTCCTCAACTTAATGGTGTAGTTGAAAGAAAGAATAGGACTATTCAAGAAGTAGCAAGAACAATGATGGTAGAAAACAAAGTACCTAAATTCTTATGGGCTGAAGCAGTAAACACTTCAAGTTATATGATCAACAGACTATCAATAAGAAAGAAATTGAACAAAACACCATTTGAAATCTTAAATGGACGACTCCCAAAAGTAAACTATCTAAAAGTCTTTGGTTGTAAATGCTTTGTATTGAACACAAAAGATAACTTAGATAAGTTTGATCCTAAGTCTGATGAACATATATTTGTGGGATATTCAATGAACTCTAAAGCATATAGATGTTATAATGCACAAACAAGAAAGATAGTTGAATCTATACATATGAAGTTCAATGAAAATGCATATCTCCAAACAAGTAATCAACATGAAATCTATGTACCAAATGATCAAATACTTCATGATGAAGATGAACTTATCCTACCACCCACAAATGAACAAATTGAAACACCAAATCAAACTCTTGAAATGCATGAAGTTCAAACTCCCCCTACACAAGAACATAATGAAGAAAATGTGTCTAACCAACCTATTGAACATCATGAACCTATTGAAGATGCACAACCAAGTAATTGGTGGCAAATAAGAGATAAACAAAAGCATCCTCAAGAACTTATCATAGGAGATGTAAATCAAGGGGTTAGAACACGTAGGCAAATAGATCCAAATGAATATGATCAATGGCATGCACTTATATCCCAAATTGAACCCAAGAATGTGAATGATGCCTTAAACGATGCATATTGGATAGATGCAATGCATGAAGAGTTAAACCAATTTGAAAGAAACAATGTGTGGGATTTAGTACCTAAACCCGAGGATAAATCAATCATTGGAACTAAATGGGTGTTTAGGAACAAAATGAATGAACAAGGGGTTGTAGTTAGAAATAAAGCAAGACTTGTAGCTCAAGGATATAATCAAGAAGAGGGTATTGATTACGATGAAACATTTGCCCCCGTAGCAAGATTAGAATCCATACGCCTCTTATTAGCTTTTGCATGTTATAATAACATCAAATTATTCCAAATGGATGTTAAGAGTGCATTCTTAAATGGCTATATCCAAGAAGAAGTTTTTGTTAAACAACCACCAGGCTTTGAAGATCCAAAGAACCCTGATCATGTATATAAACTTAAGAAAGCCTTATATGGTTTGAAACAAGCCCCCCGTGCATGGTATGAAAGATTTGCCAACTTTTTACTAAGTAACAACTTTCAAAGAGGAACCATAGATAGTACCTTATTCTTGAAAAAGAAAGACAAAGATTTGCTTGTAATACAAATATATGTAGATGACATCATCTTTGGTTCAACTAATCCTAACTTAGTAAAAGACTTTGAAGATTGTATGAAGTCTGAGTTTGAAATGTCTATGGTTGGTGAATTAAACTATTTCTTAGGCTTGCAAATAAAACAAACATCAAATGGTATACATATCAATCAAGCCAAATACATAAGAGATATGATAAAGAAATTCAACTTTGAAAACTTGAAACCATCTCCAACACCAATGTGTACTTCAACAAAATTAGACAAAGATGAAAATGGTGTTGCATTTGATGAAAAACTATATAGGTCTATGATTGGTTCATTGCTATATCTAACTGCTAGTAGACCTGATATTATGTTTGCAGTATGTATGTGTGCAAGATTTCAAAGTATGCCTAAGTTGTCACACTTTAAAGCTGTAAAAAGAATATTTAGATATCTTCAACATACACCAACATTAGGCTTATGGTATGATAGACAATCTAGTCTAAGTCTACATGCATATTCAGATGCAGATTATGGTGGATGTAGAGTAGATAGAAAGAGCACTAGTGGAACATGTCAATTCCTAGGAAACTCACTAATATCTTGGTTTTCAAAGAAACAATCTAGTGTTGCACTTTCTACTACTGAAGCAGAATATATGGCTTTAAGTCTATGTTGTACTCAACTATTATGGATTAAACAACAACTTTCAGACTTTGAAATACAAGTAAATAATATTCCCATCTATTGTGATAGTACAAGTGCTATAAATTTGTCTAAAAACCCTGTACTACACTCTAAGGCGAAGCATATAGAAGTACGTTATCATTTTCTCCGTGATCATGTTAATCTTGGACATATACACATTGAACATGTTAGAACTGATCAACAAGTAGCTGACATATTCACTAAACCCCTTAATCAAGCTATCTTTGAGCATTTACGTGCAAGACTTGGATTAATTGCTTACAACTGACTACTACACCATTCAGTCTTTTGCATAATTTACAAAATTAAGGGGGAGAAATAAATGTGTATATATCATGTTAAGGGGAAGATAGATATCATGTTAAGGGGGAGATAACACATTAAGGGGGAGCAGCTTACACTTGATTTAGATGCTTACTTGATTACACAGATTACAACACTTGATGTAGATGCACACTTGATTTAAATGCTTAATATACACATATGTGGGGTAATTTTGCAAATCATCAAAAGGGGGAGATTGTTGTGATATATTATGTTTGAGTGATTGCAAAATGTATATGTGAGCATATGTGTAATTGTTGTGCAAAATGTATATGTGTGCATATGTGATTGCAAATAGATATATCATGTTTGAATGATTGGAAGATGCATATGTGAGCATGCATATGTGATTGCAAATAGATATATCATGTTTGAATGATTGGAAGATGCATATGTGAGCATGTATGTGTAACGTTTAAATGTGAAATTGTTTTGGCAAGGCATGAACTTATGAACTTATGAGCTAAATGTGAAATTGCTTGAATGAATCAAGATTGAACAAGTTTGATTAAGATCATGAGATTGAACTTGGCCAATTCAATCACATATCTTAATCAAGACATGTTCAAACTGATCTTAGATTATATATGCCAATACATGTTGTTCAAACTGATCTTAGATTATATATGCCAATACATGTTGTTCAAACTGATCTTAGAAGATATATATGCCAATACATGTTGATAATATGATCTAACCAAGCCTTGAAGTCATATGACTTACAATATAAGGCAAATTGTTCGGTTTAGTATCCTATTGCAGGTTTTGGTTCATATCTTGGGCAAATGAACTCCAAATTGAGTCATTCAAAAGCCCACATGATCCTTATTCAATTTAGAATCTAATTGGCTGAGGAAAGGCATGCTTGGCACGGGTTAAAACTGAATTGACCCGGTGGGAAGCTTATTGACCTATATAAGGGCTATTTTGGTAATTTCACCATTTGGACTTCTCATTCTTATTTGGTCTTCTTCCAACGGATTTATATGATCATATGACACATTTATAAGTCATGTCACATCATGGCAAAAATGAATCTGGAGCAGCACCATGTCTAGGTTCATCCTAGGACAAAGTTCCTATTTTTGTGCTAAGGGGTATTCTGGTCTCTTCACTTGCCAATGGGTCTTCCAACATGTTATATATTGCTTATATGGTGTTTATATGTGTTTATGTCACATATGGTACGTGCCCTATTTTTATGGAAACGGACAGCATGGTCTATCAATTGGAATTCTTATGTTATGGTTATCACATCTATGGTTTTCTTGGAATTCTTGGTATTCTTCATATGGTTTTCTATGCTACATGTTGGAGACATAAGTGACTATATATTATATGGATACACACGGATATTGGCGCACAAATGTTCAGATTTTGAACAAGTCAAGGCAAGTTGAATTACATCCTATTTTGGTGCTGATTTTAAGTGATTATTCTTCTTTATTGTGGAGCTGTTTTCAACGGCTATCTTGGCTCAAAAATGGAGCAAAATTTCGTATACTATATGGTCAAGATTCAGGTTATAATGTGTGACAAAAAGCAAGTCCTACAATGTAGCAAAGTTGAAGCAAAAATCTCTCAACCTAGAAAGATGCAACGGCTATATGATTCAAAGGTTGAAGACCAATTCAAACTCAAGTCAAGCTGATTTCTCTCTATCTTTCAGCTGCATTCCAACGTTCATATGGTATTCAAAATGAGGAGATAAAATTTGTTCAAAACACATGCCAATTCAGCTGCACACATGGCAAGATATTCACACATGGACATTGCTGATTGGAGCTGCCTCTTAAACGTTTAAATGAGCTATTTTCCACCTCATTTCCAACGTCTATAATGGATAATATGAAGGATAAAAGTTCAGATTGGAAGACCATTTCAAAGCATCAAAAGATCAACTTTATCTTGAAAGTCAAATGCTGAATTTTTGAAAGCTAGAAAAGTGCTGATTTTTCTCCATTCTCAACCATTCCAACGTCTCTTAAGAGGAGCCTTTAGGCTGTCCTCTTGGCTATAAATAGCTCCAAGGATGAAGAAGAGATGTACACCAACGAAAGCAAAGAAGCAAGCAAGACAAATCAGCTCTTTGTCTCCATACTTCTCTTCTTCTCTTCTCTATTGAAGAACACATTTGCAGCAGGCTTTATGATTGTTTAGTTCTTCAATTCTTGTCATTTTCAACACCTTTTAAACGACATATTGTAAGGGAGAAGCTGGTGTATAAAGCTTACTCCTTAGAGGTGATCAAAAGGTGCAAAGGTGCAAAGGTGAAACATACTAGTGCTGATTTTCAGTTTTGGTGCAGCCTCTTGAAGAAGTTGGTGAAAAGCTTCTTCCTTTGGCTTTGTAAGGTGATATTGGTGTTTGGTGTTTAGTGAAATCCAAGAGAAGGTGTCTCTTGGGACTGGAGTAGGTCACATTGACCGAACCAGGATAATTCCTTGTGTTCTTTACTTATTTCCTGCACTTACTGTTTTCTGCCTGAGAATTACTCTAACTTGGCACGTATAATTGAACAAGCAAACAGTCTTAGAATTGCATGAATTTTGGATATATTATACTTCAATGTGTTAGCTTTCATTAGCCGCAAGAATTACTAAATTCTAAGGTGTTTAGCCTATTCAAATCGTCTTCACAAAATTGTTGCTACATTCTGTGAACAATTCTGACCAGTGTGCAAAACTTGTTCAATTTGAATAGGTTATCCTTCGAATCTTGGAGTGAGCCTTATATCAAATTAAACTAGACATCTTGAGGTTTAATTTGACATAAGATTCATCAAAATAGCACGGGTAGATTTTGAGATATTGTTGTTTGAAGTTAAGCTAACATTCTGCCTGAAACTGCCAGAATTGCACACTTTACTTCTCTTGCTTATTTGAACGTGCTAACTTGCTTGGAATTGAATGAAATTTTTATGACATATTATAAACATTCTAAACTTGATCTCTGCCAAGTTTGAGAGCTTGCACAGGTGTATAAGTGGTTCAACCAAAACGTTCAAAGTAGTGAACTGTTTCTGGAATTTTCAGAACCTGAGGCTAAAGAGGCAAAGGGGTCTTCAAACAAGTTTTTGAAGGTAATTGTAGTGTAATTTCCGCTAACCCACTATTCACCCCCCCCTCTAGTGGTGCTATACAGGTCCAACACTTCCTTGGGATCCACGGCCTTGACCTTGTTGTGGACGGAATGGCGTCCTGGGCTGTGTTCTAGGAAAACTCAAAGGGTTAGTCCGAAAAGAAGGGTTAGAAGTTTTCACCTTCAGTTGTCTTTCCACTTTCTCAGCAATGTGAACCATAGAAGCCAGATCTGAGTAAGGTGTAAGTTCCACCTTAAATGCAATCTCTTTGTTCAAGCCAGCTAGAAATCTAGCCATTGTGGCTTCCTCAGCTTCTTCTATGTTAGCCCTGGTAAGCAGATGTTCTAATTCTTTATAAAATTCATCAACAGATCTATTACCTTGAGAAAGTTGTTGCAATTTCTGGAACACGCTTCTTTCATAGGAAGGAGATATGAATCTCTTCCTCATCTCTTGTTTCAGCTCGGACCAAGTAACAACAGGGGGTTGTCTTGTTCTTCTCCTGGTGTTCTTCAATTGTTCCCACCAAAGTAAAGCATAATCTACAAATTCAAAAGTTGCATACCGCACTTTGGCCAATTCAGAATAGTTAGTGCAAGAATACATATGATCTACCTTTGTTTCCCATTGCAAATACGTTTCGGGATCACTTTTTCCATGGAAGGGGGGTATTGTCAGTTTTGTAGTAATGTATTCTTCTTCAAGATGTTCATCCCTATGAGGTTGACGTTCATCATATCTTTCCTCTAGATAGGGTTCTTCATTGTACTCAGGGAGACTATCAAATCTTTCCTCAAAAGAAATGTTCCTACGACCACCGTTACTACCTCGACCTCTACCTCTACCTCTAAGTGATGTGACTTTTCTACGTTCTACATGAGATTCATTACCATAAGAGGTGCCTTCTTGAAAAGGTATACTAGGTTCCTTTTGATCTGAGGTTGGCTTTTCTACTTTGCTTATCCTTTGTTTGTTATCCTCTATGTCACTTCTCATTAAACCAAATTGATTAACAAGGAAAGTGAGTGTTTGCTGTATATTCTCTAGGGTAACAGGGACTGGGGATGGAACAGAAGTAGATGGGGACGGGGATGATGCATTATCTTTCTGTTGGGGACCCATGATTCAGAAAACAATCTCAAAAGCCAAATAAAATATTGACAAGATGCAAATACTCTACTTTATGTTGACAATTGTTTAAAACATCAACTTGGACTATTTCTCCTAAGGATTCAAGTAAATCACAGAAGTCAAATTGTTGTTCGGGCTGAAAGAAATCTACGGGGTTGTTTTAAGACAATCCCTCAATTTACTTTACAGCATATGCAATTATCAATTGTAGTAAGGTGAAAGTAAAGACACACAAACCCTATTCCTAGGTTGGATGACATGTTGGATATGTTACATGGGTCTAGGTGCTTTAGCAAAGTAGATCTTAAGCAAGGATATTTCCAAGTGAGAATTAGGGAAGGTGATGAATGGAAAACTGCCTTTAAGACTAAGTTTGGATTGTACGAATGGTTAGTTATGCCCTTTGGTTTAACCAATGCCCCTAGTACTTTCATGAGGTTAATGAATGAGGTCTTAAGGAAATTCATAGGGAAATTTGTAGTAGTTTACTTTGATGACATTCTTATTTACTCCAAAACCCTAGGTGAACACCTGAACCATCTAAGAGCCGTTTTTGTCACCCTACAGAAAGAGAAGCTGTATGCTAATTTCAAGAAGTGTTCTTTCTGTCTGGAGAAGGTTACATTCTTAGGATTTGTGATTAGTGCTGAAGGAATTGAACTGGATCAAGAGAAAGTTAAATCCATAACTGAGTGGCCAACCCCTAAGTCTGCTGGAGATATTAGGAGTTTTCATGGATTAGCTAGTTTCTATAGACGTTTTGTGAAGGATTTCTCTACCATAGCTGCACCCTTGAATGAATTAGTCAAGAAAGATGTAAGATTTGAATGGGGAGAAACACAACAACAAGCCTTTGAGGAACTTAAGAAACGTCTAACTTCTGCACCTATCCTGAGACTGCCCAATTTTGATGAAATGTTTGAAGTTGAATGTGATGCCAGTGGAGTTGGCATTGGAGCTGTATTGCATCAAGGTAACAAACCTGTTGCCTACTTTAGTGAGAAATTGAAAGGAGCTTCCATAAATTATTCAACCTATGACAAAGAATTGTATGCCCTTGTCCGTTCATTACAAACTTGGCAACATTACCTGCAACCTAAAGAATTTGTGATTCACACTGATCATGAAAGCCTTAAGTATCTAAAAGGTCAAGGAAAATTGAACAAAAGACATGCCAAATGGGTTGAATTCATTGAACAATTCCCTTATGTGATCAAGTATAAGCAAGGAAAAGAAAATGTTGTTGCTGATGCCTTATCTCGTCGCTATACTTTGATTACTACTCTTTCATGTAACATGTTTGGTTTTGAGTCTATCAAAGAGATGTATCATTTTGATCATGACTTTAGTTCTATATATCAAGCATGCGTTGAGTCCCCTTTTGCCAAATATTACTTGCATGATGGTTATTAGTTTAAGGAACATAAGTTGTGTGTACCAATGTGTTCATTAAGAGAGTTGTTGATAAAAGAAGCTCATGGAGGAGGTTTAATGGGTCATTTTGGCTCGTTAAAAACGTTGGAAACACTTAAGGAACATTTCTTCTGGCCGCATATGAAAGCACATGTTGATAAGATTTGTGACCAATGTATTACTTGCAAACAAGCAAAATCTAGAACACAACCACATGGATTGTACACTCCTTTATCTGTTCCAAGCTCACCTTGGACTGATATTTCTATGGACTTTGTATTGGGATTGCCTCGATCCAAAACTGGTAAAGATAGCATCTTTGTTGTTGTTGATAGATTTTCCAAAATGGCACATTTCATTGCATGTAAGAAAGTTGATGATGCTATTCATATTGCCGATTTGTTCTTTAAGGAAATTGTTAGATTACATGGCATGCCACGTACGATTGTTAGTGATAGAGATGCAAAGTTTCTAAGTCATTTCTGGCGTGTTTTGTGGAGTAAACTTGGTACTAAATTGTTATTTTCTACAACTGCTCACCCACAAACCGATGGTCAAACTGAAGTTGTTAATAGAACTTTGTCTCACCTGTTACGTGTTGTCATTCAAAAGAATTTGAAAAATTGGGAAGACTGCTTAGCTTACATTGAGTTTGCATACAATAGAGTTGTTCATAGTGGAACATTGCATTCTCCTTTTGAAGTTGTTTATGGCTTTAACCCTTTGTCCCCGCTTGATCTTGTTCCCATACCTGTCCATGAACGTGTTAGTTAGATGGTGAACGAAAAGCAAAACTTGTGAAAGAATTGCATGAAAAGGTTAAGTCACAACTTGAAGCTAAGAATAAAGTGTATGCCAATAGAGCCAACAGGAATCGTAAAGTTGTTATATTTGAACCTGGTGATCTTGTTTGGTTACACTTGAGAAAAGAAAGATTCCCTAAGGAAAGGGACTCCAAATTGAAGCCAAGAGGCGATGGACCGTTCAAAGTGTTGAAACGGCTTGGTGATAATGCCTATGTTCTCGATCTTCCTGAAGAAAGGTATGGTCCTATCTCTAAAACTTTTAATGTTGCTGACCTTTCTCCGTTTAGTATTGATTCAGATTCGAGGACGAATCCTTTTCAAGTGGGAGGGAATGATGAGCTACAGCCTAACCTTGTGGATACAAACACTGACGATGACACCTCATTGCCCCACAATGGTCCCATAACAAGGAGTATGGCTAAGAAATTGTTACATTGTGTTGAATCATTCCTTTACAGGCATGAAGAGGATGAGCCCAGCAAAGATGACATCCATTGGGTTTATATGATACAAGCTATGATCTAGTTGTATCAAATGCATGTTGTACATATCTTTAGATGTTCTTTTTGATATTGTTAGTTTGTTAACTTTGTTTTAGGATAGTTTGTGTTGTATTCTTGCCTTATCTTTCAGGTACACGTTTTTAGCTTGAAGATGCAAATCAAACCTGAATTTTTGTCCAAACAAAGAGGTGAAATTCAAGTAGCTTGCAAGCAAGGTGGTGACAAGCACCCATCTCAAAAACCAGATTTGCTTCTCACGCAAACAAGGAGGAAATAAGCAGCTCAAGCCTTCAACCAATAGAAAGGAGTCTTCCAAATGATTTAACTAATCACAAACAAGTAAGGAAAATTCAACAAGCTGCTCAACCAAGGATCCAATCAAAAGGCATGAAGTTTTCGGCTGGTTCATAAGATATTTTGTTTGAATATTCAACACCAAAGGAAGAACCAATCAAGGCCAAGTACAAACCAAGCTGCACACTCCATAAACCAATCAAAACTTTGGCTGAATTCAAGCAAGGGAATGTACGGTTGTCTAAGGGAAATTCTTTGAAAATTCAAGCTACAACTCACAACCAATCAAGGCTAAGATCCAAGCAAGCTGCTCAATGTTTAAACCAATTAAAATTATGGGTGAAGACAAGCAAAGAAGGAAGGAGAAGCAACCAGCTTCTTTTCAACCGAAAGTTGCTCCAACTTGTTCAAAAAGCAAACATGTTATTCCTAGTCTTGAATTTTGTATTTTAAACTTTAAACTTTCGTTCCTTATAAGTAGGTTAAGAGCTGAATGTACAAACAACCATTATCAAATACAATTCAATCAGATTTCCTTCAAGGAGTTCACAACTATTTCTTAGTTGAGGTTTGAAACCACCAACGGTTTTCTTGCAAGTTCCTAGCCTAGAACTTGTTAGTATTTGCTTCATTATTTGGTTTACAGCATCTTAGGGTCTCATAGAGGTTTTAGATGTGTTGGAGTGCCAAAGAGGGAGAGGTGTTGGCATAAATTGAGCCAAGAACAACGGTTAAAGTTCAAGGGGTGTCTTTGAGATGTTCTTTGCCATAGCTATTGTTCAAATCAGTTTGGAATAGGAGACAAAGTCCTTGGCAACGTTTTCTAGCCTTCGTTTGGCTCATCAATTTGACAACAAGGTTACTTATGATGGTTACCTAAATAGATATTCCTTTAGGCATAACAACAAGCTGTTCAAATTAAATGCCTTGCCCCAACACAGAGTCTTTGAGGATCAACAACGAATGTTAAAAAGCCATAAAGATCCAAAAGAAAAGGAACTGGAAAGGATTTTCATCAAGGAAAACCAACTGAAAAGTTCACATCTTAAAATTGAACCGAAAGAAATCAAAGTTTCTGCCGAACCATCTCTAAAGAAAAACGCATTCTTTGCATCTCAAAGTGAGGTATTCCATGCTATCAATTCAAAGAAGACTGTTTATATCTTTCTTTACAAAGAAACTCTGTTCTCTTCATCTGAAATACCATCTACTTTACCAAGTGAAGTTGCATCTTTACTTCAAGAATTTTCTAGCTTGTTTCCTGAAGGAGATCCCTCAGGTTTACCACTCTAAGAGGCATTGAACATCAAATAGATTTCGTTCCAGGAGCTGTTCTGCCAAACAGACCTGCCTATAGAGCCAATCCAGAGGAAACTAAGGAAATCCAAAAGCAAGTTGAGGAACTATTGACCCAAGGTAAAGTAAAAGAGAGTATGAGTCCTTGTGTTGTTCCTGTTATCATGTTCCCTAAGAAAGATGGAACTTGGAGAATGTGTACTGACTGTAGAGCCATCAATAAGATCACTGTGAAGTACAGATACCCTATTCCTAGGTTGGATGACATGTTGGATATGTTACATGGGTCTAGGTGTTTTAGCAAAGTAGATCTTAAACAAGGATATTTCCAAGTGAGAATTAGGGAAGGTGATGAATGGAAAACTGCCTTTAAGACTAAATTTGGATTGTACGAATGGTTAGTTATGCCCTTTGTTTTAACCAACGCCCCTAGTACTTTCATGAGGCTAATGAATGAGGTCTTAAGGAAATTCATAGGGAAATTTGTAGTAGTTTACTTTGATGACATTCTTATCTACTCCAAAACCCTAAGTGTCTGATCCATCTAAAAGCTGTTTTTGTCACCGTACAGAAAGAAGAACTGTATGCTAATTTCAAGAAGTGTTCTTTCTGTTTGGAGAAGGTTACATTCTTAGGATTTGTGATTAGTGCTGAAGGAATTGAAATGGACCAAGAGAAAGTTAAATCCATAACTGAATGGCCAACCCTAAGTCTGCTGGAGATGTTAGGAGTTTTCATGGATTAGCTAGCTTCTATAGATGTTTTGTGAAGGATTTCTCTACCATAGCTGCACCCTTGAATGAGTTAGTCAAGAAAGATGTAAGATTTGAATGGGGAGAATCACAACAACAAGCCTTTGAGGAACTTAAGAAACGTCTAACTTCTGCACCTATCCTGAGATTGCCCAACTTTGATGAAATGTTTGAAGTTGAATGTGATGCCAGTGGAGTTGGCATTGGAGCTGTATTGCATCAAGGTAACAAACCTGTTGCCTACTTTAGTGAGAAATTGAAAGGAGCTTCCATAAATTATTCAACCTATGACAAAGAATTGTATGCCCTTGTCCGTTCTTTACAAACTTGGCAACATTATCTGCAACCTAAGGAATTTGTGATTCATACTGATCATGAAAGCCTTAAGTATCTAAAAGGTCAAGGAAAATTGAACAAAAGACATGCCAAATGGGTTGAATTCATTGAACAATTCCCTTATGTGATCAAGTATAAGCAAGGAAAAGAAAATGTTGTTGCTGATGCATTATCTCGTCGCTATACTTTGATTACTACTCTTTCATGTAACATGTTTGGTTTTGAGTCTATCAAGGAGATGTATCATTCTGATCATGACTTTAGTTCTATCTATCAAGCATGCATTGATTCACCTTTTTCTAAATATTACTTGCATGATGGTTATTTGTTTAAAGAACATAAGTTATGTGTACCAATGTGTTCATTAAGAGAGTTGTTGATAAAAGAAGCTCATGGAGGAGGTTTAATGGGTCATTTTGGCTCGTTAAAAACTTTGGAAACACTTAAGGAACATTTCTTCTGGCCGCATATGAGAGCACATGTTGATAAGGTGTGTGACCAATGTATTACTTGCAAGCAAGCAAAGTCTAGAACACAACCACATGGATTATACACTCCTTTACCTGTTCCAAACTCACCTTGGGCTGATATTTCTATGGATTTTGTATTGGGATTGCCTCGATCCAAAACTGGTAAAGATAGCATCTTTGTTGTTGTTGATAGATTTTCCAAAATGGCACATTTCATTGCATGTAAGAAAGTTGATGATGCTATTCATATTGCCGATTTGTTCTTTAAGGAAATTGTTAGATTGCATGGCATGCCACGTACGATTGTTAGTGATAGAGATGCAAAGTTTCTAAGTCATTTCTGGCGTGTTTTGTGGAGTAAACTTGGTACTAAATTGTTATTTTCTACAACTGCTCACCCACAAACCGATGGTCAAACTGAAGTTGTTAATAGAACTTTGTCTCAACTGTTACGTGTTGTCATTCAAAAGAACTTAAAGAATTGGGAAGACTGCTTAGCTTATATTGAGTTTGCATACAATAGAGTTGTTCATAGTGGAACATTGCATTCTCCTTTTGAAGTTGTTTATGGCTTTAACCCTTTGTCCCCGCTTGATCTTGTTCCCATACCTGTTCATGAACGTGTTAGTTTAGATGGTGAACGAAAAGCAAAACTTGTGAAAGAATTGCATGAAAAGGTTAAGTCACAACTTGAAGCTAAGAATAAAGTGTATGCCAATAGAGCCAACAGGAATCGTAAAGTTGTTATATTTGAACCTGGTGATCTTGTTTGGTTACACTTGAGGAAAGAAAGATTCCCTAAGGAAAGGTGTAGGACCTCAGGCGCTACCATCTCTCCCAAAACCAATTGGTGACAGGAGATGCGCATACCCTAGTCTTATAGCACATTCAGCACACAAGCGCCCACGGCATTCGACTGTGACTTGGCCCACCTGGCCTACGCCCACCGGCCTACGCCACAGGACAATTGATGCACCCATCAATCTCCCCCTCAGCAATTGCTCCCGCTGGGAATCGAACCCGTGACCTCGCTCTGATACCACTTGTAGTTTGTTTTATTTGCAAGCCTAAGAAATAGTTTAATTCACCAACCATAGACATTTCAAACTCAGACTTCATACAATCTTCAAAGTCTTTTACTAAGTTAGGATTAGTTGAACCAAAGATTATGTCATCTACATATATTTGTATTACAAGCAAATCTTTGTCTTTCTTTTTCAAGAATAAGGTACTATCTATGGTTCCTCTTTGAAAGTTGTTACTTAGTAAAAAGTTGGCAAATCTTTCATACCATGCACGGGGGGCTTGTTTCAAACCATATAAGGCTTTCTTAAGTTTATATACATGATTAGGGTTCTTTGGATCTTCAAAGCCTGGTGGTTGTTTAACAAAAACTTCTTCTTGGATATAGCCATTTAAGAATGCACTCTTAACATCCATTTGGAATAATTTGATGTTATTATAACATGCAAAAGCTAATAAGAGGCGTATGGATTCTAATCTTGCTACGGGGGCAAATGTTTCATCGTAATCAATACCCTCTTCTTGATTATATCCTTGAGCTACAAGTCTTGCTTTATTTCTTACTACAACCCCTTGTTCATTCATTTTGTTCCTAAACACCCATTTAGTTCCAATGATTGATTTATCCTCGGGTTTAGGTACTAAATCCCACACATTGTTTCTTTCAAATTGGTTTAACTCTTCATGCATTGCATCTATCCAATATGCATCGTTTAAGGCATCATTCACATTCTTAGGTTCAATTTGGGATATAAGTGCATGCCATTGATCATATTCATTAGGATCTATTTGCCTACGTGTTCTAACCCCTTGATTTACATCTCCTATGATAAGTTCTTGAGGATGCTTTTGTTTATCTCTTATTTGCCACCAATTACTTGGTTGTGCATCTTCAATAGGTTCATGATGTTCAATAGGCTGGTTAGGCACATTTTCTTCATTACGTTCTTGTGTAGGGGAAGTTTGAACTTCATGCATTTCAAGAGTTTGATTTGGTGTTTCAATTTGATCATTTGTAGGTGGTAGGATAAGTTCATCTTCATCATGAAGTATTTGATCATTTGGTACATAGATTTCATGTTGATTACTTGTTTGGAGATATGCATTTTCATTGAACTTCACATGTATAGATTCAACTATCTTTCTTGTTTGTGCATTATAACATCTATATGCTTTAGAGTTCATTGAATATCCCACAAATATATGTTCATCAGACTTAGGATCAAACTTATCTAAGTTATCTTTTGTGTTCAATACAAAGCATTTACAACCAAAGACTTTTAGATAGTTTACTTTTGGGAGTCGTCCATTTAAGATTTCATATGGTGTTTTGTTCAATTTCTTTCTTATTGATAGTCTGTTGATCATATAACTTGAAGTGTTTACTGCTTCAGCCCATAAGAATTTAGGTACTTTGTTTTCTACCATCATTGTTCTTGCTACTTCTTGAATAGTCCTATTCTTTCTTTCAACTACACCATTAAGTTGAGGAGTTCTTGGTGGGGAGAATTCATGTTTTATACCCTTTTCATTACAGAATTTGATTAATACACTATCTTTAAACTCACCACCTCTATCACTCCTTATCTTAATAACATGTGATTCATGTTCATTTTCAAGTTGTCTAATTTGATTAGCTATAGATGATGCACTTTCATCTTTTGAAGCAAGAAACAATGTCCAAGTATATCTTGAGAAATCATCAACTATTACACATACATAATAACTTCCACCTAAGCTTCTTGTTCTACATGGACCAAATAAGTCTATATGCAAGAGTTCTAGTATTCTTGACGTTGTGACCTTGGTTTTAGGCTTAAGGGATTCTCTAACATGTTTGCCTTTGATACAAGATTCACATAGTTGAAAATCATTCAAGTTAAGTTTAGGCAATCCTTTAACAAGACTTTTAGCGTGTAGTTTTTCTAAGGTTGATATACCTATGTGTCCTAAACGTCTATGCCAAAGATTGGGATCAGATTCATGTGAAACAAGACATTTTGTGTTACTACTTAGCATATCATCCATGTTAAGCACATATATGTTTCCTTCACGTTTTCCTTTTAACACAACTTGATTGTTTTTATCCATTATCTTACAAGAAGTGGAGGAGAAGAGAACATTCAAGTTGTTGTCACATAGTTGAGAAACACTTAAAAGCTCAAAGGTTAAGTTACTTACAAGTAGGACGTTTTTGATCTCAAACTTGTTTGGATCACCAACCTTGCCTTTGCCAATTATTTGGCCTTGGTTGTTGTCTCCAAAGGTAACTTTGCCACCTTTTGCAACGTTTTTAAGTGTGCTAAACAAATTTTTGTTGCCCGTCATATGTCTTGAGCAACCACTATCAACTATCCAATTGGTTTTGTTCTTTTCATCTTCTTTGTTGTTATAACCAGCCACTTGTCTTTCTTTGATGTTATGTACCTACAAATGTAAATAACAACTTAGGTACCCTTTGATTTTGGGTCCTTTCAAGGTTAGACAAGTTAAGTTCATGTTAGTGTACCTTTAGGTACCCAAACTTGAACAACCTTTCTTGGTTTTGAAATGTTAAAATCATGTTGCATATAATGAACAAATAGTGGATTTTGATACATAGAATATGATGGAAAAGGGGCTGCACATTTATGTCTAGTTGAATAAGCATTGTAAGTTCTATATGCATTTGAATGTTGCCATGTATATGAGTTATATCTTGGCCGTGTATAAGCATTGAATTTAGGCCGTGTATACGCAAGATGTTGTGTGTGTCTAGGCCGTGTGTTGTAAACTGATTTAGGCCGAGAGTATGTCATGTTCTTCACATTAGCATGTTGTTGCATATAAGGCATAACTTGAGCAGATTTCATACTACTTTGTTTAGGCATTCTTGTATACATGTAAGCATGGTTTCTAGGTGTATTTACCTTCCTATATGTTGATGCATTTTGCAATCTTTGTGATGAAGGTGGTGTGGGCAGAATAGGTTCATTTCTAAATGCATTTGGCCTATATTTCATGTTGGTTGAAGATGATACAAATGTTGTTTCCTTAGGTGTGTATTCAGCTTCTTTAACATATCCAAGACCTTGTTTGTCATTTCCATGCTTTTGAGATGCAATAAGAGTGTCTAACATGTTGGAACCATTCTTAAATTGTTCTAAAGATTTGTTCAAGTCTAGGTTGCATGCTTTTAATGATTCAAATTCAGTTTGTATTTCATGTAATTTAGACTTTAAAACGTTGTAATCAACACATTGCACACATTGCACATTTTCATGTTTGTTCTTAAGTTCCTTAATCTGATTTTGCATTGAACTAATAGTGTTAGATGATTCAAGTTGAAGAACTTCTAGTTGAGAAGTTAGATTCAAGTTAGACGTCTCCAACTTGTTCTTCTCCTCAACTATTCTTTTCTTCTCCTTGGATAGCTTCTTATATCTATCATGCAACTTTTCTAATTCATCCAACAATTCATCTTGAGTAAAATCACATTCGGAGTCAGAATCGAATGTTACCTCATTTGTAGACTTTGAAGCCAAACATGTTTGTGCAACTTCAGGTTCTTCCTCGGATTCGGATGAAGATGTGTCATCCCAAGTGCTTGAACTTGCCTTGAGAGCTTTCTTCCTCCTTTGCATAGGTTCTACTCTAGTTTTTGTCCTTGTCTTTTCATCCATGTCACGGTTTTTGTTCTTGTTTGGACAATCATATGAGATGTGTCCTTGTTTGCCACATTCATAACACTTAAGTTCTTTATCATACCATTTACCATCTTGTTTGTTAGATTTCACATTGATAGGGGCAGCTGATTTTGCTTGTCTTTTAGTTGGTCTTTTCTTGAAAAACTTCCTTAAACGCCTAGCTAACAACATTATGTCTTCTTCATCACTTTCATCATCACTTTCATACTCGGCTTGATTAGATGATTCGGGTTCATTTGTTACAAATGCAAGTGATTTAGACTTGTTACTAGTTTCAGCCTTTCTTATATTCAACTTGTTTTCATAAACTTTTAAAGAGCCTATCAATTCATCAAGTTTTATTTGAGAAAGATCTTTGCTTTCTTCAATGGCACTAACTTTGGCATCCCATTCAATTGGCAAACTTCTCAAAACTTTTTGCACTTTTTCTTTCATCAAAAACGTTTTACCAAGGGATTCAAGTGAGTTGTATAAGTTTGTAAGCCTTAAATCCATATCAACAATTGATTCATTAGGCAGTAAATGAAATGTGTCAAGTGTAGTCATTAACATGTTAATCTTTGATTCCTTTACTTGATTAGTTCCTTCATGCTTCATTTCAAGACATTTCCACATATCCTTTGCACTTAAACATGAAGAGACATAGGCAGATTCACTCCTACTTAAACCATTCAACAATAATTGCATTGCTTTAGCATTAAGACTCATTTTCTTTTTATCTTCATCACTCCAATCTTTTCTATATTTCTCAACTTCTTGTGATAAGCCATCAATTATAACATGCTTAGTAGGCACATAAGGTCCATCTTCAATGATGGACCACAAGTCTATATCAATAGCCATTAAGAACAATTTCATCCTAAGTTTCCAATGACTAAAGTTTTCTCCATCAAAAAGAGGTGGTCTTTGTGTGGACATGCCTTCTAATTCTATTTTCATGTGTGACTTAGACATGCTTCTTAGTGTGTGAGAAAACGTTTAAAACACTTATAAGAAGGAAAGAAAGTGTCACCTTGTTGTAGATACCAAATATGAAGAATATAAGAAAACCAGAAAATTTCCAGCCACTTTGCAACTTGGAGTGTAAACTGTTTTCAGCTCAAATAAGAATATGGTGCTCAACCTTGCTCTGATACCACTTGTTGGACCTGTATAGCACCACTAGAGGGGGGGGTGAATAGTGGGTTAGCGGAAATTACACTACAATTACCTTCAAAAAGTTGTTTGAAGACCCCTTTGCCTCTTTAGCCTCAGGTTCTGGAATTTCCAGAAACAGTTCAATGTTTTGAGTGCTTTGGTTGAACCACTTATACACCTGTGCAAGCTCTCAAACTTGGCAGAGATCAAGTTTAGAATGTTTATAGTATGTCATAAAAATTTCAGTCAATTCCAAGCAAGTTTGCACGTTCAAATAAACAAGATAAGTAAAGTGTGCAATTCTGGCAGTTTCAGGCAGAATGTTAGCTTAACTTCAAACGATGATATCTCAAAATCTACCCGTGCTATTTTGATGAATCTTATGTCAAATTAAACCTTATGATGTCTAGTTTAATTTGATATAAGGCTCACTTCAAGATTCGTAGGATAACCTATTCAAATTGAACAAGTTTTGCACACTGGTCAGAATTGTTCACAGAATGTAGCAACAATTTTGTGAAGACGATTTGAATATGCTAAACTCCTTAGAATTTAGTGATTCTTGCGGCTAATGAAAGCTAACACATTGAAGTATAATATATCCAAAATTCATGCAATTCTAAGACTGTTTGCTTGTTCAATTATGCGTGCCAAGTTAATGTAATTCTCAGGCAGAAAACAGTAAGTGCAGGAAATAAGTAAAGAACACAAGGAATTATCCTGGTTCGGTCAATGTGACCTACTCCAGTCCCAAGAGACACCTTCTCTTGGATTTCACTAAACACCAAACACCAAAGTCACCTTACAAAGCCAAAGGAAGAAGCTTTTCACCAACTTCTTCAAGAGACTTCACCAAAACAAACAGCAACTAGTTTGTTTCACCTTTGCACCTTTGCACCTTTTGCTCACCTCTAAGGAGTAAGCTTTATACACCAGCTTCTCCCTTACAATATGTCGTTTAAAGGTGTTGAAATGACAAGAAATGAAGAACTATACAATCATAAAGCTTGCTGCAAATGTGTTCTTCAATATAGAAGAATAGAAGAGAAGAATGGAGACAAAGAGCTGAATGTCTTGCTTGCTTTTCTTTTGTTTTTCGTTGGTGCACTTTTACTCTTCACCTTTGGAGCTATTTATAGCCAAGAGGACAGCCTAAAGGCTCCTCAAAGTAGACGTTGGAATGGTTGAGAATGGAGAAAAATCAGCACTTTTCTAGCTATCCAAATGAAGCTTATCTTTTGTTGCTTTGAATTGGTCTTCAAACTGAACTTTTATCCTTCATCTTATCCCATTATAGACGTTGGAGCTGAGGTGGAAAATGGCTTCATTTTAACGTTTAAGAGGCAGCTCCCAATCAGCAATGTCCATGTGTAAATAACTTGCCATGTGTGCAGCTGAATTGGCATGTGTTTTGAACAAATTTGGCTCCTCATTTTGAATGTCAAATGGCCGTTGGAATGTAGCTAAAAGATAGAGAGAATTCAGCTAAGCCTTTGAATTTGACTTGGTCTTCAATCATATAGCCGTTGCATGGCATTGGTTGAGAGACTTTTGCTTCAAATTTGCTACATTGTAGGACTTGTTTTTGTCACACATTATAACCTGAATCTTGACCATATAACATACGAAATTTTTCTTCATTTTTGAGCCAAAATAGCCGTTGAAAACAGCTCAAGAATAGTCACTTGAAATCAGCATCAAAATAGGATTTATTTCAACTTGCCTTGACTTGTTCAAAATCTGAAAATTTGAACATGATTTGTGTGCCAATATCCGTTTGCACACATATAATATATAGCCACTTATGTCTTCAACATGTAGCATAGAATACCATATGAAGAATGCCAAGAATTCCAAGAAAACCATATATGTGATAACCATAATATAAGAATTCCAATTGATATACCATGCTGCCCGTTTCCATAAATATAGGGCACGTACCATATGTGACATAAACACATATAAACATCATATAAACAATATATAACACGTTAGAAGATCCATTGGCAAGTGAAGAGACCAGAATACCCCTTAGCACAAAAATAGGAATTTTGTCCTTGGATGAACCTAGACATGGTGCTGCTCCAGATTCATTTTTGCCATGATGTGACATGACTTATAAATGTGTCATATGATCATATAAATCCGTTGGAAGAAGACCAAATAAGAATGAGAAGTCCAAATGGTGAAATTACCAAAATAACCCTTATAAAGATCAATAAGCTTCACCACCGTGTCAAGTCAGTTTTTATCCGTGTCAAGCATGCTTTTCCTCAGCCAATTAGATTCTAAATTGAATAAGGATCATGTGGGCTTTTGAATCACTCAATTTGGAGTTCATTTGCCCAAGATATGAACCAAAACCTGCAATAGGATACTAAACCGAGCAATTTGCCTTATATTGTAAGTCATGTGACTTCAAGGCTTGGTTAGATCATATAATTAACATGTATTGGCATATATATCATCTAAGATCAGTTTGAACATATCTTGATTTAGGCATGTGATTGAATTGGCCAAGTTCAATCTCATGATCTTAATCAAACTTGTTCAATCTTGATTCATTCAATCAATTTCACATTTAGCTCATAAATTCAAGCTCATAAATTCAATCTCATGCACACATATACTTTAAACGTTATACACACATACATGCTCACATATGCATTTTGCAATATATCACAACAATCTACATGCTCACATATGCATTTTGCAATCATTCAAACATGATATATCACAACAATCTCCCCCTTTTGATGATTTGCAAAATTACCCCACATATGTGTATATTAAGCATCTAAATCAAGTATAAGCAAGCAAGACAATTAGCTCTTTGTCTCCATTCTTCTCTTCTTCTCTTCTATATTGAAGAACACATTTGCAGCAAGCTTTATGATTGTATAGTTCTTCATTTCTTGTCATTTCAACACCTTTTAAATGACATATTGTAAGGGAGAAGCTGGTGTATAAAGCTTACTCCTTAGAGGTGAGCAAAAGGTGCAAAGGTGCAAAGGTGAAACAAACTAGTTGCTGTTTGTTTTGGTGAAGTCTCTTGAAGAAGTTGGTGAAAAGCTTCTTCCTTTGGCTTTGTAAGGTGACTTTGGTGTTTGGTGTTTAGTGAAATCCAAGAGAAGGTGTCTCTTGGGACTGGAGTAGGTCACATTGACCGAACCAGGATAATTCCTTGTGTTCTTTACTTATTTCCTGCACTTACTGTTTTCTGCCTGAGAATTACATTAACTTGGCACGCATAAT
Source organism: Eustoma russellianum (assembly GCA_036186865.1). Classification (NCBI taxonomy): domain Eukaryota; kingdom Viridiplantae; phylum Streptophyta; class Magnoliopsida; order Gentianales; family Gentianaceae; genus Eustoma; species Eustoma russellianum. The sequence continues at coordinate 11,442,943 of AP025045.1, forward strand.
TGAACAAGCAAACAGTCTTAGAATTGCATGAATTTTGGATATATTATACTTCAATGTGTTAGCTTTCATTAGCCGCAAGAATCACTAAATTCTAAGGAGTTTAGCATATTCAAATCGTCTTCACAAAATTGTTGCTACATTCTGTGAACAATTCTGACCAGTGTGCAAAACTTGTTCAATTTGAATAGGTTATCCTACGAATCTTGAAGTGAGCCTTATATCAAATTAAACTAGACATCATAAGGTTTAATTTGACATAAGATTCATCAAAATAGCACGGGTAGATTTTGAGATATCATCGTTTGAAGTTAAGCTAACATTCTGCCTGAAACTGCCAGAATTGCACACTTTACTTATCTTGTTTATTTGAACGTGCAAACTTGCTTGGAATTGACTGAAATTTTTATGACATACTATAAACATTCTAAACTTGATCTCTGCCAAGTTTGAGAGCTTGCACAGGTGTATAAGTGGTTCAACCAAAGCACTCAAAACATTGAACTGTTTCTGGAAATTCCAGAACCTGAGGCTAAAGAGGCAAAGGGGTCTTCAAACAACTTTTTGAAGGTAATTGTAGTGTAATTTCCGCTAACCCACTATTCACCCCCCCTCTAGTGGTGCTATACAGGTCCAACAAAAGGGACTCCAAGTTGAAGCCCAGAGGCGATGGACCGTTCAAAGTGTTGAAACGGCTTGGTGATAATGCCTATGTTCTCGATCTTCCTGAAGAAAGGTATGGTCCTATCTCTAAAACTTTTAATGTTGCTGACCTTTCTCCGTTTAGTATTGATTCAGATTCGAGGACGAATCCTTCTCAAGTGGGAGGGAATGATGAACTACAGCCTAACCTTGTGGATACAAACACTGACGATGACACCTCAATGCCCCACACAGGTCCCATAACAAGGAGTATGGCTAAGAAGTTATTACATTGTGTTGAATCATTTCTTTATAGGCATGAAGAGGATGAACCAAGCAAAGATGATGTCCATTGGGTTTATATGATACAAGCTATGATCTAGTTGTATCCAAAACGTGTTGTGCATATCCTTAGTTGTTCTTTTTAATATTGTTGGTTGGTTAACCTTGTTTTAGGATAGTTTGTGTTATTGACTTGTCTTTCAGGTACACGTACTTAGCTTGAAAATGCAATTAGAATCTGAAATTTTGTTCAAGCAAGGAGGTGACAAACAAGTAGCTTACAAGCAAGGTGGTGACAAGCACTCATGTCAAATTCAAAGATTGTTCTTCACGTTAAGAATGGATGAAACAAGCTGCTCACATCTTTAACCAATGAAAAGAAGTCTTGCAAATTCAAACCAATCAAAAACAAGCAAGGAGACAACCAAGCAAGCTGCACAACAAATGAACCAATCATATCCTTGTTCTTTGAAGGCTTGACCACGCAAGGTTCTTTGAAAATTCAAAGCCACACTCTCAACCAATCAAGGCCAAAATCTAAGCAAGCTGCTCAATGAATTATCCAATCAAATTGATCAAGAAAAGAAGGTTGAAAATAGCAAGGAATCAACGGCAAAGCAACCAGCTTTCTAGGAACTAAAGTTGTTCAAACAAGTTACCAAGCAAGCATGTCATTTTTTAGTCATGTACTTTGTATTTTAAAACTTGTACTCTTGTAATTTTCGTTTTCTATAAGTAGGTAGGAATCTGAATGTACAAACAACACAATTTCAAGAAAACATTTCAATCAAACATTCCTTTAAGGAGTTCTCAACTTTCTAGTTGAAGTTAAAACCACTTAACGGTTTTCTTTCAAGTTCATAGCCTAGAACTTGTTAGTATTCACTTCATTTTTGGTTTACAGCATCTTAGGGTCTCAATGAGGTTTTAGATGTGTTGGAATACCAAAGAGGAAGAGGTGTTGGTATAAATTGAGCCAAGAACAAACGGTTACAGTTCAAGGGGTGTCATTATGATGTTCTTTGCCATAGCTGAGGTTCAAATCAATTTGGAATAGGAGACAAGGTCCTTACAACGTTTATCTAGCCTTCGTTTGGCTCATCACAACATCAAATCAGGTTTTGTAATCTCCATTCATCTCCAATACACGGCTGGAGTAGTGGGGAAAAGATATCCAAGAGCCAAGTTCAAAACAAGCTCAAATTCAAACTCAACTTGAATTCAAATTCAACTAACTTTTGAAATCAACTTCAGGCCTCATCCCACTCATCAAATCAGCTTCTCCAAGACACCATTGCCTCCTCAAACACGGCTGGACATAGAGGAGATAATATCTTGCAAGCATTTAAAGTTTTAGCTAGAATTATCTTAGTTTTGAAATTCAAGCAAAGTTCAAATTTAAACATTTGTTAGATAGCTTTATTTGAATTATTTCTAGCCATTTCAAGGCTGAAGGGGGGACGATTTTAGGCCTATAAATAGACCCCTTTGGCTGATTGTAAACACAACTTTGGATGAATAAGAATTCTTGATATTTCTTTCACTTTGTGTGAGACTTTGTTTTCTTGGTTTTGCATTAAAAACCTAGGTTAAGATCCTTCAAAGTTGAGCATTTTGAAGGTGTTGCCATTGCTTAAAGGTGCCGTCCAGGAGGGCCGTATTGGTTTGCCTGATCAACGACCATCTTGAAGTGTTGGTCTTGCTCATTCTTAATCCACACGTTTTTAATCACTAAGGAAGCAAGGGGAAGTCTTCTTCCTTGTACCTAACCCTTTGTGAAGGACGTTTGGAAGGTGGAATTGTGGAGCCCACGAGTTGCACGCATCAGTGTCATCCAACCTTAACTTCTTTATATTCAAGCTTTGTGTTTGCCTTGCTTCAACCATGCTTCGTTAACCTAAAAAGACTTCAAACACATATAAGCAACATATACAAGATAACAACAATCAAGATAGAAGTGTATGAAAAGCTGATGCGTGCAACTCGTGGGCTCCAACAATTCCACCTTCCAAACGTCCTTCACAAAGGGTTAGGCACAAAGAAGTAAACTTCCCCTTGCTTCCTTAGTGATCAAACGTGTGGACAACGAGCAAGACCAACACTATAAGATGGTCGTTGATCAGGCAAACCAAGAAGGCCCTCCTGGACGGCACCTTTTAGCAATGGCAACACCTTCAAATCGCTCAACTTTGAAGGATCTTAACTTAGGTTTTTAATGCAAAACCAAGAAAACAAAGTATCACTCAAAGTGAAGAAAATATCAAGAATTGTTATTCATCGAAAATGTGAGATTACAACCAGCCAAAGGGGTCTATTTATAGGCCTAAGAAACGTCCCCCTTTAGCTTGAAATGGCTAGAGATAATTCAAAATAAAGCTATCTAACAAATGTTTAAATTTGAACTTTGCTTGAAAATTAAAACTAAGATAATTCTAGCTAAAACTTGAAATGCTTGCAAGATGTTATCTTCAATGAATCTGGTCATGTTTATGGCGTCTTGGAGGAGTTGTTGAAGATTAGTATGCGCTTGGATTTGAGTTCACAAGATGGTTGAAGTTTGAATTCAAGTGGAGTTTGAATTTGACTTCAATCTTGAATTCAATTTTGCATTGTGATCTTATCTTCCTTATTCTTCAAAAATGGCGTGTGATCTAGAGATGATGGCTGAATCCTTTTTGACATGTAAGCCTCAAATTTGAAACTTGAATTCAAATTATGGTTGAATTTGAATTCAAGTTTATCTTCAAGTTCAAATTCAAGTAAGATATCTTGCTTCACTTTAAAGTGGCCGCCCCCCTTCTTATGGATAATGGAGATGATTTCAACTTGATCAAGAGATTCTATCTTGGACACCTTTGAATTTGTCTTAGCATAGACAAACATTCTCTTCGAATATTCTCTTGAAACATTCTCTTGAAACATTCTCTTGAAACATTCTCTTGAAACATTCTCTTGAAACATTCTCTTCAAACATTTCATGTACCTAATTTACCTACAAAGAAAAGACATAAAACAAAGATCACAAGACACAAGATAAAATTCAAAAACAAGAATGTAGACGTGCATGTGATACATGCTCAAGTTGAAGGTTCAATGAAATGAACCCAAGGAGTCTTAGGCTCATCTTGAACATGCTTGTACAAGAAGGTGGCAACTTGATGACAAAGTTCCCTTGCCCTCCTTCTTGTTATAGGACCTTTGACCTCTTGATGGGGCCCTTGATCCTCATCGGACCCTTGATCCTCATCAATCCCCCCCTCCTCAAAAGGATTCGTCCTCGAATCAAAAAGGTCATCGTTGAAAGGGGTGAGATCAGCAACATTAAAAGTAGGTGAAACTGAACCATACCTGTCGGAAAGATCAAGGATGTAGGCATTGTCACCTATGCGTTTCAATACTTTAAAGGGTCCATCTCCTCGCGGCAACAATTTTGATTTTCGTTCATTGGGAAATCTTTCCTTGCGCAAATGTAACCAAACTAAATCTCCAGGTTTAAACACAACTCTTTTCCGATGTTTGTTAGCTCGTCTTTCATAAGCTTTGTTTTTCTTTTCAAGTTGCGTTTTAACTTGTTCATGCAGTTTCTTTATGTTGTCCGCTTTTTGTTTACCATCAAGACTAGAACGTTCATGCACGGGAATAGGAATCAAATCGATGGGAGACAAGGGATTAAAGCCATACACGATTTCAAATGGACTATGCAAAGTACCGTGATGGACACTCCTATTATATGCAAATTCGATATATGGTAAACAATCTTCCCATGTTTAATATGTTTTTGCAAAATGGCACGCAAAAGTTGAGAAAGAGTACGATTAACGACTTCAGTTTGTCCATCAGTTTGTGGGTGTGCGGTGGTGGAAAACAACAATTGTGTACCAAGTTTAGCCCACAAAACACGCCAAAAATGACTCAAGAATTTCGTATCTCTATCACTTACAATTGTACGTGGCATGCCATGCAATCTAACAATTTCTTTGAAGAACAAATCAGCAACATGTGTGGCATCATCAACTTTTCTACATGCTATGAAATGTGCCATTTTTGAAAATCGATCGACCACAACATAAATGCTATCGCGCCCTCCCCGAGACCTAGGAAGGCCTAAAACAAAGTCCATAGAAATGTCAATCCAAGGGGAATCAGGGACGGGTAAAGGCGCGTAAAGGCCATGTGGTTGGGACTTGGATTTGGCTTGTTTGCAAGTGATGCAACTACCACACAACCTCTCGACGTCTACTCTCATGTGGGGCCAATAGAAATGTTCTTTAAGAGTCTCAAGGGTTTTGAACACTCCGAAATGACCCATTAAACCTCCCCCATGGGCTTCTCTGGTCAATGCTTCTCGTAGGGATGATTGGGGAACGCACAATTTTTGTTCTTTGAAAAGATAACCCTCATGTATGTAAAATTTTCCAAATGGTGCTTCTTTACAGGCCTCGAATATGGTGCCAAAGTCATGGTCATTGGGGTACAAGTCCTTAAGTGATTCAAATCCTAAGAAGCGGGAAGATAATGTAGTCACTAACGTGTATCTCCTAGAGAGGGCATCGGCAACTATATTATCCTTTCCTTGTTTGTACTTAATCACGTAAGGGAATTGTTCTATGAACTCTACCCATTTGGCATGTCTTTTGTTCAACTTTCCTTGCCCTTTAAGATACTTAAGGCTTTCGTGGTCAGTGTGGATCACAAACTCTTTGGGTTGAAGATAGTGTTGCCAAGTTTGTAGGGATCTCACAAGGGCATAAAGTTCCTTATCATAGGTAGAGTAATTCAATGATGCTCCTTTCAACTTTTCACTAAAGTAGGCTATGGGTTTCTTACTTTGGGTCAAGACTGCGCCTATACCCACTCCACTTGCATCACACTCGATCTCAAAGGTCTCGTCAAAATTTGGTAGTCTAAGTATGGGTGCAGTGGTCAGCCTACGTTTGAGTTCCTCAAATGCCTGTTGTTGTGGCTCTTCCCACCTAAAAGGCACATCTTTTTTCACAATTTCGTTTAGGGGTGCAGCTATGGAAGAAAAATCTTTGACAAAGCGTCTATAAAAGCTTGCTAATCCATGAAAACTGCGAACTTCCCCTACATTCTTAGGTATAGGCCACTCCACAATTGACCTAACCTTTACCTCATCCATCTCTACTCCCTCAGCCGAAATGACAAAGCCTAGAAAAACTACGCGTTCTAAACAGAAAGAGCACTTCTTAAAGTTGGCGTAAAGTTGTTCTTGCTTAAGCTTTTCAAAAACGGCTCTAATATGGTCAAGATGATCTTCTATGGTGTGGGAATAGATTAGGATATCATCGAAATAGACAACGACAAAGCGTCCTATGAACGCACGTAAGACTTCATTCATTAGCCTCATAAAGGTACTAGGGGCGTTGGTGAGCCCGAAGGGCATCACTAACCACTCATAGAGCCCAAACTTGGTTTTGAATGCAGTCTTCCATTCGTCCCCTTCTCGAATGCGTACCTGGAAGTACCCTTGTTTAAGGTCGAATTTGGTGAAGAATTTGGATCCGTGCAACATGTCTAACATATCATCTAGCCTAGGTATGGGGTACCTATACTTGACGGTAATCTTGTTTATGGCTCTGCAATCGGTACACATTCTCCACGTTCCATCTTTTTTGGGTACTAAAATGACGGGGATGGCAGATGGGCTCAGACTCTCTCGGATTTGTCCACTAGCTAGGAGCTCTTCTACTTGCCTTTGGATTTCTTTGGTTTCTTCGGGGTTTGCTCGATAGGCTGGGCGATTGGGTAACACGGCTCCTGGGACAAAGTCGATTTGGTGTTCTATCCCTCTAATGCGTGGTAATCCGGATGGTGGTTCGGAAGGAAATAGAACTTCATATTCTTGGATAAGGGACGCAACTGAGGTAGGTAAGTTTGGTGGGAGTTCTTCAAGGGCAAGTTGACACGACTTTGGAATGATGATGAAGACAGTTTGGTTGTTATAAAGTGCACGTGTAACCTCTCTTTTCTTTGCGAAATACCCACACTTCTTTTTGGACTCGTTGACACTTAGGGGCACTACCTCTTTTCCCTTGCTCTCTTGTTTTTTGTTCTCACTTTTCATACACTCCACGAATTTTCTCTCGGCTTCTTTTTCCTTAGGATCGGCTCTAGACTTGGACATGCGTTGGTGATCCTCGTGGACTTTGTGTGGTGGGAGTGCATGCAGTTTGTACAATTTGCCATTCAATTTGAAAGAATAACGATTCAAATAACCATCATATGTCACATGTCTATCAAATTGCCATGGCCTACCAAGTAAGATATGACTAGCATGCATTGGGGCAACATCACATAAAACATCATCTTTGTAACTACCAATGCTAAGAGAAATCAAAACTTGTTTACTTACGCTAACTTCACCGCAGTCATTTAGCCATGCAAGTTTGTAAGGGTGCGGATGATTAGTCATAGGCAAATTCAGTTTTCTTACTAATTCGATGCTAGCCACAGTAGCACAAGAACCGGAATCAATGATCATGGTGCACACTTTACCATTTATCATGCAATGAATATGGAAAATGTTTTCTCTATGTTGTTCGTGATCATCTAATTTCAGATATGCATTTAAAGCTCTACGCACAACAAGAAACTCCTTAGTGTCAAAATCATCTAATGCGCCTAGTTCCTCTTCAGGTTCAATTTCATTATCATGCTCAGACTCGTTTTCATGCTCGGACTCAGACACATATTCGTTTGTCTCTTCAATTGACATGATACTTTTTGCATTAGGACATTCTTTTCCTATGTGACCACGTCCTTGACATTTATAACATTTAATGTCTCTAAACCTGTTTGAGGAATCCGAAGGATTTCCGGTAGGAGCCTTTTGTTGGGTGCGTTCATCTCTCCTTTGTGTGGATTGCACATGATTGTCCATTCTTTGTGACACACCTTGGTCACGTGCTTGGCCTCCTGTAGGCCATGAACTTCCTGTTCCTGAAGGCTTGCTGTGAAATCTTGATGAAGATTGATTAGTACGATAATTGGAATTGAAATTGGAGGAGTTACGTACCTTTAATTGTGCTTCAATCTTTTCAGCCATATGTACCATGGTGGTGAGGTCGAGATAAGGTTGAAGATCAACCCTTTGCGCAATCTCCCTTCTTGCTTGTGTAGGGGGAGCAAACCGTCTCGCTTCGGTGTGTGGGGGTCGAATGTTATCGTCCTCAACTTCTTCCGGAGGATGGCGCCTTGGTTGTGGTGGTGGAACGGCTCTGCTTGTTCCTTGGCCATCACTTGTTTTGTAGCTTCGCTCCACGTCTTCCAAACGATGCTTAATTATCTCATTGTCGTGCATGAGTTTCTTAAGAATTTCCAGCATTTGTTGTTGAGTATTGTCAACAGTTTCGGCTCCTTTAGACTTGCTAGATGCGGAATTGCTGCTGGCCATTGTACCTAAGGAATTGAACGAAAACAAAGGAAAAAAAAAGAAGCAAACTAACACAAAGACAAACAAACGTTAAGGGATTAGTAAAAAAATAAGCTATGGACACTCCGATTTCGACTCTATCCACTCTCTTACCACTTTGGTTCTTGGATAACCTGAAGTTAAGAAGTCTCAAAGTGATCAATAAGGAAGTGTATTGCCAAGGCTTCTTCAAACCACAATGTTCTCCGCTTGTTTCTTCCTTTTTGCTTTCAAGTTGCACCAATTAGTAACAAAGTAGAATCAATTGAAATGAATTCAAACTTGAACTTTCTACTAAGAATCAAAGAAAATAAGCAACCAAAGTTGATGTATAAGGCTGAACCAAAGATGAACTAAGGGTTGCCGTGGGCAATCTTTAGTTAATTTTGATTCTATGCACTTACTATCCACAAAATGGTTCAAGTCATGCAACAATCGAGCAACCAAATGTGTGATTGGTTCAAGAAGATCAAGAGTTGGAGAATTGGGTATAGGGAACGACAATGTGGGTAATATGGTATCCAAGGTTTGCAAGTCGTACCAAAAATTTTTTTCCACGCAATGCACAAACGTTTTGCCCTTTTTCTTTGCTCTTGTTCTTTTGTTTTTCTTTTTCTTCCTTGCTATTTCAATTGAGCAAGGTTCAGATTCTCCTCTTTTTTTTGACTAAGGGCAGAATTAGGATTTCACTTGTTTTGCACTTAGCACTTGCGTTTTTGGACAGAATAGTGCAATGTATTTAAAATGCAATTTGTATCTTGGACTTGCAACAAAATTGACCTTGGAAGGTGATGGGAATTGGGTAAGGCCGAATAGGGGTTAGGGTTAGGGTTTTTGATTTAGGGTGGTTTTGAACGTTTTGGGGTTTTGCGGAATGTAGTTGTAGGAATGGAATGGGTGTTGTAATTTGACTATTTGGGTTGGTAATTGATGATTGGTGTGGCCAATTTGGATATTGGTTGGTCTAGGACTGAATTTGAGCAAAATTCAAATTCTAGGGTTAGGGTTTATTTGAATGAATTGGGATCTTTAGAATCTGATTGTTTTTGGGTAAATTGGTTTGGGGCTTTTTGTTTGGGGTGTAAATAGGGTTATTCGGGATCAGGTTGGTGAGTTTTAGGGTTGGGTTGGGGTGTGGGTGGTTGGGCCGTGGGGGTGTGTGGGCTGGTTTTAGGGTTTGGTTTGTGTTGTGAAGACAAGCACACGTAGGACTACCAGATTTAGCATGAAATCAATCACAATGCGAATCATAAGATGCATACAATCATCACCAACTAAAAGCTTCGGTAGCAACAAGATGACTTGAAACCGAGGTAGCTTTATAGGATGATGGTTGTAATATTTTGAAGAAGGCTGAATGTAACCTAAAAATGCAACGAACCCTAATGTGTTCAAGTTTGAATGACTAAAAAATCAGATTGTGATATGAGAGGAAATAAAGGAAATGACACTTGAATGATGAAAAGCAAAATGCAGCAACGTGCAAGGACTCAAAGCTAATGTGGGCGTTTTTGTTTGTTTTTTTTTGTATGAAATGCAAGACGTGCAGAGTGAGGAGTAGAAGAAGGACTCAACTGAAATTGAAATGACTAGACTCAAACGAAAAGGAAATGATAGATGGTGGAATAGAGTAACCTGGCTCTGATACCAATTTGATGCGTGCAACTCGTGGGCTCCAACAATTCCACCTTCCAAACGTCCTTCACAAAGGGTTAGGCACAAAGAAGTAAACTTCCCCTTGCTTCCTTAGTGATCAAACGTGTGGACAACGAGCAAGACCAACACTATAAGATGGTCGTTGATCAGGCAAACCAAGAAGGCCCTCCTGGACGGCACCTTTTAGCAATGGCAACACCTTCAAATCGCTCAACTTTGAAGGATCTTAACTTAGGTTTTTAATGCAAAACCAAGAAAACAAAGTATCACTCAAAGTGAAGAAAATATCAAGAATTGTTATTCATCGAAAAGGTGAGATTACAACCAGCCAAAGGGGTCTATTTATAGGCCTAAGAAACGTCCCCCTTTAGCTTGAAATGGCTAGAGATAATTCAAAATAAAGCTATCTAACAAATGTTTAAATTTGAACTTTGCTTGAAAATTAAAACTAAGATAATTCTAGCTAAAACTTGAAATGCTTGCAAGATGTTATCTTCAATGAATCTGGTCATGTTTATGGCGTCTTGGAGGAGTTGTTGAAGATTAGTATGCGCTTGGATTTGAGTTCACAAGATGGTTGAAGTTTTAATTCAAGTGGAGTTTGAATTTGACTTCAATCTTGAATTCAATTTTGCATTGTGATCTTATCTTCCTTATTCTTCAAAAATGGCGTGTGATCTAGAGATGATGGCTGAATCCTTTTTGACATGTAAGCCTCAAATTTGAAACTTGAATTCAAATTATGGTTGAATTTGAATTCAAGTTTATCTTCAAGTTCAAATTCAAGTAAGATATCTTGCTTCACTTTAAAGTGGCCGCCCCCCCTTCTTATGGATAATGGAGATGATTTCAACTTGATCAAGAGATTCTATCTTGGACACCTTTGAATTTGTCTTAGCATAGACAAACATTCTCTTCGAATATTCTCTTGAAACATTCTCTTGAAACATTCTCTTGAAACATTCTCTTGAAACATTTCATGTACCTAATTTACCTACAAAGAAAAGACATAAAACAAAGATCACAAGACACAAGATAAAATTCAAAAACAAGAATGTAGACGTGCATGTGATACATGCTCAAGTTGAAGGTTCAATGAAATGAACCCAAGGAGTCTTAGGCTCATCTTGAACATGCTTGTACAAGAAGGTGGCAACTTGATGACAAAGTTCCCTTGCCCTCTTTCTTGTTATAGGACCTTTGACCTCTTGATGGGGCCCTTGATCCTCATCGGACCCTTGATTCTCATCAAAAGCAATCACATGCTACTAATTTAAAACACACAAAATGCAATGCATGAAGTGCAATCTAACTAAGACACATCTATAACGTCTTGCACGTGTGTGCATCAATCCTTCCTTCCTAGAAAAGATTCGTCCTCGAATCTTAGCATGTATGCACTAAATGGAAAAGCACCACAAAAATCTAGCAACTATGCAAGACATGCATAAACAATTTAGACACAACATCCATGCTTATTTCATCCTAATATATTTAAGGTGTATGAGTAACTCAATAAAGAAGCATGCACCCAACAACACATTGAAGAATATCTTAACATGAATGCTTAACAACCAGCACATTTTCCTAATATATTGATGCATAAAAAAGGAAATCTCAAAATTCAGCTCAACGAATCATGCAACAGATGCGAGCATCCCACTCTTTCACCCAAGCTTCTTCTCCAACAATGGGTCAGGCACAAAGAGGCCAAGCTCCTCCTTGATTCCAATGTCTTAGCGTCGGCTGAATTGAGCAACCAAGCCTTGAAGAATGGTGGGGACTAGGCAAATGATAAACACCCTCCTAGGCAGCATTCATCTTGTCTTGGCAATCACTCTCAAGCATGCTCAAACCTTGAAGATTCTTTAGACTTGATTTTTAGAGAGAAATCAAGAGAACAAAGCTGCCTTCTAAGGAGAAAAGCAGCAGAATTTTATTTCCAACAAGCTGAATGCTCCCAAAACGTTTTTTTTGCACTTCTAAATAGGAATAAAACCTAGTATAAGACCTATCCTAGTCATATATGCAATGAACAACAGTTATTCTGGTCTTTAGGACCAGATTAAAACATTTGGAACCGCTTTAAGCCACTTAATGAGTCAATCTCCAAGAGCAGAAGAAAAGGCTGGATTTTAGGCTAAAGTGGTGCTTCTGGTTGACTCGCCTTTTTCCATGGATACAAGTCAAATTTTAGGATGAGTCCCTCTCGTGTATTTTAGTTTACGTCCTAAACTTGAAGTTTAGCTTTTGATTGACTCAATTTGGAGCTTTTATGACAGAGTTATTGATAAGTTGAGTCCCTAACTTCGTCTCAAAAGCTAGCTTCGAAGGGAAGGTTTGGTCTACCTTCACTCAGCCAGGATGTACTCCGCGACCAACCCCCATCAGGACCAGAATGCCTCGGTAGGCGATCTGCCCAACCCCCGAGGGCTGGTCTGTCTAGAAACCCAGAGCTCTGATACCAAATGATAAGGTGAGTCTCTAACTTCGCCTCAAAAGCTAGCTTGTAAAGGAATGTTTGAACACAACCTTATACACCAGTCTAGAATGTCACTGCGGCCAATGTGGTACTTATCATTCCCACCCTCTTCAGGACCTGACTGCCTCAGTTGGCGATCTGACTGCCTCGGTCTGCGTTTCTGCCTGCCTCAGTCGGTGATCTGCCGAGCATCGGCACAACGAAACTAGAGCTCTGATACCAAATAATAAGGCGAGCCCCTAGCTTCACCTCAAAAGATAGCTTCGAAGGAAATGTTTGGTCTACCTTCACTCAACCAGGATGTACTCCGCGACCAACCCCCATCAGGACTTGACTGCCTCGGTCGGCGATCTGCCCAACCCCCGAGGGCCGATTTGTCTAGAAGCCCAGAGCTCTGGTACCAAATGATAAGGTGTGTCCCTAACTTCGCCTCAAAAGCTAGCTTGTAAGGGAAGGTTAGAACACAACCTTATACACCAGTCCAGGATGTCTCCGCGACCGATGTGGTACTTATCTGTTATGCATCCACAAAGTCCATGAAGTTTTCAGCTCTTTTTTAGCACACTTTGTCTAGAACTCACTCTTGTTTGTACACGACTTTTAGCACCTCTAGCACCTCAACAGGACCCTACAAAGCCAACAAAAGACAACAACAATCAAGCTAGAAGTGTATGAAAAGCAATGACATATAACTAATTAAAACACAAAATGCAATACATGGAGTGCAATACTAAGACACTTCTATAACATTTTGCACGTGTGTGTGCATCAGCAACACATGAAACATTCAAAGCATCTTTCTTCCTTATGTGTTTTGGATGTACGAGAATTGTTATCACGTGTATTTTAATTTGACCTTCATGCTCACGTAACCATGCAATAAACTTGGATAAATAAAGATCCACAAACAGATAGGATGTACTTTGTAGTAACAAATGCAATGGACTAAATTCATAACCATGCAAACTATCATTTTGACTAGATGCAAATAGAGGATAGTCTAGCTCACGACATTGAACATAAGGCAGCACAATTTGTACACAAGATGTATCATGCATGTAATCAAAAGAATAGGTAACTGATACGACACCGGGCAGCCCAAATCAAAGGAACGGACGGTTCAATGAAAGACAAATGCGGAATGGATCGTTTCCTCTAACTCCAAGAACTGATTCAAGCCCAACTATGGCAAAGAACATCCAATGACACCCCTTGAACTGTAGCTAGTCGCTTTTGGCTCAGATTACGCCAAAACCTCTTCCTCCTTGGCTTTCCAACACAAAACCTCCACTGAGACCCTAAGATGCTGTATTCCAAAAGATGAAGTTGATACAATTAAGTAACCGGTTGAATTACTTAAAGGAATTCTTTCACCTCAGGCAGAATTAAAGGTAAAACAAGAACCAAAAGGTTCTGTTTAATGAGCACACGGCTCAAAGAAAGAACAAAACATTCTGTTTGAAATTTGATAAAAAAAGGTTAGAATTACAAGTTTTGCCTACTGATATTTATACATACTAAATATGCAATCGGTCCAATGGTTATGAAAGCAATTTTTGTTCCAATTAAAAGAAAACATTTGATGCGCATGATGTTTTTTTCCCAAATGTACTTTGCGGCCTTCAAATTGGTTTGTCCTTCAGCATGCGTTCCTCCTTTGTTTTCATTGGAGGATATGTGGTGCTGTAAGCTTTCTCTGGTTTGTATTTTGCGTGAATGAGTTCTGAAAGTAATCCCATTTGATTGGAACTCAATTTGTGCAGTTATGAATCTTGAGTATTAGGTCTCATTGATGTCGAAATCTAATTGGGGAAACTCGCAGCATTTACATGACTAGTTTCTATAAGTTGCATCCGCAATTCAGAAGCAGGTGACAAAGCTGGTTGCTACATCGAACGATCGGTGTAGGTGGGTGATCAGATGATCCGACAGAATTTGGACTACGATCGATCGTTCAACCTCATTTGACCTGTGAACAATTCAAAGAAAGGCACCAAGCAACATATGCAATGTACACAACATATATGACATGTCCTAAGGGTTAGTTAAGACAATAAGACATCTAAACTAGCACTAGTGTGTGCGGAGTGATGAGTGATATGCCATGTCTTACAGAACTAACATGTGACAATAAATGATACATGAAAATATGTTGCGTTGACCCCATTGTGGGCTCATCATTCCCTCCCTCTTGAAAATGATTCGTCCTCGAATCTCAACATGAATAACACAAGGGATAGGGTTTCAGGATGTACACGTATGCTCAACTACACCATAACCAAATAGGAACATGATAATACAAATGGTGAAGGTGAAATATCTTGGTGCATCCTTATCTTTGAAGAAAGAATAAGGTGTGTACACGCTTTCTAAAATGTTTAGGATGTATTAACAATATGATAACAAAAATTTTAGAACACATACATCCTAACAGATAAAACAACATCCAAAAAGCATATTGCAACATGTTAACACTAAATGTACAAATCTTACAGACATGTGCAATATTTAGACAAAATGTATCAATTGAGATGACAACAGGCAGACATCCAACAAGATGAGATGAAATAGATATTTCAGAAATAGAATCTTCATCTATACTAAATATGTCATTCAATTCATTAACTAGTTCATCCAAGGATTTATGTTCATTTGTAGCTGAATCTATTTCAATAATGACATCATGATCAAGCTCTACATCAAGTAGACAATCTAGTTCAGCTAACATCAAATCATAAGAATCTAGTTTATCAATGTCATTCTCAACAGAATTACTTACATCAATGTCATCAATGAAATGTACAGGATGTAATTCAGATTGTAACCCAGAAACAAGCATCTCAGCAGAATGCAGATCATGCACAGGGATTTCATTTATATGCATGTCACAATGTAAATCATTTTCAGACAAAGTGTTATCACAATTAACATCATCTATAAGCAAACGACTAACACTTTGGAAATCACCAACAGATTCAAGTGAAGGGTCTTCTTCAGACAGTACACAAGGTTGAACATGCAATTCAGATAAAGGAGTTCCAGTTTCAGGCATGTTGGGGCTAATTTCATACAAACCATCATTAACAGAAATGTCAGATTGCAAGTGTTTGTTCTTTTCAGATTCTATCAATACTTGCACCATGTCTCTAAGTTGAAGCAATGCATTTTCAATATTATCCATAGTCTGACTCAAATTGCTTAACTTAACTGGATTTGGTTTGTCATTTTCAGAATCACAAGAGTTCAGTTCATACCCATAGTTTTGATTAACTTGGCATGGGATTAGGTTTGATTGAACAATCTTTGTCTTTTTATACATGTCATTAAGTGATGAGAATTTTTCATTTAATATGCAATCGGCAATTTCTTTATATAGACCAGCAAAGAACCTAATCATGCTTAGTTCCTCATGTTCATCAACATAAGCATAGTACAAATCATCAAGCATTCCATTGTAATAGGCACTAACGTCTTTATTGCACTGAGAAAGAGTTTGATATCTAGGAGTTTTACATTCCCAATATCCAACCCATAAACCATTCGTACGACCAAAGGAGTTCATACGTTTTTCCAGTTCATCATAGTCTCTCCTATGGCATTCAACTCCCCAAATGGTTTTTAGAATCATGTTTAATCAAAACAATCAACCAAGATGGTAAAACAATGAGATAAATAAGTCAGAATACAAGCAAGTAAGATCAAACTATAACTTTAACAAAACGTAAATTTCTACTTCAAATTGACAATTGAATAAACAACAATCTTGGACTATCTAAGATGCAAAGAAAAATAGAAGTCAAGTGATGTTTTTGGCTGAATCAAAGAAAGCTAAGGGTTTGTATAGAACAATCATTTAACTTACTTTAAACTTTAATGCACATTCAATTGTAAATAAAGTGAAAGATAGTACATACACACAAGTGTTCAACAAGGGTTTGTTCGAGGAACCTTTTACAACAGTCAACACTTTTGGTGTAGGTATTTGCTTTTGGTTTTGCACAATTCACCTTTTGTGAACTTTGGATGACTATATCTCACTTCTTGTGCAAATCACTCATACGTCTTGTCTCTTGCTTTTTGACATTAAAAATGACTTTTCTCTCAGTTTCTTTCACAAACAAGCCTAATTATTTTCCTTTGGATTGGCCTTGTCTGTTTTGTGAGTCTACTGCTCACTTGCCTTTATGAGACATTGCTCACGGCTTCTTTTTCTTTGGTTTTACTTGCACAAGTTTTGGTGTGGCTTTTGTGAAACGTTCTTTGAACAACACGAAAGAACACTAATGATATGAAAACTGTTTCACAAATTTAACAACCAAATATAGATGAAAGTTCAATGCAAGTTGAAGAAGTGTAAAGACAACAAGATGATAACAGGGTCGGCAATTTAACAGTGTAGGCATAAATATAGACAAAGTGATCCTAAGTAAGAACTTAAGTCCAATAAAGTCTTTAAACAATTGAATCAATCCCAAGTAAAGATAAACGTAAAGCCAACGTTAAAATTTGAAATCAAATCTTGTTTCTTACAAATTTACTTCACCTTTTTTTTTTTACAATCTCAAGTCAATAATGCTTTAATTAAAAGTTCAGACAACTTCTTACCAATGAATGACTTAAGATGTAACAGGGGTGGTGAAATCAAATTCAATCCAATTTTGTTCAACTTATTTCCTATGTCTATAACTTGATGTGACAACAGATTGGCAACAAAATTGACACAGGACGACAAGTTTAGACACTTAAACAACACAACCTAAAAATTGTTTTGGTTTTTCTTGTTTCAATTCAACAATGTCTAACACACTAACTAAAATCTGTTTTTAACACTTTTGGTTTTCGGTTTTCCATTCTTAACAAACGTTTTTTTTAAACTTAAACTCAATGTAACTAAAATCTGTTTGACTCTATGCTTTGATTTTCTTTTGGTTTGTATCTATATACTTTCAACTTCTACAGCCTGTTATTTGTAGTCTATCGCAAAGATTACAAAGGGACAGCAGTAGGAACAAGTTGACTATCAGGTACAATAACCAAAAAAAAATTTCACAACACAAGATAGCTACATACTAAAACATAAACAAACTGAAATGATACTACGCATTTGAGTTTTTTTGGATTTTTTTAATTTAATGTTTCTAACTGAAAACGTTAACAGAATCTAAGATACTTTCAAGCACCACATATTAATTATTTTAGCTCAGAATAACATAGCACCTCAACAAACTAACTTATGACCTTTAAGTTAATTTCGATTGTCAGTCACCTATCTTATTTCCAGTGCATTCAAACGCAAATACAAAACATATATAAATAATCCGATTAACACAATTCAAAAAAAAAGAGAGAAACTAATATGAATTTAGTTTCTAAAATTGATGAAGTTAGAAGATACCTTAAAGCTCTGATACCAAATGATACGACACCGGGCAGCCCAAATCAAAGGAACGGACGGTTCAATGAAAGACAAATGCGGAATGGATCGTTTCCTCTAACTCCAAGAACTGATTCAAGCCCAACTATGGCAAAGAACATCCAATGACACCCCTTGAACTGTAGCTAGTCGCTTTTGGCTCAGATTACGCAAAAACTTCTTCATCCTTGGCTTTCCAACACATCCAAAACCTCCACTGAGACCCTAAGATGCTGTATTCCAAAAGATGAAGTTGATACAATTAAGTAACCGGTTGAATTAGTTAAAGGAATTCTTTCACCTCAGGCAGAATTAAAGGTAAAACAAGAACCAAAAGGTTCTGTTTAATGAGCACACGGCTCAAAGAAAGAACAAAACGTTCTGTTTGAAATTTGATAAAAAAGGTTAGAATCACAAGTTTTGCCTACTGATATTTATACATACTAAATATACAATCGGTCCAATGGTTATGAAAGCAATTTTTGGTCCAATTAAAAGAAAACATTTGATGCGCATGATGTTTTTTTCCCAAATGTACTTTGCGGCCTTCAAATTGGTTTGTCCTTCAGCTTGCGTTCCTCCTTTGTTTTCATTGGAGGATATGTGGTGCTGTAAGCTTTCTCTGGTTTGTATTTTGCGTGAATGAGTTCTGAAAGTAATCCCATTTGATTGGAACTCAATTTGTGCAGTTATGAATCTTGAGTATTAGGTCTCATTGATGTCGAAATCTAATTGGGGAAACTCGCAGCATTTACATGGCTAGTTTCTATAAGTTGCATCCGCAATTCAAAAGCAGGTGACAAAGCTGGTTGCTACATCGAACGATCGGTGTAGGTGGGTTATCAAATGATCCGACAGAATTTGGACTACGATCGATCGTTCAACCTCATTTGACCCGTGAACAATTCAAAGAAAGGCACCAAGCAACATATGCAATGTACACAACATATATGACATGTCCTAAGGGTTAGTTAAGACAATAAGACATCTAAACTAGCACTAGTGTGTGCGGAGTGATGAGTGATATGCCATGTCTTACAGAACTAACATGTGACAATAAATGATACATGAAAATATGTTGCGTTGACCCCATTGTGGGCTCATCAGTAACATAAGAGACAAGCAATGTACCTTGTGTGCTTAGCTCTTCCAAATCAGGTTTGTTCACCATTGGTTTCAAACGCATCATTATCATTCAAATCAGTAAGTGACATATTTTCACATTGAAATCGTACATATCAGTAGGTAAATTATCTTTTAAAGTCAACAAATCATCATGCAAGTTAAGACTTTGATTATGCAATACATCTTTATTAGGTGCTTCATTGTTAACACCATTTAAATCATGTCCAACCAAAGGAGTTTGAACAATATTTCATGCATATCATGCTCAACTATATCATGCACGACTTTATCATTAAAAACATTAGAATCATTGCTAGGTTCATTGATGAGATCCATAGAAGCATATAGTCCTATCCCACCTTAGTAACATGTCATTTATATTCTTTGTAACGTTTTGAAATGGTTAAATGTATCTTATGATGGTTGCTCTTAACTGTGTATGAAGACAAGCCTAGGGCATGCCACATATCTTGTATATGTCTTTATTATTTGTACAAGGTTATTACAGGTCACTTTAAGGAAGAATGAAGCCTGAAGCAAACACAAAGCTGAAATTGTTGTGATATATTATGTTTGAGTGATTGCAAAATGTATATGTGTGCATATGTGTAATTGTTGTGCAAAATGTATATGTGTGCATATGTGTAATTGTTATGATGATTGCAAATAGATATATCATGTTTGAATGATTGGAAGATGCATATGTGAGCATATATGTGTAACGTTTATATGTTTAATAATGTGTAATTGTTATGATGATTGCAAATAGATATATCATGTTTGAATGATTGGAAGATGCATATGTGAGCATATATGTGTAACGTTTATATGTTTAATTGTTTTGGCAAGGCATGAACTTATGAGCTAAATGTGAAATTGCTTGAATGAATCAAGATTGAACAAGTTTGATTAATATCATGAGATTGAACTTGGCCAATTCAATCACATATCTTAATCAAGACATGTTCAAACTGATCTTGGATGATATATATGTCAATACATGTTTATTATATGAACTAACCAAGCCTTGAAGTCACATGACTTACAATATAAGGCAAATTGTTCGGTTTAGTGTTCTATTGCAGGTTTTGGTTCATATCTTGAGCAAATGAACTCCAAATTGAGTCATTCAAAAGCCCACATGATCCTTATTCAATTTAGAATCTAATTGGCTGAGGAAGAGCATGCTTGGCACGGTTAAAACTGAATTGACCCGGTGGGAAGCTTATTGATCTATATAAGGGCTATTTTGGTAATTTCACCATTTGGACTTCTCATTCTTATTTGGTCTTCTTCCAACGGACTTATATGATCATATGACACATTTATAAGTCATGTCACATCATGGCAAAAATGAATCTGGAGCAGCACCATGTCTAGGTTCATCCTAGGACAAAATTCCTATTTTTGTGCTAAGGGGTATTCTGGTCTTTTCACTTGCCAATGGGTCTTCCAACATGTTATATATTGCTTATATGATGTTTATATGTGTTTATGTCACATATGGTACGTGCCCTATTTTTATGGAAACGGGCAGCATGCTATCTATTGGAATTCTTATGTTATGGTTATCATTATCTATGGTTTTCTTGGAATTCTTGGTATTCTTCATATGGTTTTCTATGCTACATGTTGAAGACATATATATTATATATTTGTGCACATGGTTATTGGATATTGCACACGGCTGTTGGCACAAAATATGTTCAAATTTTCAGATTATTGAACAAGTCAAGGCAAGGTGTATTAAACCCTATTTTGGTGCTGATTTGAGATGATTATTCTTCTATATTCTTGTGATGTTACAAACGGCTATTTTGGCTGAAATTTGGAGCAATATTTCGTATATTATGTATTCAAAGTTGGAGCAAAAATCTCTCAACCAAGGAAGCAAGGCAACGGTTATGAAGACTAATTCAAACTCAAGAACCTTGGCTGATTTCTATCTATTATTCAATGCCTATCTTCAAGGGTTTCCAACGTCACTTTTTATTCAAAAAAGAGGAGCCATTCCAACGTTTATTTGGTATTCAAAATGAGGAGATGAAATTTGCTGCATACATGGCAAGTTATTTACACATGGATATTGCTTATTGGAGCTGATTTTTAAACATTCAAATGGAGTCATTATCCACCTCAATTCCAACGGCTATAGAGGATAGAAGTTAAGGTGGAAGACTATTTCAAAGCAACAAAAGATAAGTCTCATTTGAATAGCTAAAAAGGTGCTAAAATCTCTCATTCTTCAACCATTCCAAACGGCTATATGGAGGAGCCTAAAGGCTGATCTCTTGGCTATAAATAGCTCCAAAGGGTGAAGAGAAAGAGCATCCAAACGAAAGCAAAGAAAGCAAAGCAAGACATTAGCTCTTTGTCTCCATTATTCTCTTCTTCTCTTCTCTATTGAAGAACACATTTGTAGCAAGCTTTATGATTGTATAGTTCTTCAATTCTTGTCATTTTCAACACCTTTATACGACATATTTGTGAAGGAGAAGCTGGTGTATAAAGCTTACTCCTTAGAGGTGAGCAAAAGGTGCAAAGGTGCAAAGGTGACGTTTTGGTGCAGCCACTTGAAGAAGTTGGTGAAAAGCTTCTTCCTTTGGCTTTGTAAGGTGATATTTGTGTTTGGTGTTTAGTGAAATCCAAGAGAAGGTGTCTCTTGGGACTGGAGTAGGTCACATTGACCGAACCAGGATAATTCCTTGTGTTCTTTACTTATTTCCTGCACTTACTGTTTTCTGCCTGAAATTTACACTAACTTGGCACGCATAATTGATCAAGCAAACAGTCTTAGAATTGCATGAATTTTGGATATGTTATACTTCAATGTGTTAGCTTTCAGTAGCCGCAAGAATCACTAAATTCTGAGGAGTTTAGCTCAGTCAAATCGTCTTTACAAAATTGTTGCTACATTCTGTGAACAATTCTGACCAGTGTGCAAACTTGTGCAATTTGAATAGGCTATCCTTTGAATCTTGGAGTGAGCCTTATATCAAATTAAACTAGACATCTTGAGGTTTAATTTGACATAAGATTCATCAAAATAGCACGGGTAGATTTTGAGATATTATTGTTTGAAGTTAAGCTAACATTCTGCCTGGAACTGCCAGAATTGCACACTTTCCTTATCTTGCTTATTTGAACGTGCTAACTTGCTTAGAATTGTCTGAAATTTTTATGACATACTATAAACATTCTAAACTTGATCTCTGCCAAGTTTGAGAGCTTGCACAGGTGTATAAGTGGTTCAACCAAAGCACTCAAAACGGTGAACTGTTTCTGGAATTTTCAGAATCTGAGGTTAAAGAGGCAAAGGGGTCTTCAAACAAGTTTTTGAAGGTAATTATAGTGTAATTTCCGCTAATCCACTATTCACCCCCCCCTCTAGTGGTGCTACACAGGTCCAACAATTGGTATCAGAGCCTGGTTGAGCACCATATTCTGATTTGAGCTGAAAACAATCTACACTCCAAGTTGCAAAGTTGCTGGAAATTTTCTGGTTGTCTTATATTCTTCATATTT
The DNA here is from genome assembly GCA_036186865.1 of Eustoma russellianum. Taxonomy (NCBI): domain Eukaryota; kingdom Viridiplantae; phylum Streptophyta; class Magnoliopsida; order Gentianales; family Gentianaceae; genus Eustoma; species Eustoma russellianum. The sequence continues at coordinate 11,465,497 of AP025045.1, forward strand.
GATATCTACAACAAGGTGACACTTTCTTTCTTTCTTATAAGTGTTTTAAACGTTTGCTCACACACCTAGAAGCATGTCTAAGTCACACATGAAAATAGAATTAGAAGGCATGTCCACACAAAGACCACCTCTTTTTGATGGAGAAAACTTTAGTCATTGGAAACTTAGGATGAAATTGTTCTTAATGGCTATTGATATAGACTTATGGTCTATTATTGAAGACGGACCTTATGTGCCTACTAAGCATGTTATAATTGAAGGCTTATCACAAGTAGTTGAGAAATATAGAAAAGATTGGAGTGATGAAGATAAGAAGAAAATGAGTCTTAATGCTAAAGCAATGCAATTATTGTTGAACGGTTTAAGTAGGAGTGAATCTGCCTATGTCTCTTCTTGTTCAAGTGCAAAGGATATGTGGAAATGTCTTGAAATGAAGCATGAAGGAACTAATCAAGTAAAGGAATCAAAGATTAACATGTTAATGACTACACTTGAATCATTTCATTTACTGCCTAATGAATCAATTGTTGATATGGATTTAAGGCTTACTAACTTATACAACTCACTTGAATCTCTTGGTAAAACGTTTTTGATGAAAGAAAAAGTGCAAAAAGTTTTGAGAAGTTTGCCAAGTGAATGGGATGCCAAAGTTAGTGCCATTGAAGAAAGCAAAGATCTTTCTCAAATAAAACTTGATGAATTGATAGGTTCCTTAAAAGTTTATGAAAACAAGTTGAATATAAGAAAGGCTGAAACTAGTAACAAGTCTAAATCACTTGCATTTGTAACAAATGAACCCGAATCATCTAATCAAGCCGAGTATGAAAGTGATGATGAAAGTGATGAAGAAGACATAATGTTGTTAGCTAGGCGTTTAAGGAAGTTGTTCAAGAAAAGACCAACTAAAAGACAAGCAAAATCAGCCGCCCCTATCAATGTGAAATCTAACAAACAAGATGGCAAATGGTATGATAAAGAACTTAAGTGTTATGAATGTGGCAAACAAGGACACATATCATATGATTGTCCAAACAAGAACAAAAACCGTGACATGGATGAAAAGACAAGGACAAAAACTAGAGTAGAACCTATGCAAAGGAGGAAGAAAGCTCTCAAGGTAAGTTCAAGCACTTGGGATGACACATCTTCATCCGAATCCGAGGAGGAACCTGAAGTTGCACAAACATGTTTGGCTTCAAAGTCTACAAATGAGGTAACATTCGATTCTGATTCCGAATGTGATTTTACTCAAGATGAATTGTTGGATGAATTAGAAAAGTTGCATAATAGATATAAGAAGCTATCCAAGGAGAAGAAAAGAATAGTTGAGGAGAAGAACAAGTTGGAGACGTCTAACTTGAATCTAACTTCTCAACTAGAAGTTCTTCAACTTGAATCATCTAACACTATTAGTTCAATGCAAAATCAGATTAAGGAACTTAAGAACAAACATGAAAATGTGCAATGTGTGCAATGTGTTGAATTCAATGTTTTAAAGTCTAAATTACATGAAATACAAACTGAATTTGAATCGTTAAAAGCATGCAACCTAGACTTGAACAAATCTTTAGAACAATTTAAGAATGGTTCCAACATGTTAGACACTCTCATTGCATCTCAAAAGCATGGAAATGACAAACAAGGTCTTGGATATGTTGAAGAAGCTGAATACACACCTAAGGAAACAACATTTGTATCATCTTCAACCAACATGAAATATAGGCCAAATGCATCTAGAAATGAATCTATTCTGCCCACACCTCCTTCATCACAAAGATTGCAAAATGCATCAACATATAGGAAGGTAAATGCACCTAGAAACCATGCTTACATGTATACAAGAATGCCTAAACAAAGTAGTATGCAATATGCTCAAGTTATGCCTTATATGCAACAACATGCTTATGTGAAGAACATGACATACTCTCGGCCTAAATCAGTTTATAACACACGGCCTAGACACACACAACATCTTGCTTATACCCGGCCTAAATTCAATGCTTACTCACGGCCAAGATATAACTCATATACATGGCAACATTCAAATGCATATAGAACTTATCATGCTTATCCAACTAGTCATAAATATGCAGCTCCTTTTCAATCATACTCTATGCATCAAAATCCACTATTTGTTCATTATATGCAACATGATTTTAACATTTCAAAACCAAGAAAGGTTGTTCAAGTTTGGGTACCTAAAGGTACACTAACATGAACTTAACTTGTCTAACCTTAAAAGGACCCAAAATCAAAGGGTACCTAAGTTGTTATTTACATTTGTAGGTACATAACATCAAAGAAAGACAAGTTGCTGGTTATAACAACAAAGAAGATGAAAAGAACAAAACCAATTGGATAGTAGATAGTGGTTGCTCTAGACATATGACGGGCAACAAAAATTTGGTTAGCAAACTTAAAAACGTTGCAAAAGGTGGCAAAGTTACCTTTGGAGACAACAACCAAGGCCAAATAATTGGCAAAGGCAAGGTTGGTGATCCAAACAAGTTTGAGATCAAAAACGTCCTACTTGTAAGTAACTTAACCTTTGAGCTTTTAAGTGTTTCTCAACTATGTGACAACAACTTGAATGTTCTTTTTTCCTCCACCTCTTGTAAGATAATGGATAAAAATAATCAAGTTGTGTTAAAAGGAAAACGTGAAGGAAACATATATGTGCTTAACATGGATGATATGCTAAGTAGTAACACAAAATGTCTTGTTTCACATGAATCTGATCCCAATCTTTGGCATAGACGTTTAGGACACATAGGTATATCAACCTTAGAAAAACTACACGCTAAAAGTCTTGTTAAAGGATTGCCTAAACTTAACTTGGATGATTTTCAACTATGTGAATCTTGTATCAAAGGCAAACATGTTAGAGAATCCCTTAAGCCTAAAACTGAGTTCACAACATCTAGAATACTAGAACTCTTGCATATAGACTTATTTGGTCCATGTAGAACAAGAAGCTTAGGTGGAAGTTATTATGTATGTGTAATAGTTGATGATTTCTCAAGATATTCTTGGACATTGTTTCTTGCTTCAAAAGATGAAAGTGCATCATCTATAGCTAATCTAATTAGACAACTTGAAAATGAACATGAATCACATGTTATTAAGATAAGGAGTGATAGAGGTGGTGAGTTTAAAAATAGTGAATTAATCAAATTCTGTAATGAAAAGGGTATAAAACATGAATTCTCCCCACCAAGAACTCCTCAACTTAATGGTGTAGTTGAAAGAAAGAATAGGACTATTCAAGAAGTAGCAAGAACAATGATGGTAGAAAACAAAGTACCTAAATTCTTATGGGCTGAAGCAGTAAACACTTCAAGTTATATGATCAACAGACTATCAATAAGAAAGAAATTGAACAAAACACCATTTGAAATCTTAAATGGACGACTCCCAAAAGTAAACTATCTAAAAGTCTTTGGTTGTAAATGCTTTGTATTGAACACAAAAGATAACTTAGATAAGTTTGATCCTAAGTCTGATGAACATATATTTGTGGGATATTCAATGAACTCTAAAGCATATAGATGTTATAATGCACAAACAAGAAAGATAGTTAAATCTATACATGTGAAGTTCAATGAAAATGCATATCTCCAAACAAGTAATCAACATGAAATCAATGTACCAAATGATCAAATACTTCATGATGAAGATGAACTTATCCTACCACCCACAAGTGAACAAATTGAAACACCAAATCAAACTCTTGAAATGCATGAAGTTCAAACTCCCCCTACACAAGAACATAATGAAGAAAATGTGCCTAACCAACCTATTGAACATCATGAACCTATTGAAGATGCACAACCAAGTAATTGGTGGCAAATAAGAGATAAACAAAAGCATCCTCAAGAACTTATCATAGGAGATGTAAATCAAGGGGTTAGAACACGTAGGCAAATAGATCCTAATGAATATGATCAATGGCATGCACTTATATCCCAAATTGAACCTAAGAATGTGAATGATGCCTTAAACGATGCATATTGGATAGATGCAATGCATGAAGAGTTAAACCAATTTGAAAGAAACAATGTGTGGGATTTAGTACCTAAACCCGAGGATAAATCAATCATTGGAACTAAATGGGTGTTTAGGAACAAAATGAATGAACAAGGGGTTGTAGTAAGAAATAAAGCAAGACTTGTAGCTCAAGGATATAATCAAGAAGAGGGTATTGATTACGATGAAACATTTGCCCCCGTAGCAAGATTAGAATCCATACGCCTCTTATTAGCTTTTGCATGTTATAATAACATCAAATTATTCCAAATGGATGTTAAGAGTGCATTCTTAAATGGCTATATCCAAGAAGAAGTTTTTGTTAAACAACCACCAGGCTTTGAAGATCCAAAGAACCCTAATCATGTATATAAACTTAAGAAAGCCTTATATGGTTTGAAACAAGCCCCCCGTGCATGGTATGAAAGATTTGCCAACTTTTTACTAAGTAACAACTTTCAAAGAGGAACCATAGATAGTACCTTATTCTTGAAAAAGAAAGACAAAGATTTGCTTGTAATACAAATATATGTAGATGACATAATCTTTGGTTCAACTAATCCTAACTTAGTAAAAGACTTTGAAGATTGTATGAAGTCTGAGTTTGAAATGTCCATGGTTGGTGAATTAAATTACTTCTTAGGCTTGCAAATAAAACAAACATCAAATGGTATACATATCAATCAAGCCAAATACATAAGAGATATGATAAAGAAATTCAACTTTGAAAACTTGAAACCATCACCAACACCAATGTGTACTTCAACAAAATTAGACAAAGATGAAAATGGTGTTGCATTTGATGAAAAACTATATAGGTCTATGATTGGTTCATTGCTATATCTAACTGCTAGTAGACCTGATATTATGTTTGCAGTATGTATGTGTGCAAGATTTCAAAGTATGCCTAAGTTGTCACACTTTAAAGCTGTAAAAAGAATATTTAGATATCTTCAACATACACCAACATTAGGCTTATGGTATGATAGACAATCTAGTCTAAGTCTACATGCATATTCAGATGCAGATTATGGTGGATGTAGAGTAGATAGAAAGAGCACTAGTGGAACATGTCAATTCCTAGGAAACTCACTAATATCTTGGTTTTCAAAGAAACAATCTAGTGTTGCACTTTCTACTACTGAAGCAGAATATATGGCTTTAAGTCTATGTTGTACTCAACTATTATGGATTAAACAACAACTTTCAGCCTTTGAAATACAAGTAAATAATATCCCCATCTATTGTGATAGTACAAGTGCTATAAATTTGTCTAAAAACCCTGTACTACACTCTAAGGCAAAGCATATAGAAGTACGTTATCATTTTCTCCGTGATCATGTTAATCTTGGACATATACACATTGAACATGTTAGAACTGATCAACAAGTAGCTGATATATTCACTAAACCCCTTAATCAAGCTATCTTTGAGACTTTACGTGCAAGACTTGGATTAATTGCTTACAACTGACTACTACACCATTCAGTCTTTTGCATAATTTACAAAATTAAGGGGGAGAAATAAATGTGTATATATATCATATTAAGGGGAAGAGAGATAACACATTAAGGGGGAGCAACTTACACTTGATTTAGATGCTTACTTGATTACACAGATTACAACACTTGATTTAGATGCACACTTGATTTAAATGCTTAATATACACATATGTGGGGTAATTTTGCAAATCATCAAAAGGGGGAGATTGTTGTGATATATTATGTTTGAGTGATTGCAAAATGTATATGTGTGCATATGTGTAATTGTTGTGCAAAATGTATATGTGTGCATATGTGTAATTGTTATGATGATTGCAAATAGATATATCATGTTTGAATGATTGGAAGATGCATATGTGAGCATATATGTGTAACGTTTATATGTTTAATAATGTGTAATTGTTATGATGATTGCAAATAGATATATCATGTTTGAATGATTGGAAGATGCATATGTGAGCATATATGTGTAACGTTTATATGTTTAATTGTTTTGGCAAGGCATGAACTTATGAGCTAAATGTGAAATTGCTTGAATGAATCAAGATTGAACAAGTTTGATTAATATCATGAGATTGAACTTGGCCAATTCAATCACATATCTTAATCAAGACATGTTCAAACTGATCTTGGATGATATATATGTCAATACATGTTTATTATATGAACTAACCAAGCCTTGAAGTCACATGACTTACAATATAAGGCAAATTGTTCGGTTTAGTGTTCTATTGCAGGTTTTGGTTCATATCTTGAGCAAATGAACTCCAAATTGAGTCATTCAAAAGCCCACATGATCCTTATTCAATTTAGAATCTAATTGGCTGAGGAAGAGCATGCTTGGCACGGTTAAAACTGAATTGACCCGGTGGGAAGCTTATTGATCTATATAAGGGCTATTTTGGTAATTTCACCATTTGGACTTCTCATTCTTATTTGGTCTTCTTCCAACGGACTTATATGATCATATGACACATTTATAAGTCATGTCACATCATGGCAAAAATGAATCTGGAGCAGCACCATGTCTAGGTTCATCCTAGGACAAAATTCCTATTTTTGTGCTAAGGGGTATTCTGGTCTTTTCACTTGCCAATGGGTCTTCCAACATGTTATATATTGCTTATATGATGTTTATATGTGTTTATGTCACATATGGTACGTGCCCTATTTTTATGGAAACGGGCAGCATGCTATCTATTGGAATTCTTATGTTATGGTTATCATTATCTATGGTTTTCTTGGAATTCTTGGTATTCTTCATATGGTTTTCTATGCTACATGTTGAAGACATATATATTATATATTTGTGCACATGGTTATTGGATATTGCACACGGCTGTTGGCACAAAATATGTTCAAATTTTCAGATTATTGAACAAGTCAAGGCAAGGTGTATTAAACCCTATTTTGGTGCTGATTTGAGATGATTATTCTTCTATATTCTTGTGATGTTACAAACGGCTATTTTGGCTGAAATTTGGAGCAATATTTCGTATATTATGTATTCAAAGTTGGAGCAAAAATCTCTCAACCAAGGAAGCAAGGCAACGGTTATGAAGACTAATTCAAACTCAAGAACCTTGGCTGATTTCTATCTATTATTCAATGCCTATCTTCAAGGGTTTCCAACGTCACTTTTTATTCAAAAAAGAGGAGCCATTCCAACGTTTATTTGGTATTCAAAATGAGGAGATGAAATTTGCTGCATACATGGCAAGTTATTTACACATGGATATTGCTTATTGGAGCTGATTTTTAAACATTCAAATGGAGTCATTATCCACCTCAATTCCAACGGCTATAGAGGATAGAAGTTAAGGTGGAAGACTATTTCAAAGCAACAAAAGATAAGTCTCATTTGAATAGCTAAAAAGGTGCTAAAATCTCTCATTCTTCAACCATTCCAAACGGCTATATGGAGGAGCCTAAAGGCTGATCTCTTGGCTATAAATAGCTCCAAAGGGTGAAGAGAAAGAGCATCCAAACGAAAGCAAAGAAAGCAAAGCAAGACATTAGCTCTTTGTCTCCATTATTCTCTTCTTCTCTTCTCTATTGAAGAACACATTTGTAGCAAGCTTTATGATTGTATAGTTCTTCAATTCTTGTCATTTTCAACACCTTTATACGACATATTTGTGAAGGAGAAGCTGGTGTATAAAGCTTACTCCTTAGAGGTGAGCAAAAGGTGCAAAGGTGCAAAGGTGACGTTTTGGTGCAGCCACTTGAAGAAGTTGGTGAAAAGCTTCTTCCTTTGGCTTTGTAAGGTGATATTTGTGTTTGGTGTTTAGTGAAATCCAAGAGAAGGTGTCTCTTGGGACTGGAGTAGGTCACATTGACCGAACCAGGATAATTCCTTGTGTTCTTTACTTATTTCCTGCACTTACTGTTTTCTGCCTGAAATTTACACTAACTTGGCACGCATAATTGATCAAGCAAACAGTCTTAGAATTGCATGAATTTTGGATATGTTATACTTCAATGTGTTAGCTTTCAGTAGCCGCAAGAATCACTAAATTCTGAGGAGTTTAGCTCAGTCAAATCGTCTTTACAAAATTGTTGCTACATTCTGTGAACAATTCTGACCAGTGTGCAAACTTGTGCAATTTGAATAGGCTATCCTTTGAATCTTGGAGTGAGCCTTATATCAAATTAAACTAGACATCTTGAGGTTTAATTTGACATAAGATTCATCAAAATAGCACGGGTAGATTTTGAGATATTATTGTTTGAAGTTAAGCTAACATTCTGCCTGGAACTGCCAGAATTGCACACTTTCCTTATCTTGCTTATTTGAACGTGCTAACTTGCTTAGAATTGTCTGAAATTTTTATGACATACTATAAACATTCTAAACTTGATCTCTGCCAAGTTTGAGAGCTTGCACAGGTGTATAAGTGGTTCAACCAAAGCACTCAAAACGGTGAACTGTTTCTGGAATTTTCAGAATCTGAGGTTAAAGAGGCAAAGGGGTCTTCAAACAAGTTTTTGAAGGTAATTATAGTGTAATTTCCGCTAATCCACTATTCACCCCCCCCTCTAGTGGTGCTACACAGGTCCAACAGAAATAGATGGATAGGACTAGGCTGGTGCAATGTTCGTATTTTGCCCATATCTCCTCAACCACAGCTTGGATTCCCTTGGTTCCACCTGGAACTTCAAGCTAAGAGATTAAGCTACAAATTTGGTGCTTCGCACTTCTTCAGATTATGATTGAGCCCCAGCCAAGCTAAGAAGAACCAACCACAGCAGAAGGTACACTAATGCAAGACAAGGGCCCTATAACTAGGAGCATGGCCAAGAAATTGATGCATGAAGTGGGAACCTTCCTTTACAAGCATGTTGAGGATGAACCAAGTCAAGATAGCCTACTTTGGATCCATTTGATACAAGCTTTAACTTATTTTTGAACCGTGTTGTAATATATTGGTAATCTTTTGTGTATTGTTCATATTGTTGCGTGCTTAGCTTTCTTCCCTTTATAAATTTTTATAAGCTAACCTAGACATGTGTTAGTATGTTGCGTATGTTGTTTGATGTATGTTTGAACTGATTTTAGGCCAAGGAAGCTTGATGGGATCCATGCCAAACGTTCAAACACCAAGTTGAGTTGAAAGGGCAAGCTGGCAGGATGACACCCTCTTGGTATTTCAACCATATCTCACCAACGACAACTCCCATTGATGTGATTCGAGTTGGAGGAAAGATAAGAGGATAAGCTACAATGTTGATTTTCAGAACTTTCCCAGAAAAGTCCTGTATCTAGCTACACAATCGTTGCAACAAAGTGGTTGCTTAGTCACCTGGTTCTAAAGGTCCACATCCGAAGCAGGTCAACTCAAATGGGCACAATTCACTCATTTCAGCTCCAAACGACGTCATTATGGTACACATCTACAGGAAAATATCTACAACTTTTATTTTCTGTGTAAGATCCGAATCTGATTGAAAGATAGAATTACATTGTAAAACAATTCAAAGGTCAAATATGGACAGATTTTTCTTTCTTGACTGTCCAAGTATGATTATCAACATTGGTTTAGGTACAAAATGTGTTCCTTTGTTTTCTAGGTTTTGCATAAAAACCTTAGATTAGATCTTTCAAGGCTTGAGCAACCTTGAATGTGATATTACATACGTCCAAAGATTGAACCGTCCACGAGGGTGTAATGCTTGCGTGACAAACGCTGAAATCGTTTGTGTGGCTGCCTCAAAAACTGTCCCCATCATCATTGGAAGCAAGGGAGTGTTTGACACTTGTGTGCCTAAACCAATGTTGGAGGAGAAGGTAGAGTTAAAGGGAAGATCCGTCAATAATCCACAGGCTTGTGCTTGTATCAATTTGGTATCAGGAGCTAAGGTTCCCCTTTTAACCTATATCCGTTTTTGTTTTTGTTGTTTTCTTTCATTTCCATTTTCACCACATCTTGATTCTGATTCCCTCATCTACTTCATCATCCACCTTAAACACCATAAATTCAAAAAAACAGAATGTTGTCTTCTTAGCTTCTAAACGCGTGTTATACGGACTGCTTTTGTATAAACTTGGACAATACGTTTTGTGCTTTAGATTGTAATACAGCCACATAAAAAAAAGCTTTCTACTTTTACCTAAAAAGCTACCTAGTCTTCCATACAATTCTTGTTGCTAACGAAGCTAGTAGTTAACTTGAATCTTTATGTGTTTGAATTGCATTTGTGGATTGATTTGGGCTGTGATTCATTGTGTTCAAGGTCGCTGAAAAACCATAGCTTCCACTATCATAAATTCAGCCTACGCACCTTGAAGCAAATCCTAGTTTCCCCACATATTGGACCCCACGGCATAAAAAAAACCTCCTAGACAAGAAAAGTTTTGTGCTGAAAAGTTGAGCCCAAGTGCCTAAAATGTGAAATAACCGAACTGCCCTTGCATTTAAACAAAAATAAGTCTACATGCCTTTTGATGAGCCAAATGAAGGCTAGAAAACGTTGCCAAGGACTTTGTCTCCTATTCCAAACTGATTTGAACAATAGCTATGGCAAAGAACATCACAAAGACACCCCTTGAACTGTAACCGTTTGTTCTTGGCTCAATTTATACCAACACCTCTTCCTCTTTGGTATTCCAACACATCTAAAACCTCATTGAGACCCTAAGAAGCTGTAAACCAAAAATGAAGTAAATACTAACAAGTTCTAGGCTATGAACTTGGAAGAAAACCGTTAAGTGGTCTTAAACTTCAACTTGAAATGTTGATAACTCCTCAAGGGAAATTCTGGTTGAAATGTGTATGAAAATTGTTGTGTATTGTTGTTTGAGTTGTTTTATACATTCAGCTTCCTATGCTATTTATAACAAATGAAAATGATAAAGAGTACAAGTTTTAATGTACAAAGTACAAGACTAGAATAAGGTGCTTGCTTTTGAACAACTTTGGCTCCAAGAATTCTGGTTGCTTGCCATGTATTCCTTGCTATTTTCAGCCTTCTTTTCTTGATCAATTTGATTGGATAAAACTTGGAGCAGCTTGCTTGGAATTAGGCTTTGATTGGTTGAGAGTGTGGCTTTGAATTTTCAAAAGAATGAAGCTTAATCCAACGTTTCTTCCATGCTAGTTTTCAGCCACAATTTTGATTGGTTAACACATTGAGCAGCTTGCTTTGAATTTGCATTTGATTGGTAGCAACTTTGGTGTTGAATTTTCAAAGGAAGTATGCATAGACCAGCCGTTTTTCTTCATTGAATTTGATTGGATCCAAGTTTGTGCAGCTTGCTTATTTGTCTTCAACTTGATTGTGATTGGTTTGAAGATTTGCAAGACTTCTTCCTATTGGTTAAAGATTTGAGCAGCTTGTCTCTCCATTCTTACGTGAAGAACATTTCTTGAATTTGACATGAGTGCTTGTCACCTCCTTGCTTGTAAGCTACTTGCTTATCACCTCCTTGCTTGAACAAAAATTCAGGTTTTAGTTGCATCTTCAAGCTTTGTTTGAACAATGATATCATCCGATCAGATGGGACATGGATCGATCGGTGTTCATGCTTCTTCAATGTAAAGCTCTCTTTGACCTATCTTCAAAGACACCAAGCAACAAACAAGATACACAACATATATGACATGTCCTAAGGGTTAGTTAAGACTAAGACATAAGAAGTAGCCCTTTTGTGTGCGGAGTTAACAGTGATATTCCATGACTTACAGAACTAACATATGACAATAAATGATACATGAAAATATGTTGCGTTGACCCCATCGTGGGCTCATCACCTTTAAAAAAAGGTAGACAAAGAAAAGAAAAGAGATGAAAAGATCAGAAGGAAAGAGGGGAAGAAGGGCTTGAAAGTTGCAAGTTGTTTAAGGTGCAAATTGTTCCAAAAAAGTGGCCTTTTTCCCCCTCCACGTTATCATGAATCACCCCCACAAAAATACTGAAATTTCAACCTTATACAACACCTACATATAGCCAGGAAAAAAAACACACTTGAACACAATTGGTTACAATTTTATCAAACATGCTTGTGATTCAAATTGCATAAAGCCTAAGGTTAACTAAAGATTGCCCAAGGCAATGCTTAGTTCTTCTTTGGCTCGGCCTCTTACATAACTTTTGGTCTCATTTACTCTTTGATTCCTAGTGTTTTGTCCAATTTTTGATGCTGCCTTTATACAATTGCTTTATTGGATTATTTTGATTCGCATCTGATTTGGAGTTGTGAAGCATAGTTGAAGACATATTGGAATAAGGCCACCTCATTAATTGCTCGTCTTGTTGGCTCTAACCCTAGGTTGGCCTAGGAAACAAAGTGTTGTTTAGAGAAAAGAAAAGAGAGCAAGTGAGGCAACAAACACATACAATCGCAAACTGATTTTCTAACTATCTTTGCAAAGGTGTGTTTGTTTCATGTCTTCTTTCAGGGTTCCAATGAGGATTGAAACCATTTGGGGAGTCATGCTTCATGAACATGACTGTAATGATGTCGAATGGCGCATGTATCACTTTGGTAAGGCAAATAAGATTTGGGTAAGCAATTATCGCAAAGAGGTACCATTGTATCAAACTTTTCCTCAAGATAAACAAAGTGTTCGAGTATACTACAATTACATGTTTGATGATTATTATTATGCTAACACTAAAGAATGTGAGGAATTTAGAATGATTAGGTTTATTACTGGATTGAATAAAAACATTGCTGATAAAATGGTGCATGATAGATTTTAAACTCTTAAATATATGTATTATCGTGCAAAAAGCATAGAAACGAATCTCGATGTATGGGATCAATTTGATGCCATATGCGCTAGCATTCGCGATAGTAAAGTCAAGCATGATATGCATGAAAATGTTGCTGAAATTCCTTTGGTTTTTAAATGTTGTTAACAATGAAGAATCTAAGGATGATGTATTGCATAATGAAATTCTGGATTCGCATGATGACTTGTTTGGCTTTAAAAGATGATTTAGCTACTGATTTGCATGACTTAGATGATGATTTACATTATGTTTTAAGTGATTATCTAGTGAAAGTGATGACACAATTGAGCATGACAACTTGAAAGAACATGAATGGAAAGATTATATTAATCCTTTGCTTGAAATGCATGAAAGCGATCCTACATTAATTGAAGGTTCTAACTTGCATTCAAATAAAGTTGTGTTTGATAATCCTTTGTTCCTTCATGAACATGATGCTGAAATTACCCATCAGCTTATTGAGCTTAAGTTGCCTAAAGATTATGATAAACATGCTGAAATTTCACCCAAACCCCATGAAACTGAGTTTGAAATCAATGGCAAAGAATCTGATTTGGAAATACTAAGGAATGTGCAACGTACGGTGCTTGTTCTTAATGTTTTACATACTTTAACTCTTGCACCTAATACATTTTGCGTTGAAAGTATGTTGTCCATGCATAAAAATCATGCTCCAAGTTGTTGCATAAGTACATTGCATGCTTGTGATAGTCTTAGCTACATGAATAAGGAATTTGAGTTGTCCTTGTTTATGCATCCAAGACACGTTAGGAAAAGATGCTGGTTGTTAAGTATTGTGGTTAAGATGTTCTTATATATGTTGTTGGGTGCATGCTTCATTCTTGAGTTATATATCCACCCTAAACATATTAGGATGAAAATTTCCATGAATGTTGTGTTTAAATTGTTTAGGTGTGTCGTGCATAGTTGCTGGATTGTTGCGGTTCTTTTCCCCTCATTACATACATGCCAAGATTTGAGGGCGAATCTTTTCTAGGAAGGAGGGATTGATGCACACATATGTGCAAGACGTTATAGGCGTGTCTTAGTTAGATTGCACATCATGCATTTCATTTTGTGTGTTTCAATTTCTTGATTTTTTTATTATCCTTTCTTTTACTTCTTTGATGCTTGTTATGTCTTTGCTTGCTTTATAGGGGCTCTTGGAGTTGTCGAACCCGTTTGGAAGTGTTAGACCAAGAATGGTGAAAAGTGCTGAGAATTGCTTGAATTTTTTGGACGTGTAACTCACTCATGCAAACTCCAAATTAGGTCATTCAAAAGCCAAAAGTCAAGTTTAGGACGTGAACTAAATTTCTCAAGAAGGTCTCATCTTCAAATTCACCTTGTATCTACGGAAAACGTCCAGTCAACTGAAGGCGCCATTTCTTCCTTAAATCCAGCCATTTGACCCGCTTTGTGTTGCTGGAAATTGCATAAACTTTGTCAAGGCATATCTCGGTCATAAAAGCTCTGAATTGAGTCATTCAAAATCCAAACTTCAAGTTCAGCTCGTCAACTAGAAGTCTCAAGAAGAATATGTCTTCAGATTTGGCTGCTAGATAGACGACTCACTTGGTCAACCAAAAGGAGGACAAGCTGCCTTAAATCTAGCCTTTTGTTCAACAAATGAAGACCAAACGTTTTTGACTCCTTAAAGCTGAATACAAATGTGTGTAATGAAGACTCTTGACCAAGAATGATGTCTTGCATTGTCTTGTTGTCTAGGATAGATGTTTAGTTGCAATTCTTTTCCTATTTATAGGCCATTTTGCATCCTTTGTAAAAATCAGAATTTGAAGAATTCTATTCAAGAACAAGTTGTTCTTTTGGGCACAAAATGTGTTCCTTTGTTTTCTAGGTTTTGCATAAAAACTTTAGATTAGATCTTTCAAGGCTTGAGCAACCTTGAAGGTGATATTGCCTACGTCCAAAGATTGAACCGTCCACGAGGGTGTAATGCTTGCGTGACAAACGCTGAAATCGTTGGTGTGGCTGCCTCAAAAATTGTCCCCATCATCATTGGAAGCAAGGGAGAGTTTGACACTTTTGTGCCAAACCAATGTTGGAGGAAAAGGTAGAGTTAAAGGGAAGATCCGTCAATAATCCACAGGCTTGTGCTTGTATCAGTCTCATAAAGGCTGTGAACAGTAGTCTCACAAACAAACAAGCCAAAAAGCACAAAAAGAAAATGGAGCTTGTTTGAGAAAGAAACTGAGAGAAAAGCCAACCTACTCCAGAAAAGTAAGAGGCAAGACACATGAGAGATTGCACAAGAGGAGAGGAATAGCCTTATATTAGAAAAGTTCAAAATTCACAAGAACATGAACTTAGAAACGAAATTTGTGCAAAAAGAAAAAGAAAGTACCATCACCCAAAGTGTTGATCTTTGTTGAAAAAGTTTCAAGAACAAACCCTTACCGAGTATTTGTGTATGTGTACTTAGCTTTCACTTTGTTACAATTGTGATTGCATAAAGATTGAAGTAAGTTTTGTACAAACCCTTAGTTTTCTTGATCGGGCCTAAACATCACTCGACTTCTATGCTTCTTTGATTCCTAGATAGACCAAGATTGTTGCTTAATCAATTTTCAACTTAAGGCAGAAGAAAATATCGTGTCAACTTTTTTGGTTGGATTTCTTTACTTTCTTTCAATCATGGTTACTTCACAAGAAGGAGAAAATTCACCCCCTTCTACCCCCACCATACCCCAAGGTGCTGCCACACTTGAAACATTGCAACAAACTATTGCTAGCATGATTCACGCTTTTGGTCACATGAAAAGTGAAAATGAAGATCTTAAAAATAATTCTCGAGCTCCCAAGGGAGAAAGTAATAGTCAAGGTCGAATAGAACCCCCGAGTGTACCTTTTAATGAAGGAACTCTTTTTATGGTGAATCTTGAACTGAACATCATGGAAACATGTCCCACAGGGGACGTGGTAGGTGTCATGGTCTAAATGGTGGTCTTAGGAACATTTCATTTGAGATAGATTTGATGATCCCCCTGAGTATAATGACCATTTTCAGGAAGAGAGGTATTATAACAACAGGTATGAAAGGAACGAACCTCTTGAAGAGGAGTTCATTACAACTAAACTGACTATACCTCCCTTCTAAGGGAAAAGTAACGCTAAAGCATACTTGCGATGAGAACTTAAGGTAGATCATATGTATTCTTGTACTAATTATTCTGAGTTGACCAAAGTTCGGTATGCTACTTTTGAGTTTGTAGAATATGCTTTACTTTGGTGGGAACATCTGCAAAATGCAAGAAGACAAACCAGACAACCTCCTGTTGTCGCATGGGTAGAACTCAAGCAAGAGATGAGGAAGAGGTTCATATCACAGTCCTATGAAAGAAGTGTCTACCAAAAGCTGCAACAACTCTCTCATGGTAACAAATAAGTTGATGAATATTATAAAGAGTTAGAACATTTGCTTACCAGGACAAATATAGAAAGAAATTGAGGAGGCCACAATGGCAAGGTTCTTAGCTGGCCTTAACAAGGACATTGCATTCAAAGTGGAACTCACATCCTACTCAGATTTGGCTTCTATGGTTCACACTGCTGAGAAAGTAGAAAGGAAACTGAAGATACATACCTCTGTCTCTTCTTTTCGGCCTAATCCTTCAAACTTTTCCAAGGTACAGCCTAGGCCAAGTTTCAGATCCTCACAGACCCAAGGCAGTGGATTTCAAGGGAAGGCGCCACAAAGCTTCCCAAAATGTCCCACAACAAGCAACTCTTCAATCGTAGACAAAGGCAAAGCAAAGCTGGAAGGTACTACTTCTAACACTAGATTCTATTATATTCAATGTTTTAAATGCTTAGGTAAAGGTCATTTTGCAAATCAATTCCCCAACCCTAAACGTATTGATGCGTGCAAGGCGTGGGCTCCAACAATTCTACCTTCGAAACGTCCTTCACAAAGGGTTAGGCACAAGGAAGAAGACTTCCCCTTGCTTCCTTAGTGACAAAAACGTGTGGATCAAATGAGCAAGACCAACACTTCAAGATGGTCGTTGATCAGGCAAACCAATATGGCCCTCCTGGACGGCACCTTTTAGCAATGGCAACACCTTCAAAATGCTCAATTTTGAAGGATCTTAACTTTGGTTTTTAATGCAAAACCAAGAAAACAGTCTCACACAAAGTGAAGAAAATATCAAGAAATGTTATTCATCAAAAGTTGTTCCTATCATTTAGCCAAAAGGCCCCCTTAAGCCTTAGAATGGCTAGAAATTATTTCAAATAATGCTAGCTACTAAACGCTTAAATTTAAAATCTGGTTGAAATTCAAACCAAGATAAATTCTAGCTAAAACTTGAATTTGCTTGTAGAATGCTAACTCCTCTCTTCCAGCCTTGTATGATGACTAAATGGAGGTGTGTGAGACCTGATTTGATGATGAGAAAGTGGTTGGAATTGAATTCAAATGTTGGTAGAAGTTTGAATTCGAATTGAGTTTGAATTTGAATTTAAATTTGGGTTCAACTTTGAATTGTGATCTCATCTCCTCCTTGCTTCAAGAATAGCGTGTAGATGGCTTAAAGGTGGCTAAGATGTTGAATTTAAATGTTGGTTGAAGTTTGAATTCAAATTGAGTTTGAATTTGAATTCAAATTTGGGATCAACTTTGAATTGTGATCTCATCTCCTCCTTGCTTCAATAATGGCGTGTAGATGGACGGCTGAGAGCTTCTTGAAATTTAAGTCTCCAATTGGTTGAAATTTGAATTCAAATCATGGTTGAATTTAAATCCAAGTTTAGCTTTGAATTTAAATTCAATTTGATCATCATACTTTTGCTTCAAGAATGGCCGACCCTCTTTGAAATTTGGAGATGATTTTGAGTTCAACTTTGAAAAGAGGATTCCATCTTGGACATATTTGAATTTGTCTTTGTGGAGACAAACATTCTCTTCAAGACAATCATTCATTTTGTCTCCCTTTTGTAACACACGCCTATAAGGCCATTTTGGGCTTCCATTTGGCTTGGAAATTTCATGTACCTAATTTACCTACAAAGCAAATCCATAAAACAAAGATCACAAGAAAACAAGACAAAAATTCAACAACAAAGAACGTACTCACAAACGCATGCTTATACACGCTCAAAGTGAAGGTTCAATGAAATGAACCCAAGGAATCTTAGGTTCATCTTGAACATGCTTGTACAAGAAGGTGACAACTTGATGACAAAGTTATCTTGCCCTCCTTCTTGTCATAGGACCTTTGACCTCTTGATGGGATCCTTGATCCTCATCGGACCCTTGATCCTAAACAAGACAAAAATTCAACAACAAAGAACGTACTCACACACGCATTCTTATACATGCTCAAAGTGAAGGTTCAATGAAATGAACCCAAGGAATCTTAGGTTCATCTTGAACATGCTTGTACAAGAAGGTTACAACTTGATGACAAAGTTCTCTTGCCCTCCTTCTTGTCATAGGACCTTTGACCTCTTGATGGGATCCTTGATCCTCATCACGTATTCTATTCATTGAGGAGTCTAATGAGTACTGCTCAGAATAAGAATCGGAAGAGAATGAGAAAGTTGAGAAACGTGTGAGGAAGAGGAAGAAATAGTTGATGAGAGTAATGAATGTGAAAATAAAGAGTTCTTAGTTGTAAGACATGCTTTAAATGTTTAAGACAAAATGGAAGAAAAAGATTTGTAAAGAGAAAACATTTTTCACATCCATTGCATGGTTAGAGGCAAAGTGTGTACACTCATCATTGATTCTGGTTCATATACAAATGTTGCAAGCATTGAAATTGTTAGGAAACTTGATTACCCTTAATCAATCACCCACATCCTTATAGACTTACCTGATAACAAAGTAACATATGATGGCTACTTAAATAGGTCTTCCTTTAGGCACCACAGCAAACTGATTAAGCTGAAGGCACTACCCCCACAAAAGGTGTTTGAGGATCAAAAGAGAATGACCAAAATTCCAAATGATCCAAAGGAAAAGGAATTGGAAAGAATCTTCCTTAAGAACATTCGTTCTGACAAAGCTGAATCTAAAGGGAAAGAACTTGTCATTTCTAAGGAAAATAAAGATAAGAAGAAGAGTGCTATCTTTGCATCACAAAGTGAGGTGTTCCACTCAATCAATTCCAACAAAACTGTGTATATCTTACTTTACAAAGAAACCTTATTTTCTTCATCTGATTTACCCTGTACTTTGCCTAGTGAAGTCACCTCCCTACTGCAAGAGTTTTCAAATTTGTTCCCTGAAGGAGATCCCAAAGGTTTACCACCTCTAAGAGGCATTGAGCATTAAATAGATTTCATTCCAGGAGCTGTCTTACCCATAGGCCTTCTTATAGAGCCAATCTAAAGAAAACTAAGGAGATCCAAAGACAAGTTGAGGAACTCTCAGTCCAAAGTAAGGTGAGAGAGAGTATGAGCCCTTGTGCTGTACCTGGTGATAGTTGTCCCTAAAAAAGATGGAACTTGGAGGATGTACACCGACTGTAGAGCAATCAATAAGATTATTGTGAAGTATAAATACCCTATCCCCTAGGTTGGATGATATGTTGGACATGTTACATGAGTCTAGATACTTTACTAAAGTAGATCTTGAGCAAGGATACTTCCAAGTGAGAATTAGGGAAGGTGATGAATGGAAAACGGCCTTCAAGACTAAGTTTGGATTGTATGAGTGGTTAGTCATGCCCTTTGGCCTAACTAACGCCCCTAGCACCTTTATGAGTTGATGAATGAGGTCTTGAGGAAGTTCATTGGGAAATTTGTGGTAGTATTCTTGGATGACATCCTTATCTACTCCAAATCCATCAGTGAACACCTTATCCATTTGAGAGCTATGTTTGAAACGTAACAAAAAGAACAACTATATGTCAATCTTAAAAAATGTTCATTCTATCTAGAGAAAATAGTGTTCCTATGTTTTGTGATCAGTGTTGAAGAGATTGAGATGGACCAGGAGAAGGTCAAGTCCATTACTGAATGGCCAACACCTAAGTCTGCAGGGGGCGTTAGAAGTTTTCATGAACTAGCCAGCTTATATAGGCGTTTTGTCAAGGATTTCTCTACCATTGTTGCACCCCTTAATGAGTTGGTTAAGAAAGATGTAAGTTTTCCATGGGAAACCACACAATAACAAGCCTTTGATGAACTTAAGAAACATCTAACCTCATCACCCATTCTAAGATTACCAAACTTTGAAGAGACATTTGAAGTTGAGTGTGATGCCAGCAGGGTTGGCATTGGAGCTTTATTGAATCAAGCTAAGAAAACCACAGGTTATTTCAGTGAGAAGTCAAGAGGAGCAGGATTGAACTATTCAACCTATAACAAAGAACTTTTTGCCTTAGTTAGATCTTTACAAACTTGGCAGCGTTATTTGCAACCTAATGAGTTAGTGATCCACACTGATCATGAAAGCCTTAAGTACATTAAGGGCCAAGGTAAACTGAACAAAAGACATGCAAAACGGGTTGAATACATTGAACAATGCCCATATGTAATCAAGTATAAGCAAGGAAAAGACAATATTGTTGATATGCTCTATCTCGTCGATATACTTTGATTTCTACACTGACTTGTGATGCCTGCACAAGTAGGATCTCACTCTTTTATCCAATCTTTGCCTCCAACAATAGGGGCCAAGCTCCTCCTTGCTTCCAAAGTTTTAGGGGCGGTTGAATTGATCAACCAAGCTTTGAAAAATGGTGTGGACTAGGCGAATGATAAACACCCTCCTAGGCAGCATTCACCTTGTCTTGGCAATCACCCTCAAGCATGCTCAAACTTTAAAGGTTTTGAGACTTGATTTTGAGTGAGAAATCAAGAAAACAAGGCTGCCTTCTATTGAGAGGAGCAATGGAATTTTTATTTCCAATATGCTGAATCCAATTTTCGGTTTTTACATAAGTTTAAATAAGAATAAAAACTTCTCCTATCTTTATTCTAGTCAAAAGTACAATAAAAAGCAGCTATTCTAGTCTTAGGGTCTGACCAAAAACGATTGGAACCATTCAATTGGCATAAAGAGGTCAAAACTCCAAGTAAACAAGGGTCCTGGAATTTATGCTGAAGTGACGCGCATGGTTGCTTGCCTTTTCCAGCAGATGCAAACCAAAATTGAAAAAGTATCCTTCTTGGAAAATTTAGCACACATCCTGAATTTGACTTTTGGCTTTTGAATGACCTAATTTGGAGTTTGCATGACAGAGTTACACACCCAGAAAGTTCAACCAATGCTGGATGGATTTTAGGCTGAAATGGCGCCCTCGGTTGACTGGCCTTGTCCCACTGATTCAAGTCGAATTTGAAGAAGTATCCTTCTTGAGAAATCTAGTTTGGCTCCTGAACTTGAATTTGGCTTTTGAGTAACTCAATTTAGAGCTCGTATGAATGAGATATGGTCAGATAAAGTTTGTGCAATTTTCAACATTTTCAGCAACACTTGTCTTGAATTTTCAACATTTTCGCCAAAACTTGTCTTGAATTCTTGAAGCCATCTTTCCATGCCATGCACGCCCTTTGAACATGAAAATGGCACCAAAATGAACCCTACAAAGCTAACAAAAGACAACAACGATCAAGCTAGAAGTGTATGAAAAGCAATGGCATGCAACTAATTAAAAACACACAAAATGCAATGCATGAAGTGCAATCTAACTAAGACACCCTTATAATGTCTAAGACACCTTATAATGTCTTGCACGTGTGTCTGCATCAATCCCTCCTTCCTAGAAAAGATTCGTCCTCGAATCTTTGCATGTATGCACTGAGGGGAAAAGAACCACAACAATCCAACAACTATGCAAGACACTATTAAACAATTTAGACACAACATTCATGGAAATTTTTATCCTAATATGTTTGTTAGTGTATGTGCCCTAGGCCATGGTTTGGACATTTATGTTATACATTTATTATTAATAAAAGAGGTTTTATTATCATTATTGTTGGTTAGTATGATACACAATTTTGATATATTTCCCTGATTCATTATTGTTATAGAGATAAAATAATTTATAATCAGTATGAGTATTGATTTGATAATCATAAGATGATTATGTGTATGGTGATACGAATCAATCTCATAGATACTTGTCAGAGAACAGTGTACTGGATAGACCCATCATGAGATTACTACATGGATTAGCGTCATAAGTAAATCTCATGATAGTCATGTTTTAATCCTTTGACTTGAGATTGTCATAGTTTCCAACATAAGGACTATTATATTTTGACATGATCAAACGTTATCCGTAACTGGATAATAATAAAGGTCATGATTGAATGTGATAGAAATTATGTAGAGGATATTGAACAATCAAGATAGAATTTGTCCCTCTTTTGAGAGAGATATCTTTGGGCCCCTCGATTAGTGAGACTGTGAAATGCATGGCTGTGCTCAAATGAATTGATAGTATGATCAATATCATTTGTTTTATTAGTCTACTTAGAGATCGAGTAATCATATGTTTGAACAATATAAGTATGACGCTGACCATGACTTATGTTCAAACTAGATATCATGTGACAAAGGGATTAATGCATGTGCTATTATTAGGCTAATTGGATTGTACTCGTATTAATTGGGTAGTTGTAATGCCTTGCTAGAGGCCAATTACGACTTATTGGTTTAATAGAGATTTAATCAACTACCAATTCATATAGGCCTATCGGGTCACACACAAGAATGCGTATGGCTGAGATTAATAATATTAATAATATTAATATTGGATATTCATTATTATTATTATTATTATTGCTTTTAATATTAATATTGGATATTAATTATTATTATTATGATTTTTGTTTTTTTGGTGATTTTATATATATATATGTGCATTATCAGATAATAACGAGAGAATCCGTATCTGATATGGATTTTGAATATCCTGATAGAATCCATATTTGATATGGATTTTGATTGGCATCAACTAATCCGATTGGGACTCGGATTTTGATGTCCATATATGTATATATATATATATCTGTGTATCTCTTATAGAGAAGACAGACAAAAAACAACCAGAAAACGAAACCCTAGAATCGGTTTTGTGAAAAACCGAGTTCTTCAGCCGCGCCGTTTGAAGAGCTAGCACTCCGAGCAGAAGCGTTCGTGTGGATACCGACAGAGAGTGTTCGTGATTTCGCACCTCTTCCATCTGCAGATTTCGAATCTACGGAGGTAATTTTTGATTTCTTTTGTCGAATTAAACGAACGACATGGATCCTTGGTAAGAAATCGGAGACCAAGTTTTGTTTTTTCCGCTGCGCGTTTTGTAGTGATCTCGTTTGATTTCCTAACAGTGGTATCAGAGCCACTTGTTGTCTCGTTTAAATCGATTATATCATGATTATGTGATTATATGTTTTCTGTTTGAATTCGTATGGATGATATATGAACAAACCCCAAGTCGGATTTCATATGATGAGAGAAGAATGGTGTTTTTCAAATCGCTTTCATAAGATGATTTAGATACGGTGGTATTCGTTTGTCATGTGATGATTAAAACCGATTCTGTTTATATTAGATATAAACACACGATATGTGTAAAACCCTATTCGAATCTCATCTGGTGAGAGCGGATTGATGTTTCAATTCATTTTCATGAGATGTTATAATTCGAGAATGTTATAAGATATATATAAAGTTCTCGTTTTTCATGTGATGATCAAAACGATTTTGTTTATATCGATATGAACAACCGGTAATGATTCTGTAAGAGTTTATGCATATTCAAAACAGACAGATTATCAATTCGATTGATGATTCTGTTTTCGGATTTCGAATGGCAGATATCAATTCGATTGATGATTCTGTTTCGGATTTCGAATAGCAGATTATCAATTCGATTGATGATTCTGTTTTGGTTTCGAATGATAACTCTCGGTTTGATCGGTGCTTCTATAAGGGCTTACATGTATTCAAAATAGTAAGATCGTTAATATGATTGACGCGTCTGTGTTAGGGTTCCGAAAAGAAAATTATCAATCTGATTGATGTTTTCTGTTTGGCTTCGAGGGGCGCTGCCCCTCGACCCCGCATAGGGGCGCTGCCCCTCGGAACCCCGCACGCTAACCGGCTAGTGGGACCGCCATATGCGTACGTCCTATAGTTTGTTACCGTGACATTAAGAATGTCAATATATATTTATTTGTTATAATATGTTTGTGTAAGATATATTATAATTTTTGATGTCTTTGCATGATGCATAGCATGGCCTTAGGACCTATGTGATTGACTTAGTCATATCTTTATTTTGGGTTTTCACGGCCTGCATGCCGTTGTTGTTTTTGTTGTATTTTATTTTACAAGTAGTTAGGTTTTCTTTATTATTGTAATAAATGAAGAATCAAGCTACCAAAGTGGTGATGGCGATACATACCAAGGAGGAGAGGATTCCATGGAGATGGAGGCATGAGCTCAAGATTTGAAGATATGTATCATTGCAAATGTTGTAATAGGAAGTCTTTCACATAGGGTTTCCTTTATGATCTTCATTTGGTCTCATGAAGATCATATTTAGTTTGGTCATGCTATGTCACGTTTACATATTTATCATTTTGTATGAGATGCGTGGATGAAAGATTATATATATGCATATAGGATGCTACGATAATATGCAATGCAAGACATAAACTAAATTGAACACACATTAATAATTTAAGTCTTGATGCCATCCATGTCTTAAACACCTATTAAAACTAGGATTGTATTAAAGTAGGTATTGCCAAAGCAATATGCTTTAAACATTCCTAGCTACGTAGGATGAGTAATAGTGCTACTCATATGTTTAAAATTGGTTATACTTAATTGTGCTATCAAAACGGTTTTGGGCCTAAGGCATTAGATGGAATATAACATACGATGATATATGATGTCATTATTCCATAAAATCTAAGAGTTACATGAGATGTAATTGGTAAAGAAGTTACCTACCTAAATAACTTAATCTTAAGCGTCATGCCAAAGCTGAGTTTAGAATTAAGTCAAATATGGATCTTATCTCACTAAAATATTTCTTTTGAGGGTTATGTTTTAGTGGGAGTTTTATAAATTTTAACCTCATTATTAATAAAGTGTTACTTTGCATGTTTTGTATATCATAAATGGCTGCTAATAACAATTCCACCTTACCGCTGCGATCTATCCTTGAGAAGGAAAAATTAAAAGAATGTGGGACTAATTTTGTTGACTGGTTTCTAAACTTTAGAATTGTTCTCAAACAAGAAAAGAAGTCATACGTGCTCGATGACCCTGTCCCTAAACCCCCTTCTGCTGATGCTTCTCTTGCTGCTAGGAATAAGCATAAGAAGCATGTGGAAGATTCCAACGACATAGGATGTCTTATGTTGGCAACTATGTGTGTCCAGGACTTCAGAAGGACCTGGAACACTTAGAAGCTTATGAGATGAGTGTGCATCTCAAACAAGCTTTCCAACAACAGGCTAGGCAGGATAGGTTCGACACCCCTGTTGCACTTTTTGACTGTAAGATGTCTGAAGGTGAATCTATTAGCGCTCATGTTTTGAAGATGAAAGGCTATATGGATCACCTTGCAAGACTTGGATATCCTTTGAGTTTGAAACTCGCCACGGATTTGATCCTACACTCTTTGCCTAGCAGTTTTTCTCAGTTTGTTATGAACTACAATATGAATAATATGGAAAAGTCTATTCCTGAGCTACAAGGTATGCTCAAAACCGCTGAGGGGAATATCAAAAGGCCTACCCAAGTATTAAGTGTCAATATCAAGCCTATGAAAAAGAAAGGTAAAGGAAAGGGTAAGCCTAAAGGTGCAAAGGGTGCAAAAGGGTCCAAGGGTCAAGATAAACCGAAACCTGGTCCCAAGGCAAAGGTTCCTAAGGAAGGAACTTGTTTCCATTGCAACAAGCCTGGGCATTGGAAAAGAAATTGTGATGTTTATTTGGACGAGTTGCAGAAGCTGAAGGGTAGTACGACTAATCTTCAGGTATTTATATTATAGAAATTAATTTATCTACTTCTTCTTCCTGGGTATTAGATACTGGATGTGGATCTCATATTTGTACAAATATACAGGGGCTCAAAAGGAGTAGGATGCTGAAGAAGGGCGAAGTGGACCTATGTGTTGGCAATAGAGCAAAAGTTGCTGCTATAGCTGTAGGGACCTATGAGCTTGTCTTGCCCAATGGGCTTTTGTTAGTGTTGAACAATTGCTTTTATGTTCCTACTATGAGTAATCTTATTTCAGTTTCTGTTTTGGATGATGAAGGTTATTCGTTTTTTTATTAAAAATAAGAAGTGTTCTATTTTTGATAAATCTTGCTTTATTGTATTGCATGTAGTTATAATGGCATTTATGTCATTAACCTTGATGATTCCAATGGCGGTAATATTTATAACATATCTTCAAAGAGAACTAAGCCAAATGAATTAAACCCTGCATATTTATGGCATTGTCGCCTTAGCCATATAAATGAAAAGCGCGTATCTAAACTCCATCAAGATGGATTATTAGATTCATTTTATTTTGAATCATTTGAAAATTGCGAGTCTTGTTTGCTTGGAAAGATGACAAAGCCCCCTTTTATTGGACATAGTGAAAGGGCTAATGACTTATTAGGCTTGGTACATACAGATGTATGCGGCCCAATCAGCATTAGTGCCAGAGGAGGATTTCAGTATTTCATTACTTTTACTGATGATTTCAGTAGGTATGGCTATGTCTACCTAATGAAACATAAGCATGAGTCTTTTGAAATGTTTAGAACTTTTCAAAATGAAGTACAAAATCAACTTGGTAAGATCAGATCGAGATGGTAAATATTTGAGCCAAAAATTTGATCAACATCCACGAAATTGTGGAATTGTTTCACAGTTGACTCCTCCAGGAGCTCCACAATGGAATGGTGTTTCTGAAAGGAGAAATCGAATTTTATTAGATATGGTTCGATCTATGATGGGTGGAGTAGATCTTCCTTTATCTTTTTGGGGTTATGCCTTGGAGACAACTGCATTCATTTTGAACCGTGTACCATCTAAAGCGATTGAAAACACACCATATGAGATATGGACTGGTAAGAGACCCAGTTTGTCTTTTCTTAAGATTTGGGGTTGTGAAGCTTATGTAAAAAGATTGTTGTCAGATAAGCTAGCTCCACAGTCTATTAAATGTATTTTTGTGGGGTATCCTAAGGAAACTAAAGGGTACTATTTCTATATTCCCTCAGAGAACAAAGTGTTTGTTGCTCGAAATGGAGTCTTTTTGCAAAAGGAGTTTCTCTCTAAGAGAACTAGTGGGAGTATAGTACAACTTGAGGAAACTCAAGTTCCACAAGATATCATTGAACCGTCTTTAGAGACATTTTCAGAACCACACACAGTTGTGGAGCCTGAAAATGTAACACAAGTCCAACGTAGATCTGATAGGATACATCGTCAACCAGAGAGATATGGATTTCTTGTGACTGATGATAGTGAAGTTATGCTCATAGATCAAGATGAGCCTACTACCTATCAGGAAGCTGTGTTGGGTCCAGATTCAGATAAATGGCTTGGAGCCATGAATTCTGAGATGCAATCCATGTTTGATAACCAAGTTTGGTCTTTAATTGATCCTCCAGAGGGTATTAAGACTATTGGTTGCAAATGGGTTTTCAAGAAGAAAACTGACATGGATGGAAATGTGCAAACCTACAAAGCAAGGCTTGTGGCTAAAGGTTTCAAGCAAACTCATGGTATAGACTATGATGAAACCTTCTCATCAGTTGCTATGTGATACGAATATGGTTCGTATGTTGATGTTGTCTCGATCTTTCTTCACTCTCCAACCGTCCCTCAAGCCTTGAATGTGATGGACAATGGTGCCAAGCAACCACCTTCCTTTCAAGCCTCCAAATCCGTTTGGTTATATGTGTTTCAATCCGTCCAATCCAACCAGTCACTCCTAATCCTTGGATTGTGGATCACCAACAAGGAACACACAATCCTTAATTGGGTCTAGCCTTGATTTAGATATGTGTAAACCAAAGGAAAAACACAAACTTTTATTCAAGAAACTCAAGAACAAAAGACAATACAAAACCGTAGGGTTTTTAGTCTCAAAGATGAAAATAGTCTAACTACCAAAAGAAATGCTAAGTGATCATTATATTTGATTACAAGTCTTCTTGGCCAATCTCCAAAAACGTCTAGGTGCATTGGAGAGCTTCCAAGTTTGCGCCATTTCCTTCCTTGAGATGCAAAATCTGAATTTGTTATTTTAGGTAAGCTTCTCTCTCTTGGCAAATCCACAATTATTGTCTCAATCACCAATTATTGCATTATTAACCATCCTTCTAGAACTTGCCTTGTGCATCCATGTGCCTTCATTAAACGCCATCAGCCTTCCTTGTGACATAATATCTAATTTTGGTAACTTCCTCTCACTTGAATTATCTCCTTAATTGCTCCAAATCTTCAATTATGACTCCATAATTCATTCCAATCATCCCAATCTGATTTATGACATTCTAGAAGGTCTCTTAATTGCATTTGATGATACTAGGCGGCTGCCACCCTCTCAAGAAGACCGAAAACCCTAATTTGCACACTTGGGCTTGTTTTGGACTTCTTCCTTGCAACTCTTGTAACTATTTTTCGTGGACTGATTTTGACAAAACCCAAAACATGAAAGGTGCTCTAAATTAAGTCTACTTCAAGGTCCAGCTGGTTCCATGCATGCCCAATCTCACTTGAAAGCCCAAAACCACAAAACAGCCTTGTATGGACAAGCTTGGTCCAAATCTGAGAAGCCTTCCTTTCCAAAGCTCAAGGCATTTGATCCAAGACCTGTAACACCTACAAATCACACTCATACACCAAACATAAGTATTCTAAAACAAACTTTAAAAGAATCAAAAGAAAGGGCAACTAAAAGCCACAGAAACGGCACCAACAAGCGGACTGACTATCCTGCCCTCCCACCAACCCTTTAACTTATTTATTGACATTCAAAATCATTGGATAATCAGTTCTTAAGCTCAACAATGAGCACCCATTTAGGAGGAACGTCCATTGGTGCATCTTGCACATGTTTGGTTAGAAAGGAGCCAACATCAAAACCAAGTTGAAGACAATTAATCCTCTTGGTTTGGCTCCTTGTCAAAGGCCCCTTATGATTAAGGGCACCTTGTGCAAGCTCCTCATTAGGGGGCTGCTCCTCAGCCTCATCAATCCCCCCCTCCTCAAAAGGATTCGCCCTCGAATCATCAAGATAAAAATGCTCAAAAGGGGAAAGATCACTTACATTGAAGGTGTTGGAAACTGAACCATACCTGTCTTGAGGAAGATCAAGCACATAAGCATTTGGACCAACCTTTTGAATGACCTTAAAAGGTCCATCTCCTCTAGGCATAAGCTTGGACTTCCTCTCCTTAGGAAACCGTTCCTTCCTTAAATGCAACCAAACAAGATCTCCAGGATAAAACACAACATCTTTTCTATGCTTGTTAGCTTGTTTGGCATACTGTCTATTCTTTCTTTCAAGTTGTAGTTTAACCTTTTCATGCAACTTTTTGATCTTTTCAGCCCGTTGTTTACCATCCATGCTAGTACGCTCATCAATTGGAATAGGCAACAAATCAAGTGGGGAGTGGGGTAGAAAACCATAGACAACTTCAAAAGGGGAATACAAAGACCCACTATGAACAGCCCTATTGTAAGCAAACTCAATATGTGGTAAACATTCTTCCCAATTTTTCAGATTGCTTTGGATTAAGGCACGCAACATTTGTGACAAGGTCCGATTTACCACTTCAGTTTGGCCATCTGTTTGTGGATGTGCAGTAGTAGAAAACAAAAGCTTAGTTCCCAACTTGCTCCAAAGCACACGCCAAAAATGACTCAAGAATTTACTGTCCCTATCACTAACAATTGTTTTAGGCATGCCATGCAACCTAACAACTTCTTTAAAGAATAGATTTGCAATGTAGGAAGCATCATCTACTTTGTGACAAGCATGTTATTTATGATGGTAGATTGAACATGTATGCTTTTACTTTTAATGGCAAAAAGTTTAAGTTACATGCATTGTCTCCACATAAAGTTTATGAGGATGCTAAGAGGATGAAGAAGAACCATTCAGATCCTAAGGAAAAGGAGGCTGAAAAAAGGTTCTTAGAGGTTCTTAAAAAGGAGAGAAGAAGCCTTGTGGAGGCCACAAACTCCTCGGCCAAGGGTACACAACCCACGGCCCAAATCAGTCCACCCTCACCCACGGTTCAAACACTTTCACAAGCATCCACCTCACAAATTTCACATCCACCTAAGAAGCATGCTTTCTTTGCAAAATCTCGTGAAGTTACACATGCATTGTATGATAATAAAACTGTTTTGGTGATGCTTTACAAAGATAGTGTTGAATGCTTGTTTTCTAAGAATGACTTACCATCTACCTTGCCTAGTGGTGTTGTTTCTTTGTTGGAAGAATTTGCAGATTTGTTTCCCGAGGAGGAACCACATGGGTTGCCACCTTTAAGAGGGATTGAGCACCACATTGACTTTATTCCAGGGGCTGTCCTACCTAATAGGCCAGCTTATAGGGCCAATCCGGAGGAAACAAAGGAAATACAAAGGCAAGTGGAGGATCTCTTAGCCAAAGAGAAGGTAAGGGAAAGTATGAGCCCAAGTGCAGTTCCAGTCATCCTTGTCCCGAAAAAGGATGGCACTTGGAGGATGTGTACAGATTGTAGGACCATCAACAAAATCACTGTAAAGTATAGGTATCTCATCCCTAGACTTGATGATATGCTTGATATGTTGCATGGTTCACGATGGTATACGAAAATTGATTTGAAAAGTGGTTATTTTCAAGTGAGAATAAGAGAGGGTGATGAATGGAAAACAGCTTTTAAAACTAAATTTGGATTGTATGAATGGTTAGTTATGCCTTTTGGGTTAACTAATGCACCTAGTACATTCATGCGGCTAATGAATGAAGTTTTGAGAGCTTTTATTGGAAAGTTTGTTGTGGTTTATTTTGATGACATCTTGATCTATTCTAAGTCCTTAGAAGAGCATTTAGAACACATAAGGGCTGTTTTTGAAAAGCTAAGAAAAGAAAAACTTTATGCTAACTTTAAGAAATGTTCTTTTTGTTTGGACAAAGTTGTTTTTCTTGGTTTTGTAATCAGTTCTGCAGGGATTGAAATGGATCAAGACAAGGTGAAATCCATCCTTGAATGGCCTACACCAAAGAGTGTGGGAGAAGTGAGGAGCTTTCATGGTTTGGCAGGTTTTTATAGGCGGTTTGTCAAAGACTTTTCAACCGTAGCCGCACCATTGAATGAGATAGTCAAGAAAGAGGTTGGATTCCATTGGGGGGAAGCCCAACAAAGGGCGTTTGATGAGCTTAAAAGACGTCTCACTACAGCACCTATCTTGAAGTTGCCAAACTTTGATGATACATTTGAGATAGAGTGTGATGCAAGTGGCGTAGGAATTGGAGCTGTTCTAACCCAAGGTAAGCATCCTATTGCTTATTTTAGTGAGAAGTTGAAAGGTGCTGCATTGAACTATCCTACTTATGATAAGGAGTTGTATGCCTTAGTAAGGTCCTTACAAACTTGGCAACACTACTTGCAACCCAAAGAGTTTGTCATTCATACTGATCATGAAAGTTTGAAGTACCTTAAGAGTCAAGGAAAACTGAATAAGAGGCATGCAAAGTGGGTTGAGTTTATTGAGCAATTTCCTTATGTCATTAAGTATAAGCAAGGAAAAGATAACATAGTTGCTGATGCTTTGTCTAGAAGGTATACTCTGATTACTAAGTTGTCTTCACACTTGCTTGGCTTTGAATTTGTTAAGGAATTGTATAAGGATGATTCTGATTTTGCTTCCATTTATGATGCATGTGTTGATTCTCCTTTTGGTAAATTTTATTTGCATGATGGCTATTTGTTTAAGGAGAAACGATTATGCATTCCTAAGGGATCAATGCGAGAATTGTTGGTTAAAGAAGCACATGGGGGCGGCTTAATGGGGCACTTTGGAGTTTTTAAAACTTTAGAAACTTGACAACTTAGTAATCAGAGTATACCTTCTAGACAAAGCATCAGCAACTATGTTATCTTTTCCTTGCTTATACTTAATGACATAAGGAAATTGCTCAATAAACTCAACCCACTTTGCATGTCTCTTATTCAGTTTTCCTTGACTCTTAAGGTACTTCAAACTTTCATGATCAGTATGAATGACAAACTCTTTGGGTTGCAAGTAGTGTTGCCAAGTTTGTAAGGACCTTACTAAGGCATACAACTCCTTATCATAAGTAGGATAGTTCAATGCAGCACCTTTCAACTTCTCACTAAAATAAGCAATAGGATGCTTACCTTGGGTTAGAACAGCTCCAATTCCCACGCCACTTGCATCACACTCCTTGATACGAATATGGTTCGTATGTTGATGTTGTCCCGATCTTTCTTCACTCTCCAAACGTCCCTCAAGCCTTGAATGTGATGGACAATGGTGCCAAGCAACCACCTTCCTTTCAAGCCTCCAAATCCGTTTGGTTATATGTGTTTCAATCCGTCCAATCCAACCAGTCACTCCTAATCCTTGGATTGTGGATCACCAACAAGGAACACACAATCCTTAATTGGGTCTAGCCTTGATTTAGATATGTGTAAACCAAAGGAAAAACACAAACTTTTATTCAAGAAACTCAAGAACAAAAGACAATACAAAACCGTAGGGTTTTTAGTCTCAAAGATGAAAATAGTCTAACTACCAAAAGAAATGCTAAGTGATCATTATATTTGATTACAAGTCTTCTTGGCCAATCTCCAAAAACGTCTAGGTGCATTGGAGAGCTTCCAAGTTTGCGCCATTTCCTTCCTTGAGATGCAAAATCTGAATTTGTTATTTTAGGTAAGCTTCTCTCTCTTGGCAAATCCACAATTATTGTCTCAATCACCAATTATTGCATTATTAACCATCCTTCTAGAACTTGCCTTGTGCATCCATGTGCCTTCATTAAACGCCATCAGCCTTCCTTGTGACATAATATCTAATTTTGGTAACTTCCTCTCACTTGAATTATCTCCTTAATTGCTCCAAATCTTCAATTATGACTCCATAATTCATTCCAATCATCCCAATCTGATTTATGACATTCTAGAAGGTCTCTTAATTGCATTTAATGATACTAGGCGGCTGCCACCCTCTCAAGAAGACCGAAAACCCTAATTTGCACACTTGGGCTTGTTTTGGACTTCTTCCTTGCAACTCTTGTAACTATTTTTCGTGGACTGATTTTGACAAAACCCAAAACATGAAAGGTGCTCTAAATTAAGTCTACTTCAAGGTCCAGCTGGTTCCATGCACGCCCAATCTCACTTGAAAGCCCAAAACCACAAAACAGCCTTGTATGGACAAGCTTGGTCCAAATCTGAGAAGCCTTCCTTTCCAAAGCTCAAGGCGTTTGATCCAAGACCTGTAACACCTACAAATCACACTCATACACCAAACATAAGTATTCTAAAACAAACTTTAAAAGAATCAAAAGAAAGGGCAACTAAAAGCCACAGAAACGGCACCAACAAGCGGACTGACTATCCTGCCCTCCTACCAACCCTTTAACTTATTTATTGACATTCAAAATCATTGGATAATCAGTTCTTAAGCTCAACAATGAGCACCCATTTAGGAGGAACGTCCATTGGTGCATCTTGCACATGTTTGGTTAGAAAGGAGCCAACATCAAAACCAAGTTGAAGACAATTAATCCTCTTGGTTTGGCTCCTTGTCAAAGGCCCCTTATGATTAAGGGCACCTTGTGCAAGCTCCTCATTAGGGGGCTGCTCCTCAGCCTCATCACTATGATTAAGTCTATTCGAATTCTCCTTGCCATTGCAGCATACTATGATTATGAGATATGGCAAATGGATGTCAAAACTGCTTTTCTTAATGGAAATTTACTCGAGGATGTGTACATGACACAACCTGAGGGTTTTGTAAATCCTGAGAATTCAAAGAAGGTTTACAAGCTTCAAAGGTCCATCTATGGATTGAAGCAAGCATCTCGAAGCTGGAATCTTCGTTTTGATGAAACAGTTAAGAACTTTGGTTTCATCAAGAATGAAGATGAACCTTGTGTTTACAAGATGGTTAGTGGGAGTGCAGTAGTGTTTCTGGTCTTATATGTGGATGACATATTGCTTATTGGGAATGATATCCCTACCTTGCAAAACGTTAAGGCTTGGTTAGGGAATTCTTTCTCAATGAAAGACTTGGGTGAGGCTACCTATATCCTTTGTATCAAGATCTATAGAGATAGATCTAAAAGGATAATAGGCTTGAGTCAAAGTACATACATAGATAAAATGTTGAAGAGGTTCAACATGCAAGAGTCCAAGAAAGGATTCCTTCCTATGTCTCATGGCATTCATCTTAGCAAGAATCAATGTCCTCAGACATCTGATGAGCGAGATCGAATGAATAAAATTCCTTATGCTTCTGCTATAGGATCAATCATGTATGCCATGTTATGTACTAGACCAGATGTCTCATATCCATTGAGCACAACAAGTAGATGTCAAGCTGATCCCGGTGAAGGTCAGTGGACAGCTGTCAAGAATATTCTTAAGTACCTCAGAAGGACTAAAGATGTATTCTTGGTTTATAGAGGTTTGGATGACGAGTTAGTTGTAAATGGTTACACAGATGCTAGTTTCCAAACCGACATAGATGATTTCAGATCGCAGTCTGGTTTTGTATTCACATTGAATGGTGGAGCTGTTAGTTGGAAGAGTTCAAAACAAAGCACTGTGGCTGATTCTACAACAGAGGCTGAGTATATAGCAGCATCAGATGCAGCTAAAGAAGCATTTTGGTTGAAGAAGTTCATCGCTGAGCTAGGAGTAGTACCTAGCATTGCAAATCCTGTGGACATTTATTGTGACAACAATGGTGCCATAGCACAAGCAAAAGAGCCTAGGTCTCATCAGAGATCTAAACATGTACTCAGGCGGTACCATCTCATTCGAGACATCATCGATAGAGGAGATGTCAAGATATGCAAAGTTGACACAAACGATAACATAGCGGATCCATTGACTAAGCCTCTCTCACGGGTCAAACATGATCAGCACACTAGATCTATGGATCTCAGATATTTGTAGGCCTAGTGCAAGTGGGAGATTGTTAGTGTATGTGCCCTAGGCCATGATTTGGATATTTATGTTATACATTTATTATTAATAAAAGAGGTTTTATTATCATTATTGTTGGTTAGTATGTTACACAATTTTGATATATGTCCCTGATTCATTATTGTTATAGAGATAGAATAATTTATAATCAGTATGAGTATTGATTTGATAATCATGAGATGATTATGTGTATGGTGATACGAATCAATCTCATAGATACTTGTCAGAGAACAGTGTATTGGATAGGCCCATCATGAGATTACTACATGGATTAGCGTCATAAGTAAATCTCATGATAGTCATATTTTAATCCTTTGACTTGAGATTGCCATAGTTTCCAACATAAGGACTATTATATTTTGACATGATTAAACATTATCCGTAACTGGATAATAATAAAGGTCATGATTGAATGTGATAGAAATTATGTAGAGGATATTGACAATCAAGATAGAATTTGTCCCTCTCTTTTGAGAGAGATATCTTTGGGCCCCTTGATTAGTGAGACTGTGAAATGCATGGCCGTGCTCAAATGAATAGATAGTGTGATCAATATCATTTGTTTTATCAGTCTACTTAGAGATCGAGTAATCATATGTTTGAACAATATAAGTATGACGCTGACCATGACTTATGTTCAAACTAGATATCGTGTGACAAAAGGATTAATGCATGCTATTATTAGGCTAATTGGATTGTACTCGTATTAATTGGGTAGTCGTAATGCCTTGCTAGAGGCCAATTACGACTTGTTGGTTTAATAGAGATTTAATCAACTACCAATTAATATGGGCCTATCGGGTCACACACAAGAATGCGTATGACTCAGATAAATAATATTAATATTGGATACTAATTATTATTATTATTATCGCTTTTAATATTAATATTGGATATTAATTATTATTATTATGATTTTTGTTTTTTTGGTGATTATATATATATATATGCATTATCGGATAATAACGAGAAAATCTGTATCTGATATGGATTTTGAATATCCTGATAGAATCCATATTTGATATGGATTTTGATTGGCATCAACTAATCAGATTGGGACTCGGATTTTGATGTCCATATATGTATATATATATCTGTGTATCTCGTATAGAGAAGACAGACAAAAAACCAACAGAAAACAAAACCCTAGAATCGGTTTTATGAAAAACCGAGTTCTTCAGCCGCACCGTTTGAAGAGCTAGCACTCCGGACGGAAGCGTTCGTGTGGATACCGACAGAGGGTGTTCGTGATTTCGCACCTCTTCCATCTGCAGATTTCGAATCTACGGAGGTAATTTTTGATTTTTTTTGTCGAATTAAACGAACAACATGGATCCTTGGTAGGAAATCGGAGATCAAGTTTTGTTTTTTCCGCTGCGCGTTTTGCAGTGATCTCGTTTGATTTCCTAACAATGTTTGGGATGGATATATAACTCAAGAATGAAGCATGCATCGAACAACACATATAAGATCATCTTAACAAGAATGCTTAACAACCAGCACCTTTTCCTAATGTGTTTTTGATGCATAAACAAGGACAATTCAAATTCCTCATTCATGTAGCTAGGATTGTCATAAGCATGTAACGTACTCATGCAACGACTTGGACCATGGTTTTTATGTGTGGACAGCATACTTTCAACACAAAATGTATTAGGTACAAGAGTTAAAGTATGTAAAACATTAAGAACAAACATCTTACCTTGCACATTCCTTAGCATTCCCAATCAGATTCTTCACTATTGGTTTCAAACTCACTTTCATGGGGTTTGAGTGAAATTTCAGCATGTTTATCATCATCTTTAGGTATCTTAATCTCAATAATCTTATGGGTAATTTCAGCATCATGTTCATGAAGGAACAAAGGATTATTAAACACAACTTTATTTGAAGACAAATTAGAACCTTCAAGTAATGTATCATCATTTTTATGCATTTCAAACAAAGGATTGCCATAATCTTTCCGTTCATGTTCCATTAAGTTTTCATGCTCAATTGTGCCATCATTTTCACTTGATATATCACTTAAGTCATCATTTAAATCATCATCTAAGTCATGCAAATCAGTAGCTAAATCATCATACAAGACTTTATCAGTAAGCTCATTAGATTCATGACTAGGTTCATGTTCAATTTCAGCTTGTAATGCAAGTACCATAGATTGGAACTCTAACATCGTTTCATTCAAGTATTCACAACGAGATTGCATTCTACTCAGCGTGTTACGCATCTATTTAAAATTCAATTTAGATTCTAAAGACAATGCTTTCTCTTACATAGCACTAAGAAACGGAAAGTATTTACTTGTCATGCAATCAGTAATTTCCTTGTGTGAACCAACATAGAACCTAATCATTCTTAATTCCTCATGTTCCTTACTGTTAGCATAATAATAATAATCATCAAACACATAGTTGTAGCATGCTCGAACACTTCGTTCATCTTGAGGAAAAGTTTGATACAATGGTACCTCTTTACGATAATTGCTTACCCACAGGGCACTTGTCACTTCAAAGTTGTGCATGCGCTTATCTATCTCTTCAAAGTCATGGTATCGATCATGAGTCCCCAAATGGTAGAAACAAACATTGTGAGCCTAAAAATCAAAACACTAAACAAATTTTTGCAATGATGGTTAGTTAAAATCAGTTTGTGATTGTATGTGTTTGTTGTCTCGCTTACTATCCTTTCTTTCTCACTCACTTGTACTTTGTTCCTTGACCAATCTTAGACAAAAAACAATCAAAGCAAGCAACAACTGAGAGGTGATGGCCAATATGGATAAATCAGTACAAAACAACTTTTTTTTGAGCCAATGGTTTTGATGCTCAATTCAGGTCCTTTTTCAATCTCCCAATCATCCAATATATGTCCCAGTATGCCAAAAATATCCCACACAAACGATCCAAAATCAGTCTCAAAACAGTTGCAATTTGGTTTCACCAAAACAGTCCAAACAATTCAAATTTAGCACAATCGTCTTCCAACCAACTCCAAAAAAAGGTCAGACAAGCTTGAACGAAATAACTATGAATCAAAGATATATTGAGACCAAAAGTGATGTATAAGGCTGAAACAAAGATCACTAAGGGTTGCCCTGGGCAATCTTTAGTTAATTTAGGCTTTATGCACACAAATTCACAGTTGTACTCAATGTTAGCTATAATCAGAATGTTCAAGTGCTTTTGTAGTGTATGTGGGGTTATTTTAAGGCTAGAAAATCAGTCTTAAAAGGGTAAAAAGTATGGCACCAAGTAAAGCAAGTAAATAAAGCAAGTAAATTCTCTTATTTGCACAAATTGAGTCTAATGAGATGTACTTTCTTGGCCCTTTTATTTCTCCACTTTTCTTTCCCCTTTTATGACTTTTTTCTTCCTTTTCTTGCTGTGTATAGTACGTCCTTTTTTCTTTTCTTTTTTTTTGTCTAAGGACAGAATTGTAACTTCACGAGGCTGTCTTGAACTTGTTTTTGTGCAGCCCACTCAAGACACTCCCTTCGCTTGTTTTAGTGTTCAAATGGTGCAAAATGCCTTGGGGTAGTATAGTTTTTGTATTTTGGTAGGTTTGGAAAGAAGTTAGGAATGTAGGGTTTCGAGTTTGTGGTTTTTAGGCTGTCTTAGGGATTCTGAATAGTTGGGGCTTATGGGAATGTTTTGAGCAATATTTTTGGGTTATAATGGGTAGTTGAGGGCGTTTTGGATGTCGGGGAAAGGGTGTTTGAAGGCTATGGGGCGTGGGGGTTTAGATTAGGACCTCTTGGGTAGAACGGGTTCGTAAGATGTAATAATTTCACACAAGAACAACCAATTGATAGAAAATATTCAGTCACAATTAGAATAAAATATGCATAAAGACCACAAGTAACTAATGGCTTCGATGACAACAAGATTAATTGTAGACTAGGTGGCTTTGTATGGATATGACTTGTATTTTGTGAGGCTGAAATATACTATCATGCAAAGTCCCTAAATGTTCAATTTTGTTAAGCAAGTATAAGAACTTTGATAGCAATTTTAATGGAAAAATCAGTTTTATGAATATATTGAACAAGTTAAGAAATGATTGAATCTGTATGGTGGGTTGGCTATAAAAGATGAATTCTTTTGTTTCCAAACATAGCTTCACGTTTTTAATGTGATACCAAGGCTATACTTTTTCATACAAAAGGGATGAAATAACGTTTGGATGACGAAGGAATGGTGGTGAGAAATCAGATTGGTGGTGACTATAAGAATGACAGAAAAACAAAATGATGAACGATGAAAAGAGTGACCTTGCTCTGATACCAAATTGATGCAAGCACAAGTAGGATACCACTCTTTTATCCAAGCTTCTCCTCCAACAATGGGTTAGGCACAAAGGGGCCAAGCTCTTCCTTGCTTCCAATGTCTTAGGATCGGCTGACTTGAGCAACCAAGCCTTGAAGAATAGTGTGGACTAGGCAAATGATAAACACCCTCCTAGGCAGCATTCATCTTTTCTTGGCAATCACCCTCAAGCATGCTCAAATCAAGAAAACAAAGGCACTTCTCAAAGCAAAAAAAACTTTTTTCATTCAAAGACAAAAGCTGAATTCTTTTTGCAATGGTTTTACAAGTTAAATAAGACTAAATATTTATTCTAACACCTATCGAAGTCAAAGGGTGCAATAAAAAAAC
The DNA here is from genome assembly GCA_036186865.1 of Eustoma russellianum. Classification (NCBI taxonomy): domain Eukaryota; kingdom Viridiplantae; phylum Streptophyta; class Magnoliopsida; order Gentianales; family Gentianaceae; genus Eustoma; species Eustoma russellianum. The sequence goes on from AP025045.1 coordinate 11,505,098, forward strand.
ATCAATTCTGGTCTTATGACCTGGCTAAACACCTGAAATCTTTAAGGGAGGTTAATGAATTCAAATTCCAAGAGTTACACAAAAGGCTGGATTTTAGGTAGAAGTGGTGCCCTCGATTGACTGTGTTTTTCCCGCAAATGCAAGTCGAATTTGAAGAAGTGCCATCCTTGAGAAATTTAGTTAACACCTTGGCCTTGACGTTTGGCATTTGAATGACCCAAGTTGGAGTTTTCATGACTGAGTTACTCACCCACAAAATTCAAGCAATTTTGAGGTGGCTGGATTTCAGGCAGAAATGGTGCCCTCGGTTGACTGGCTTTTTTTCCTATGGATGCAAGTCAAATTTGAAGACAAACCTTTAGTTCACATCCTGAACTTGACTTTTGCTTTTGAATGACCCAATTTGGAGTTTTCATGACTGAGTTATGCGTCCACAAATTCCATGTAGTTTTCAGCACTTTTCAGCAACACTTTGTCTTGAGCTCACTCTGGTTTGTACACAAATTTTAGCACCTCTAGCACCTCAAAAGGACCCTACAAAGCCAACAAAAGACAACAATGATCGAGCTAGAAGTGTATGAAAAGCAATAACATGAAACTAATTAAAACACACAAAATGCAATGCATGAAGTGCAATCTAACTAAGACACACCTATAACGTCTTGCACATGTGTATGCATCATTTAGCTACATGTCCGTGGGGTTGTACACCCCCACACACTCCAATTTTCCATTCAACATATCAACATACATAGTTTAAGCACCTTATTTCATGACCATGCACACACTCGAACACGTTCAAGCTCATGCATGTTGGTAACTATCATAAAGATGAAGATGGAGGCTATAATTATGATGATGATCATGATGATTTCACATGCAAACACATATGAGGCTTACATCTACCTTAAGTTTGACATGCAAGACACTTTTATATATCATCATAATCATAATTGAGCGCATAAGTGCAAATCACACCAAGATCAACATATGAATGGCATGCAAACATATTTTCTTCATGTTTATAGTGAGAATATCATTTGAAGCTATGCATGCATGATCCAAGGTTGGATATGAACATAAATGACTCATTTTTGATATGTATGAAGAAGCTAAGGAGAATATTTGTCTTTTTCCTTGAATCTTAGCCTAAGATGGAAAAAGATTCTTTTTCCCTTTTGTGAGACTCACGGCCTAAGGGCTCAAGATTGGGGAAGAGTGAGTTATTTTGGAAGATGTATGCTTAGAATGCTATCTTCAATCTTAAAGAAAATCTCACCTTTGAAAATCCTTGAAGTTGTCTCACTTTTCAGCTTAAGAAAACTTCTTCTTCCTCCATTATGGAGCTCACGGTTGGTGATGCGCTACCATGAGGCATCATCATCATCATACATGTAGCTTTCTTTTCTTAATGAAGAGTTGTAATATAGTCTAGATATGTCTAGTACGTTGTATATGTTGTTTGGTGTTTGTTTGAACTGTTATATACATCAAGGAAGCAAGATTGAGGCACAGCTAACATCAAGTAAAGAGCTGAAATAGAAATGGCAAGCAGGTGGGTTGACACCCTCTAAGTATTTCAGCCATAATTCATCAACCACAAGTCCAATTGACCTGATTTTAGTTGGAGGTAAAATCTAAGAGGATAAGCTACAATTTTGATGCCTAGAACTTTCCCAAAAAAGGCGTGTATCAAGCTACAGAAACGTTGCAATCAAGCAGGCTGCCGAGTCAGCAGCTTCAAAGGTAGTCATCCGCAAGCAGGTCACTTTCAAATAGGCATAACTCCCTCATCCCAGCTCCAAAAGATGTCATTTCAGTGTTTAAACACATCTGCAGAAATGATCTATAATTTGCATTTGAAGTGCAAGAGCTAGTTTGAACCAGAAGGTTATATTATAATGTAAAACAGAAAAGAGGTCAAATCTGCACAGTTTATGTTCATTGGCTTTTCAAGCACCCATTTCAACCAATCAAGCTCTTGGAGCTCATCCAGCTCAACATACACGTCCCAAATAATATCTAGAAGCCTGCTGGAGCTGGTCCAATCAAAATTTAAAGACTACAACTTGCAAACAAAAGGAACAATTCTGCCGAGAACAAGTTGTCAAATACAATCATTTGTTTCTTGTTTCTATATAGTTTAATTTTTCTTCTTTTCTCCTATGGACCATATACTTCTGTATCTTCCTTGAGAAGTTTGGTTTAGCTTAAAAAGGGCAAAACCACCATTGTAATAGACACACATTTCTGAATTGAAAAACATCAAGTTTTGCTGCAAAAATTGTCTCAGTTTTTGTTGCTTTGAATCTTTGATTCCCTTCAAGAACTTGAACTAATTCTTGATTTTATTACTTCATATGCTTGGGATTTATATAGTTTGGAAGGGTTGAGGCTTGTCCAAGAAAGTTGAAGTCATTTGCTGAAGAGCTAATCGCACACAGCTGAAATTCTGGCAGTTTGGAATGCTTGGTGTTCCTTGAACATTGTTGCACCTTCCTCCTTGGTTCCAGCTAGTTTCTTGAGTTGAAGAAGGTCCTTTTCCTATCTGCATGTCTGCTCATCATGTCACCTCTCTTTCTTTTGCAAAATACCCACATTTCTTCCTATTTTCTTTTGTACCTGAGGGTACTATTTGCTTACCCTTACTCTCTTGGATCCTAGCGTCATATTTCATGCAATCCACAAACTTTCTCTCAACTTCCTTTTCTTTAGGGTCGGCCCTAGATTTCAACATACGCTTGTGATCTTCATGGACCTTATGTGGTAGAAGTGCATGCAATTTAAATAGTTTACCATTGAATTTGAAAGAATATTTGTTCAAATAAACATCATATATCATATATCTATCAAATTGCTATGGTCTGCCAAGTAAGATATGACAAACATGCATTGGGGAAACGTCACACAGAATATCATCTTTAACTACAAATGCTTAAAAGAAATCAGAACTTGCTTAGTCACACTAAATTCACCACAATCGTTTAGCCATGCAAGTTTATAGGGGTGGGAGTGATTAGTTTTAGGCAAGTTCAATTCTCTAAGCAGTTCAATACTAGCCACATTTGCACAAGAACCAGAATCAATAGTCATAGTGCACACTTTACCATTTATCATGCAATGAATACGGAAAATGTTCTCCCTATGTTGTTCATGATCATCTATCTTCTTATACACATTCAAAGATCTTCTAACATCGACAAATTCATTAGCATCAAAGTCATCTTCTTCGCTTAAGTTTTCTTCAAGTTCAAGTTTGTTATCATGCTCAGATTCAGTTTCATGTTCAGATTCAGTTACATATTCATTAGTTTCTTCAATTAGCCTAATATTTTAATATTAGGCGATCTCTTCCTATGTGACCGTGTCTTTGACATTTAAAACATTTAATATCTCTATATCCACTAGAAGGGTTAGAGGAATTTCCTGTAAAAGCTTTTTGTTTGCCTCTTTCATCCTGTTTTTGTGTGCTTTGCACATGTGTTTCATTCCTTTGGGGCCTAGAACGGTCACGGGTTTGGCCTCCTGAAGGCCTAGAGCTTCCAATACCTTTAGACCTATTTTGAAACCTTGAAGAAGAAGAATGATTAGTATGAAAACCATAATTGAAATTGAGAGAACTACGTATCTTAAGTTGTTCAATCTTCTCATTCAAATGAAACAAGTAACTTTTGTTTTAGCCGCCAAAATCACTCTCACGTTATTCAAATGGGTTGTGATCATCAGTATACCTTCGAGGTGAATTCCTTCTTGGGGCTTGTTGAGGTACGAACCTTCTTGGTTCAATGGTTGGCAGCCTTTGACTTTCTCCCTCAAATTCTTCTTCTGTAGGCCTTCTTGTTTCATTTGTAGGCGCTGCCCTACTTGTTCCTTGACCTTCATTGTCTAGCGTTTGGTTCAAGATGGTCCTTAGCATTTCAGTAATATGTTGCATTGGAGGATCATGCCTTTCAACTTGTTTTGATTTGCTAAATGAACTTTAGGAGTTAGGCTCCATCTTATACCTGAAATAAGCACGAAGAAATAGAAAACAAGGAAAACGCAAAAACTAACACAAAACAAACAAAGTGAGCTGACTAGTGAAAACAAAGTATTTGCACACTCCTCTAACTTTTCTTTCCACTCTCTTACCGCCTTGTTTCTTAACCAATCTAAGGTTAATAAGGATCAAAGAGACAACTAAGATAGGTGTATGCTAAGCTTTCTCTTTTAGCTTCAAATCAACTCAAACTCTTTTGAGTAGCTTGTTGGACCAAAACAGGTTAGTATACCATGTATATAACTTCCAAATGATCTCAAAAAGACGTCCAAACAGTATCCAAAAAATGCAAGATCCGAGAGAACCTAATAGCATTAATTTGCTCTAACCAAATCAGATCCAAATGAGATCGATACAAACTTGAACATTTTTATTAAGATTCAAAGAAAAAATGAGACCAAAAATATGTAAGAAGCTGAACCAAAGAAGAACTATGGGTTGCCGTATGCAATCTTTAATTAACTTTGATCCTTTGCACTCAAACTCAAAAAATGGCTCAAAGCATGCAATAATCAAGTATTCAAGTGCGTATAAGGCTCAGTATATGGTGGAAAGTCAGTAGGTTTAGGCCAGAAATCACAAGGTAGCTAGGTGCACAAGCTAGTCAAAATTACATAAATAGTTCCAGACCCTTTACTTTTTTCATTTTTTCTTTTCGCTTTCTTTGCTCTTTTCTTTCTTTTCTTACTATATTCAAGGTGGGCAATTCTCAGAAAAGTTTTCCCTTTCCTTGAACTGTGGATAAAACAATAATTTCAACTTTTGCCCTAAAATTTTTCGTTTTTGGGCAAGATAGTGCAATGACTCTAATCACTTGAATGCTACCTTCAATTGCAGTAAGTAACCTTGGGATTGGGATAATTTTGGGGTGGAACAAATTATGGTTATGTTTGCAATTAGGGTTTTTGGCTAGATTGGGGATTTGGCGTAGTAGGGAACTGTATGTTATGAAGGTTGGGAATTAAGGTTATGGTTGGTCAATTTTGTTGTGATATATCATGTTTGAATGATTGCAAAATGCATATGTGAGCATGTAGATTGTTGTGATATATTGCAAAATGCATATGTGAGCATGTATGTGTGTATAACGTTTAAAGTATATGTGTGCATGAGATTGAATTTATGAGCTAAATGTGAAATTGATTGAATGAATCAAGATTGAACAAGTTTGATTAAGATCATGAGATTGAACTTGGCCAATTCAATCACATGTCTAAATCACGACATGTTCAAACTGATCTTAGATGATATATATGCCAATACATGTTAATTATATGATCTAACCAAGCCTTGAAGTCACATGACTTACAATATAAGGCAAATTGCTCGGTTTAGTATTCTATTGCAGGTTTTGGTTCATATCTTGAGCAAATGAACTCCAAATTGAGTCATTCAAAAGCCCACATGATCCTTATTCAATTTAGAATCTAATTGGCTGAGGAAAAGCATGCTTGACACGGATAAAAACTGACTTGACACGGTGGTGAAGCTTATTGACTTTTATAAGGGCTATCTTGGTAATTTCACCATTTGGACTTCTCATTCTTATTTGGTCTTCTTCCAACGGATTTATATGATCATATGACACATTTATAAGTCATGTCACATCATGGCAAAAATGAATCTGGAGCAGCACCATGTCTAGGTTCATCCTAGGACAAAATTCCTATTTTTGTGCTAAGGGGTATTCTGGTCTCTTCACTTGCCAATGGATCTTCTAACGTGTTATATATTGTTTATATGATGTTTATATGTGTTTATGTCACATATGGTACGTGCCCTATAGTTATGGAAATGGGCAGCATGGTATCTCAATTGGAATTCTTATATTATGGTTATCACATATATGGTTTTCTTGGAATTCTTGGCATTCTTCATATGGTATTCTATGCTACATGTTGAAGACATAAATGGCTATATGTTATATGTGTGCACACGGCTATTGGCACAAATCATGTTCAAACCTTCAGCTTTTGAACAAGTCAAGGCAAGTTGAACCAAATCCTATTTTGGTGCTGATTTCAAGTGACTATTCTTGCATATATTACAACGGCTATCTTGGCTCAAAAATGGAGCAAAATTTCGTATGTTATATGGTCAAGATTCAGGTTATAATGTGTGACAAAAACAAGTCCTACAATGTAGCAAATTTGAAGCAAAAGTCTCTCAACCAAAGCCATATGCAACGGCTATATGATTGAAGACCAAGTCAAGCTGATTTCTATCTATCTTTGAACTACTCTCCAATGCCTATCTTCTAGGCCATTCCAACGTTCATTTAGTGTTCAAAATGAGGAGATAAAATTGTTCAAAACACATGCCAATTCAGCTGCATACATGGCAAGTTATTCACACATGGACATTGCTGATTGGAGCTGCCTTTTAAACGTTCAAATGAAGTCATTTTCCACCTCAGCTCCAACGTCTATAATGGGATAAAAGTTCAGTTGGAAGACCAATTCAAAGCATCAAAAGATCAACTTTATCTTGAAAGTCAAATGCTGAATTTGGATAGCTAGAAAAGTGCTGATTTTTCTCCATTCTCAACCAGCTCCAACGTCTACTTTGAGGAGCCTTTAGGCTGTCCTCTTGGCTATAAATAGCTCCAAAGATGAAGAGTAAAAGTGCACCAACGAAAAACAAAAGAAAAGCAAGCAAGACATTCAGCTCTTTGTCTCCATTCTTCTCTTCTACTCTTCTATATTGAAGAACACATTTGCAGCAAGCTTTATGATTGTATAGTTCTTCATTTCTTGTCATTTCAACACCTTTTAAACAACATATTGTAAGGGAGAAGCTGGTGTATAAAGCTTACTCCTTAGAGGTGAGCAAAAGGTGCAAAGGTGCAAAGGTGAAACAAACTAGTTGCTGTTTGTTTTGGTGAAGTCTCTTGAAGAAGTTGGTGAAAAGCTTCTTCCTTTGGCTTTGTAAGGTGACTTTTGGTGTTTGGTGTTTAGTGAAATCCAAGAGAAGGTGTCTCTTGGGACTGGAGTAGGTCACATTGACCGAACCAGGATAATTCCTTGTGTTCTTTACTTATTTCCTGCACTTACTGTTTTCTGCCTGAGAATTACACTAACTTGGCACGCATAATTGAACAAGCAAACAGTCTTAGAATTGCATGAATTTTGGATATATTATACTTCAATGTGTTAGCTTTCATTAGCCGCAAGAATCACTAAATTCTAAGGAGTTTAGCATATTCAAATCGTCTTCACAAAATTGTTGCTACATTCTGTGAACAATTCTGACCAGTGTGCAAAACTTGTTCAATTTGAATAGGTTATCCTGCGAATCTTGAAGTGAGCCTTATATCAAATTAAACTAGACATCATAAGGTTTAATTTGACATAAGATTCATCAAAATAGCACGGGTAGATTTTGAGATATCATCGTTTGAAGTTAAGCTAACATTCTGCCTGAAACTGCCAGAATTGCACACTTTACTTTTCTTGCTTATTTGAACGTGCTAACTTGCTTGGAATTGACTGAATTTTTTATGACATACTATAAACATTCTAAACTTGATCTCTGCCAAGTTTGAGAGCTTGCACAGGTGTATAAGTGGTTCAACCAAAGCACTCAAAACATTGAACTGTTTCTGGAAATTCCAGAATCTGAGGATAAAGAGGCAAAGGGGTCTTCAAACAAGTTTTTGAAGGTAATTGTAGTGTAATTTCCGCTAACCCACTATTCACCCCCCCCCCTCTAGTGGTGCTATACAGGTCCAACAATTGGTATCAGAGCAAGGTTAAGCACCATATTCTTATTTGAGCTGAAAACAGTTTACACTCCAAGTTGCAAAGTTGCTGGAAATTTTCTGGTTGTCTTATATTCTTCATATTTGGTATCTACAACAAGGTGACACTTTCTTTCCTTCTTATAAGTGTTTTAAACGTTTTCTCACACACTAAGAAGCATGTCTAAGTCACACATGAAAATAGAATTAGAAGGCATGTCCACACAAAGACCACCTCTTTTTGATGGAGAAAACTTTAGTCATTGGAAACTTAGGATGAAATTGTTCTTAATGGCTATTGATATAGACTTGTGGTCTATCATTGAAGATGGACCTTATGTGCCTACTAAGCATGTTATAATTGATGGCTTATCACAAGAAGTTGAGAAATATAGAAAAGATTGGAGTGATGAAGATAAAAAGAAAATGAGTCTTAATGCTAAAGCAATGCAATTATTGTTGAATGGTTTAAGTAGGAGTGAATCTGCCTATGTCTCTTCATGTTTAAGTGCAAAGGATATGTGGAAATGTCTTGAAATGAAGCATGAAGGAACTAATCAAGTAAAGGAATCAAAGATTAACATGTTAATGACTACACTTGAAACATTTCATTTACTGCCTAATGAATCAATTGTTGATATGGATTTAAGGCTTACAAACTTATACAACTCACTTGAATCCCTTGGTAAAACGTTTTTGATGAAAGAAAAAGTGCAAAAAGTTTTGAGAAGTTTGCCAATTGAATGGGATGCCAAAGTTAGTGCCATTGAAGAAAGCAAAGATCTTTCTCAAATAAAACTTGATGAATTGATAGGTTCTTTAAAAGTTTATGAAAACAAGTTGAATATAAGAAAGGCTGAAACTAGTAACAAGTCTAAATCACTTGCATTTGTAACAAATGAACCCGAATCATCTAATCAAGCCGAGTATGAAAGTGATGATGAAAGTGATGAAGAAGACATAATGTTGTTAGCTAGGCGTTTAAGGAAGTTTTTCAAGAAAAGACCAACTAAAAGACAAGCAAAATCAGCTGCCCCTATCAATGTGAAATCTAACAAACAAGATGGTAAATGGTATGATAAAGAACTTAAGTGTTATGAATGTGGCAAACAAGGACACATCTCATATGATTGTCCAAACAAGAACAAAAACCGTGACATGGATGAAAAGACAAGGACAAAAACTAGAGTAGAACCTATGCAAAGGAGGAAGAAAGCTCTCAAGGCAAGTTCAAGCACTTGGGATGACACATCTTCATCCGAATCCGAGGAAGAACCTGAAGTTGCACAAACATGTTTGGCTTCAAAGTCTACAAATGAGGTAACATTCGATTCTGACTCTGAATGTGATTTTACTCAAGATGAATTGTTGGATGAATTAGAAAAGTTGCATGATAGATATAAGAAGCTATCCAAGGAGAAGAAAAGAATAGTTGAGGAGAAGAACAAGTTGGAGACGTCTAACTTGAATCTAACTTCTCAACTAGAAGTTCTTCAACTTGAATCATCTAACACTATTAGTTCAATGCAAAATCAGATTAAGGAACTTAAGAACAAACATGAAAATGTGCAATGTGTGCAATGTGTTGATTACAACGTTTTAAAGTCTAAATTACATGAAATACAAACTGAATTTGAATCATTAAAAGCATGCAACCTAGACTTGAACAAATCTTTAGAACAATTTAAGAATGGTTCCAACATGTTAGACACTCTTATTGCATCTCAAAAGCATGGAAATGACAAACAAGGTCTTGGATATGTTAAAGAAGCTGAATACACACCTAAGGAAACAACATTTGTATCATCTTCAACCAACATGAAATATAGGCCAAATGCATTTAGAAATGAACCTATTCTGCCCACACCACCTTCATCACAAAGATTGCAAAATGCATCAACATATAGGAAGGCAAATATACCTAGAAACCATGCTTACATGTATACAAGAATGCCTAAACAAAGTAGTATGAAATCTGCTCAAGTTATGCCTTATATGCAACAACATGCTTATGTGAAGAACATGACATACTCTCGGCCTAAATCAGTTTACAACACACGGCCTAGACATACACAACATCTTGCATATACACGGCCTAAATTCAATGCTTATACACGGCCAAGATATAACTCATATACATGGCAACATTCAAATGCATATAGAACTTACAATGCTTATCCAACTAGACATAAATGTGCAGCCCCTTTTCTATCATATTCTATGTATCAAAATCCACTATTTGATCATTATATGCAACATGATTTTAACATTTCAAAACCAAGAAAGGTTGTTCAAGTTTGGGTACCTAAAGGTACACTAACATGAACTTAACTTGTCTAACCTTGAAAGGACCCAAAATCAAAGGGTACCTAAGTTGTTATTTACATTTGTAGGTACATAACATCAAAGAAAGACAAGTTGCTGGTTATAACAACAAAGAAGATGAAAAGAACAAAACCAATTGGATAGTTGATAGTGGTTGCTCAAGACATATGACGGGCAACAAAAATTTGTTTAGCACACTTAAGAACGTTGCAAAAGGTGGCAAAGTTACCTTTGGAGACAACAACCAAGGCCAAATAATTGGCAAAGGCAAGGTTGGTGATCCAAACAAGTTTGAGATCAAAAACGTCCTACTTGTAAGTAACTTAACCTTTGAGCTTTTAAGTGTTTCTCAACTATGTGACAACAACTTGAATGTTCTCTTCTCCTCCACTTCTTGTAAGATAATGGATAAAAACAATCAAGTTGTGTTAAAAGGAAAACGTGAAGGAAACATATATGTGCTTAACATGGATGATATGCTAAGTAGTAACACAAAATGTCTTGTTTCACATGAATCTGATCCCAATCTTTGGCATAGACGTTTAGGACACATAGGTATATCAACCTTAGAAAAACTACACGCTAAAAGTCTTGTTAAAGGATTGCCTAAACTTAACTTGAATGATTTTCAACTATGTGAATCTTGTATCAAAGGCAAACATGTTAGAGAATCCCTTAAGCCTAAAACCAAGGTCACAACGTCAAGAATACTAGAACTCTTGCATATAGACTTATTTGGTCCATGTAGAACAAAAAGCTTAGGTGGAAGTTATTATGTATGTGTAATAGTTGATGATTTCTCAAGATATACTTGGACATTGTTTCTTGCTTCAAAAGATGAAAGTGCATCATCTATAGCTAATCTAATTAGACAACTTGAAAATGAACATGAATCACATGTTATTAAGATAAGGAGTGATAGAGGTGGTGAGTTTAAAAATAGTGAATTAATCAAATTCTGTAATGAAAAGGGTATAAAACATGAATTCTCCCCACCAAGAACTCCTCAACTTAATGGTGTAGTTGAAAGAAAGAATAGGACTATTCAAGAAGTAGCAAGAACAATGATGGTAGAAAACAAAGTACCTAAATTCTTATGGGCTGAAGCAGTAAACACTTCAAGTTATATGATCAACAGACTATCAATAAGAAAGAAATTGAACAAAACACCATATGAAATCTTAAATGGACGACTCCCAAAAGTAAACTATCTAAAAGTCTTTGGTTGTAAATGCTTTGTATTGAACACAAAAGATAACTTAGATAAGTTTGATCCTAAGTCTGATGAACATATATTTGTGGGATATTCAATGAACTCTAAAGCATATAGATGTTATAATGCACAAACAAGAAAGATAGTTGAATCTATACATGTGAAGTTCAATGAAAATGCATATCTCCAAACAAGTAATCAACATGAAATCTATGTACCAAATGATCAAATACTTCATGATGAAGATGAACTTATCCTACCACCTACAAATGATCAAATTGAAACACCAAATCAAACTCTTGAAATGCATGAAGTTCAAACTCCCCCTACACAAGAACATAATGAAGAAAATGTGCCTAACCAACCTATTGAACATCATGAACCTATTGAAGATGCACAACCAAGTAATTGGTGGCAAATAAGAGATAAACAAAAGCATCCTCAAGAACTTATCATAGGAGATGTAAATCAAGGGGTTAGAACACGTAGGCAAATAGATCCTAATGAATATGATCAATGGCATGCACTTATATCCCAAATTGAACCTAAGAATGTGAATGATGCCTTAAACGATGCATATTGGATAGATGCAATGCATGAAGAGTTAAACCAATTTGAAAGAAACAATGTGTGGGATTTAGTACCTAAACCCGAGGATAAATCAATCATTGGAACTAAATGGGTGTTTAGGAACAAAATGAATGAACAAGGGGTTGTAGTAAGAAATAAAGCAAGACTTGTAGCTCAAGGATATAATCAAGAAGAGGGTATTGATTACGATGAAACATTTGCCCCTGTAGCAAGATTAGAATCCATACGCCTCTTATTAGCTTTTGCATGTTATAATAACATCAAATTATTCCAAATGGATGTTAAGAGTGCATTCTTAAATGGCTATATCCAAGAAGAAGTCTTTGTTAAACAACCACCAGGCTTTGAAGATCCAAAGAACCCTAATCATGTATATAAACTTAAGAAAGCCTTATATGGTTTGAAACAAGCCCCCCGTGCATGGTATGAAAGATTTGCCAATTTTTTACTAAGTAACAACTTTCAAAGAGGAACCATAGATAGTACCTTATTCTTGAAAAAGAAAGACAAAGATTTGCTTGTAATACAAATATATGTAGATGACATAATCTTTGGTTCAACTAATCCTAACTTAGTAAAAGACTTTGAAGATTGTATGAAGTCTGAGTTTGAAATGTCTATGGTTGGTGAATTAAACTATTTCTTAGGCTTGCAAATAAAACAAACATCAAGTGGTATACATATCAATCAAGCCAAATACATAAGAGATATGATAAAGAAATTCAACTTTGAAAACTTGAAACCATCTCCAACACCAATGTGTACTTCAACAAAATTAGACAAAGATGAAAATGGTGTTGCATTTGATGAAAAACTATATAGGTCTATGATTGGTTCATTGCTATATCTAACTGCTAGTAGACCTGATATTATGTTTGCAGTATGTATGTGTGCAAGATTTCAAAGTATGCCTAAGTTGTCACACTTTAAAGCTGTAAAAAGAATATTTAGATATCTTCAACATACACCAACATTAGGCTTATGGTATGATAGACAATCTAGTCTAAGTCTGCATGCATATTCAGATGCAGATTATGGTGGATGTAGAGTAGATAGAAAGAGCACTAGTGGAACATGTCAATTCCTAGGAAACTCACTAATATCTTGGTTTTCAAAGAAACAATCTAGTGTTGCACTTTCTACTACTGAAGCAGAATATATGGCTTTAAGTCTATGTTGTACTCAACTATTATGGATTAAACAACAACTTTCAGACTTTGAAATACAAGTAAATAATATCCCCATCTATTGTGATAGTACAAGTGCTATAAATTTGTCTAAAAACCCTGTACTACACTCTAAGGCAAAGCATATAGAAGTACGTTATCATTTTCTCCGTGATCATGTTAATCTTGGACATATACACATTGAACATGTTAGAACTGATCAACAAGTAGCTGACATATTCACTAAACCCCTTAATCAAGCTATCTTTGAGCATTTACGTGCAAGACTTGGATTAATTGCTCACACCTGACTACTACACTGTGCACATAGTTCAGTCTTTTGCATAATTTACAAAATTAAGGGGGAGAGATATATGTATATCATGTTACATGTTAAGGGGGAGAGATGTTACATGTTAAGGGGGAGATAACACATTAAGGGGGAGCAGCTTAACTTGATTTAAAGAGAAGCTTATACTTGATTTAGATGCTTAACTTGATTTAAAGAGAAGCTTATACTTGATTTAGATGCTTAATATACACATATGTGGGGTAATTTTGCAAATCATCAAAAGGGGGAGATTGTTGTGATATATCATGTTTGAATGATTGCAAAATGCATATGTGAGCATGTAGATTGTTGTGATATATTGCAAAATGCATATGTGAGCATGTATGTGTGTATAACGTTTAAAGTATATGTGTGCATGAGATTGAATTTATGAGCTAAATGTGAAATTGATTGAATGAATCAAGATTGAACAAGTTTGATTAAGATCATGAGATTGAACTTGGCCAATTCAATCACATGTCTAAATCACGACATGTTCAAACTGATCTTAGATGATATATATGCCAATACATGTTAATTATATGATCTAACCAAGCCTTGAAGTCACATGACTTACAATATAAGGCAAATTGCTCGGTTTAGTATTCTATTGCAGGTTTTGGTTCATATCTTGAGCAAATGAACTCCAAATTGAGTCATTCAAAAGCCCACATGATCCTTATTCAATTTAGAATCTAATTGGCTGAGGAAAAGCATGCTTGACACGGATAAAAACTGACTTGACACGGTGGTGAAGCTTATTGACTTTTATAAGGGCTATCTTGGTAATTTCACCATTTGGACTTCTCATTCTTATTTGGTCTTCTTCCAACGGATTTATATGATCATATGACACATTTATAAGTCATGTCACATCATGGCAAAAATGAATCTGGAGCAGCACCATGTCTAGGTTCATCCTAGGACAAAATTCCTATTTTTGTGCTAAGGGGTATTCTGGTCTCTTCACTTGCCAATGGATCTTCTAACGTGTTATATATTGTTTATATGATGTTTATATGTGTTTATGTCACATATGGTACGTGCCCTATAGTTATGGAAATGGGCAGCATGGTATCTCAATTGGAATTCTTATATTATGGTTATCACATATATGGTTTTCTTGGAATTCTTGGCATTCTTCATATGGTATTCTATGCTACATGTTGAAGACATAAATGGCTATATGTTATATGTGTGCACACGGCTATTGGCACAAATCATGTTCAAACCTTCAGCTTTTGAACAAGTCAAGGCAAGTTGAACCAAATCCTATTTTGGTGCTGATTTCAAGTGACTATTCTTGCATATATTACAACGGCTATCTTGGCTCAAAAATGGAGCAAAATTTCGTATGTTATATGGTCAAGATTCAGGTTATAATGTGTGACAAAAACAAGTCCTACAATGTAGCAAATTTGAAGCAAAAGTCTCTCAACCAAAGCCATATGCAACGGCTATATGATTGAAGACCAAGTCAAGCTGATTTCTATCTATCTTTGAACTACTCTCCAATGCCTATCTTCTAGGCCATTCCAACGTTCATTTAGTGTTCAAAATGAGGAGATAAAATTGTTCAAAACACATGCCAATTCAGCTGCATACATGGCAAGTTATTCACACATGGACATTGCTGATTGGAGCTGCCTTTTAAACGTTCAAATGAAGTCATTTTCCACCTCAGCTCCAACGTCTATAATGGGATAAAAGTTCAGTTGGAAGACCAATTCAAAGCATCAAAAGATCAACTTTATCTTGAAAGTCAAATGCTGAATTTGGATAGCTAGAAAAGTGCTGATTTTTCTCCATTCTCAACCAGCTCCAACGTCTACTTTGAGGAGCCTTTAGGCTGTCCTCTTGGCTATAAATAGCTCCAAAGATGAAGAGTAAAAGTGCACCAACGAAAAACAAAAGAAAAGCAAGCAAGACATTCAGCTCTTTGTCTCCATTCTTCTCTTCTACTCTTCTATATTGAAGAACACATTTGCAGCAAGCTTTATGATTGTATAGTTCTTCATTTCTTGTCATTTCAACACCTTTTAAACAACATATTGTAAGGGAGAAGCTGGTGTATAAAGCTTACTCCTTAGAGGTGAGCAAAAGGTGCAAAGGTGCAAAGGTGAAACAAACTAGTTGCTGTTTGTTTTGGTGAAGTCTCTTGAAGAAGTTGGTGAAAAGCTTCTTCCTTTGGCTTTGTAAGGTGACTTTTGGTGTTTGGTGTTTAGTGAAATCCAAGAGAAGGTGTCTCTTGGGACTGGAGTAGGTCACATTGACCGAACCAGGATAATTCCTTGTGTTCTTTACTTATTTCCTGCACTTACTGTTTTCTGCCTGAGAATTACACTAACTTGGCACGCATAATTGAACAAGCAAACAGTCTTAGAATTGCATGAATTTTGGATATATTATACTTCAATGTGTTAGCTTTCATTAGCCGCAAGAATCACTAAATTCTAAGGAGTTTAGCATATTCAAATCGTCTTCACAAAATTGTTGCTACATTCTGTGAACAATTCTGACCAGTGTGCAAAACTTGTTCAATTTGAATAGGTTATCCTGCGAATCTTGAAGTGAGCCTTATATCAAATTAAACTAGACATCATAAGGTTTAATTTGACATAAGATTCATCAAAATAGCACGGGTAGATTTTGAGATATCATCGTTTGAAGTTAAGCTAACATTCTGCCTGAAACTGCCAGAATTGCACACTTTACTTTTCTTGCTTATTTGAACGTGCTAACTTGCTTGGAATTGACTGAATTTTTTATGACATACTATAAACATTCTAAACTTGATCTCTGCCAAGTTTGAGAGCTTGCACAGGTGTATAAGTGGTTCAACCAAAGCACTCAAAACATTGAACTGTTTCTGGAAATTCCAGAATCTGAGGATAAAGAGGCAAAGGGGTCTTCAAACAAGTTTTTGAAGGTAATTGTAGTGTAATTTCCGCTAACCCACTATTCACCCCCCCCCTCTAGTGGTGCTATACAGGTCCAACAAATTTGGGTGTCGGTACGGTTTAGGGAAGATTTGAAATGAATTCAAATCCTAGGGTTTGTAATTTAGGTTTTTGATTCAAACGACTTGGGAACCTTTGAATCTGATAGTTTTGGGTTTAATTGGCTTGCGGTTTTTGTTTGAGGGATCATGATGCGTGCAAACATGGGCTCCAACAATTCAACCTTCCAAACGTCCTTCACTATGGGTTAGGCACAAGAAGACTTCCCCTTGCTTCCTTTGCGAAACAAACGATTGGATCAACGAGCAAGAACCAACACTCCAAGATGGTCATTGGTCAGGCAAACCACAATGGCCCTCCTGGACGGCACCTTTAAGCAATGACAACAAGTTCAAAATGCTCAATTTGAAGGATATTAACTTAGGTTTTTAATGCAAAACCAAGAAAACAAAGTCTCACAAGAAGTGAAGAAAAATATCAAGATTTTACTTCATCCAAAGTTGTCCTTGTACACGCCCCAAGGGGCCTTATTTATAGGCTAGAAATCATGCCTATCAGCCTTGGAATAGGTAGAAATTTTTCAAATAAAACTAGCTAACAAGTATTAAAATTGAAATTTGTTTGAATTCAAAACTAAAACAAATCCTAGCCAATATTTGAATTGATTGTAGGATGTCATCTTCACATATCCAGCTGTGTATGATGATCAAACGAGGCCTTAGAGAAGCTGATTTAATGAGTAGGATGTGGTTGAAGTTGAATTCAAAAGTTGGGTGAAGTTTGAATTCAAGTTGAGTTTGAATTTGAGTTCACTTTGAATTGGTTGTTGATTATCCTCTCCACTTCTTCCAGTAGATTTTGATGAATGATGAGGGTGTTGGAGACCTGATTTGATGATGATAAAGTGGTTGGAATTGAATTCAAAGGTTGGTTGAAAATTGAATTCAAATTGAGTTTGAATTTGAATTCAAATTTGGATTCAACTTTGAATTGTGATCTCATCTCCTCCTTGGTTCAAGAATGGCGTGTGGATTATTGGCTGAAATCTGCTCTTGTGCTTTGAAATTTAAGTCTCAAATTGGTTGGAACTTGAAATTCAAATCATGGTTGAGTTTGAATTCAAGTTTGAATTCAATTTGATCTCCACTTTTGAGCTTCAAGTGGCCGCCCCTTTTGTTGTGGATGGAGATAATCTTGAACTAATTTTAAGAAGAGATTCTAGTTGGACCACATTTGAACTTGTTGAGGCAAACATTCTCCTCATGACAGACATTCCTTTTGTCTCCTTCTTTAGGTACACACGCTTTTAAACCCTTTGTGGACCTCCATTTGGCTTGGATCTTCCATGTACCTAATTTCCAACAAAGCAACACATATAAACAAGGATCACAATAAAACAAAACAATATTCAAAATAAAGAATACACGTTTTGGGGGGTGGGAGAATACATTTGCAACGTGGGTTCCATGAGGTGAACCCAATGAGCCTTAGGTTCATCTTGAACATGCTTGTACAAGAAGGTTCCAACTTGATGTTCAAGTTCTCTAGTCCTCCTTCTTGTCATAGGACCCATGACATCTTGATGGGATCCCCGATCCTCATCGATCCCCCCTTCTCAAGAGGATTCGTCCTCGAATCGAAAGGGTCAGCAGTGAAAGGGGTGAGGTCAGCCACATTAAAAGTAGAAGAAATAGAACCATACCTCTTGGGAAGATCAAGGATGTAAGCATTATCACCTATGCGTTTTAAGGCTTTGAATGGTCCATCTCCTCTAGGCAACAATTTTGAATTTCGTTCATTGGGAAACCTTTCTTTGCGTGAATGTAACCACACCAAATCACCTGGTTCAAACACAACTTGTTTTCCATGTTTGTTGGCTCATTTTTCATAAGCTTGGTTTTTCTTCTCAAGTTGTGTTTTTACGTGTTCATGCAGTTTCTTATCTTTTCCGCTTTTTGTTTAGATCAAGACTTGAACGTTCATGCACGGGAATAGGGATCAAATCAAGGGGAGACAAGGGGTTAAAACCATACACGATTTCAAATGGACTATGCAATGTACCGTGATGGACACTCCTATTGTATGCAAATTCGATATATGGTAAAAAATCTTCCCAATGTTTAAGATGTTTTTTGCAAAATGGCATGCAAGAGTTGAGAAAGAGTACGATTAACTACTTCAGTTTGTTCATCAGTTTGTGGGTGAGCCATGGTAGAAAACATTAATTGAGTACCAAGTTTAGCCCACAAAACATGCCAAAAGTGACTTAGAAATTCCGTGTCTCTATCACTTACAATGGTATGTGGCATGCCATGCAATCTCACGATTTCTTTAAAGAACAAGTCAGCAACATGTGTGGCGTCATCAACTTTCCTACATGCAATAAAGTGTGCCATTTTTTAAAACCTATCTACCACAACATAAATGCTATCGCGCCCTCCTCAAGACCTAGGAAGTCCTAAAACAAAGTCTATGGAAATGTCAATCCAAGGGGAATCAGGGAGGGGTAAGGGCTTGTGTAGGCCATATGGTTGGGAATTGGATTTGGCTTGTTTGCAAGTGATGCAACTACCACATAACCTCTCAACATCTACGTGCATGTGTGGCCAATAGAAATGTTCCTTAAGGATTTCAAGGGTTTTGAACACTCTGAAATGACCCATTAATCCTCCTCCATGGGCTTCTCTAGTCAATGCTTCTCGTAGGGAAGATTGGGGAACACAGAGTTTATGCTCTTTGAAAAGGTATCCCTCATGCATGTAGAATTTTCCAAATGGTGCCTCTTTACATGCCTCAAAAATGGTGTCAAAATCATGGTCATTGGGGTACAAGTACTTAAGTGATTCGAATCCTAAGAATTGTGAGGATAATGTAGTCACTACCGTGTATTTCCTAGAGAGGGCATCAGCAACTATATTGTCCTTTCCTTGTTTGTACTTAATCACGTAAGGGAATTGCTCTATAAACTCTACCCGCTTAGCATGTCTTTTGTTCAACTTTCCTTGCCTTTTAAGGTACTTGAGGCTCTCATGGTCAGTGTGGATCACAAACTCCCTAGGTTGTAGGTAGTGTTGCCAAGTTCGTAGGGATCTCACGAGGGCATAAAGTTCCTTATCATAGGTAGATTAATTCAATACAGTACCTTTCAACTTCTCACTAAATGATGAGCCAAATAAAGGCTAGAAAACGTTTCCAAGACTTTGTCTCCTATTCCAAATTGATTTGAACCTCAGCTATGGCAAAGAACATCACAATGACACCCCTTGAAATGTAACCGTTTGTTCTTGGCTCAATTTATACCAACACCTCTTCTTTTTTGGCATTCCAACACATCTAAAACCTCATTGAGACCCTAACATGCTGTAAACCAAAAATGAAGTAAATACTAACAAGTTCTAGGCTTTGAACTTGGAAGAAACCGTTAAGTGGTTTTAACTTCAACTAGAAAAGTTGAGAATTCCTTAAAGGAAATTTTGATTGAAATATGTTTGAATTATGGTTCCTTTTGTACATTCAGGTTCTAACCTACTTATAACAAACGAAAATTACAAAGGGTACAAGGTTTAAAGTACAAAGTACAAGACTAGGAAGAACATGCTTGCTTGGTAACTTGTTTGAACAATTTTGGTTCCAAGAAAGCTGGTTTGTTTGCCGTTGCTTCTATGTTTGTTTTCAGCCTCAATTTTGATTGGATAATACTTTGAGCAGCTTGCTTAGAATTGCCTTTGATTGGTTGCAAGTTTGACTTTGAATTTTCAAACCTTCTCTTGCGTGATCTAGGCCTTAAACAGCCTTAATCTGATTGGATCAATTGTTGTGCAGCTTGCTTGCTTGTCTCCAACTTGATTTTGATTGGTTTGAACATTTGCAAGACTTCTTCCTATTGGTTAAAGCTTTGAGCAGCTTATACATCCATGTTTGCGTGAAGAACAATTCTGAATTTGACATGAGTGCTTGTCACCTCCTTGCTTGTAAGCTACTTGCTTATCACCTCCTTGCTTGAACAAAAATTCAGGTTCTCATTGCATTTTCAAGCTAAGTACGTGTACCTGAAAGACAAGGCAATAATACAACACAAACTATGCAAAAAAACAAGGTTAACCAACCAACAATATTAAAAAGAACAACTAAAGATATGTACAACATGCTTTTGATACAACTAGATCAAAGCTTGTATCATATAAACCCAATGGACATCATCTCTGCTTGGTTCATCCTCTTCATGCCTGTAAAGAAATGATTCAACACAATGTAACAACTTCTTAGCCATACTCCTTGTTATGGGACCTGTGCGGGGCAGGGAGGTGTCATCATCAGTGTTTGTATCCACAAGGTTAGGTTGTAGCTCATCATTCCCTCCCACTTGAGAAGGATTCGTCCTCGAATCTGAATCAACACTAAATGGAGAAAGGTCAGCAACATTAAAAGTTTTAGAGATATGACCATACCTTTCTTCAGGAAGATCGAGAACATAGGCATTATCACCAAGCCGTTTCAACACTTTGAACGGTCCATCGCCTCTTGGCTTCAACTTTGAGTCCCTTTCCTTAGGGAATCTTTCTTTCCTCAAGTGTAACCAAACCAGATCACCAGGCTCAAATATAACAACTTTACGATTCCTATTGGCTCTATTGACATACACTTTATTCTTAGCTTCAAGTTGTGACTTAACTGTAGCACCCCGCTCCCGAGCACTAACATCGGGAACAGTGCACCCGCCGTATCTCACTAAGGAGAATATAAGGCGTCGAATCAATATATTACCTGTCAGAAATGACGTAGAAATTTTTCTCGCGGAAATGTAAATTGTAACTTAAATTAAACTCCAATAATCGTCATTACATTACTGAATAAAAATTCTGATAATAATAGTAATAAAGAAGTCTGTGAAAATCCCCAAAAGATAACTACGAAAAATCAACTACAGAGTTCCTTTTGTATCCTAGTTGCAGCTATCAACCAGCCCACTCAGCTATGTCCGTCCCGTCCTCAACAAAGATGTGCTCGGAGTTCTCATCTGGCTCACCTGGGAGTAGGGGTGAGTGACAGAAATTTCCCAGTAGATGCCCGCCTCAAACCAATACAAAACGTACATACCAAAATGATATAACCACATAGCACATAAATATAAGATAAAATCACATAGCACATGAATATATGATAACATGCATAAGATAAAGTAAATGCAGTAAGTAAAGCACTCAATGTAAAATGCGCAAGTACGTGATGCATGCTCAATAACGTGTCATACGCAACAAAGTCATGTCACACAGAATGCCGATATCTATACCGTGCAATGCATGAACCCGGGTCCTACTGAGTGGCTGCAGGTCGTACACCCCACAGTCACCATACTGAGCGTGCATGGCCGCGCCACTGCACACCATCCTGAGTGTCGTGGCCCCGCCACCGTACACCATCCTGATCGCCCGTGACCCGTACGTCACGACCCGCCATCATGCAATGCACGTGCCATGAATGCAAAAACACAATCGTCTGAGGCCCCTGACCTATCCTCACCATCCTCCGACACTCAATATTTGGCTTTGTGAAATTTTTGAATATTAGAAAGTTGTTATTTATCGCCGCCCTTATTTTTTCTTAACTTGTATTAGTTTACTAGAATTTTCTATTAATTTCCCCTATGTTTCCCTTACTTAATTCTATTTGTTACTATTAATTTTTTAATTACTTAAATTTACCAAACTTCAGAAGTTAAGTGAAAATAATTTAATTTTAACCTTTAATATTTCCTTGAATTTATTTGAATTCTTATTGGTATTTAATTATATTTTCCTGGCCTGATTCCCCACGCCCGATACATTTTTTTTTTGAGAGGTTAATGGGCCGCCTTCGGTCCGGCCCGCTAGCCAGCCGACCCGGTCCGTTGGCCGGCCTGTTCTCTGCTTTAATTGAATTATTTATTTATTTATTTAACTGGATGTTCCACCAGTGGCAACGCTTGCTGTGATTTGTTTTTCGATCCCAACCCCATTTTCTCCTATTTCCAGTCTATAGGAACCTATTCTAAGGCCAAAACACAACTTCTTAAAGGCTCCTAATGTAAAAGTTCCCCCTTTTCCCTATTTTTAAGGATATTTTTGTTTTCGATTCAATCATACCATCAATTTCACACACACATACACGCACATAGTAGCCATAACAATATATCTCATGCTTTTCAACATATACAAAATTTACAACTTAAACCAATAAACACAACGAAACAAAATTTACAACTTAAACAAATAAAAACAACGAAACAAATTTACAACTTAAACAAATAAAAACAACGAAACAAATTTACAACTTAATCAAATAAAAACAACGAAACACATTAGTATACCATCAAAGCATGCATGAATCATACCCGTTTGAGGGGGAAGAGGCACCTACCTTTTTGACGAATTAACTTTCTTTCTCCTTTAGGCTCGAATCTAAAAAATTGTAATATAAACATCAATACCTAATAATAAAGGTTAATTTGGCTTACTTAATATAATTAGTTCTTAGCTTTCTATTTTTTCCCCTATTTGTCATACCAACATATATATATATATATATATATATATATATATATATATATATATATATATATAAACACACATATATATTCTTATACTTTATATTATAAAATATGAATGCACCATTTTACAAATCTTTTGGCCCTTTTTTTACCAACTATTACACAAACCAATAATACATATATATTAAAAGATAGCAATTTCAAACTTAACTTAATTTTGTTTGGCCAGCGTTGCGAAACAGTACTTCACCTTTGATTTTTTTTCTCATATCTATACATATATCCAATTCATATATACACCATACATATCCTATATAGCTTGGAAATCATATATTTTGAAAACTTGCACATTCAACATACCATCAATGATAAGGCCAAAATACACCCATTGAACACTCTTAAAATTCTTGGCTCTTTTTTTTCCCATCAAAACACAATTTCCATATACTATAATCTAGCCACACAACATTTTAAATATAATTATTTATTTTATATATTCTAAACGATGTCGACAAAACGCCAAATACTTTATCTATATTATAAAGCTTCTGTAAAAAAAAGAAAAAAGAAAAGGATCCGCTATTTTAAAATATACTACAACTTTTAAAAGTCCAATAACAGTTTGATGAGGCTGAGGAGCAGCCCCCTAATGAGGAGCTTGCACAAAGTGCCCTTAACCATAAGGGGCCTTTGACAAGGAGCCAAACCAAGAGGAATAATTGTCTTCAACTTGGTTTTCAACTTGGTTTTGATGTTGGCTCCTTTCTAACCAAACATGTGCAAGATGAACCAATGGACGTTCCTCCTAAATGGGTGCTCATTGTTGAGCTTAAGAACTGATTATCCAATGATTTTCAATGTCAATAAATAAGTAAAGGGTTGGTGGGAGGGCAGGATAGTCAGTCCGCTTGTTGGTGCCGTTTCTGTGGCTTTTAGTTATCTTTTCGTTTGCTTCTTTTAAAGTTTGTTTTAGAATACTTATGTTTGGTGTATGAGTGTGATTTGTAGGTGTTACAGGTCTTGGATCACACGCCTTGAGCTTTGGAAAGGAGGGCTTCTCAGATTTGGACCAAGCTTGTCCATACAACGCTGTTTTGGGGTTTTGGGCTTTCAAGCGAGATTGGGCGTGCATGGAACCAGCTGGACCTTGAAGTAGACTTAATTTAGAGCATCTTTCATGTTTTGGGTTTTGTCAAAATCAGTCCACAAAAATAGTTACAAGAGTTGCAAGGAAGAAGTCCAAAACAAGCCCAATTGTGCAAACTAGGGTTTTTTGGTCCTCTTTGTTGGACCTGTATAGCACCACTAGAGGGGGGGTGAATAGTGGGTTAGCGGAAATTACACTACAATTACCTTCAAAAACTTGTTTGAAGACCCCTTTGCCTCTTTAGCCTCAGATTCTGGAATTTCCAGAAACAGTTCACTGTTTTGAGTGCTTTGGTTGAACCACTTATACACCTGTGCAAGCTCTCAAACTTGGCAGAGATCAAGTTTAGAATGTTTATAGTATGTCATAAAAATTTCAGTCAATTCCAAGCAAGTTTGCACGTTCAAATAAGCAAGAAAAGTAAAGTGTGCAATTCTGGCAGTTTCAGGCAGAATGTTAGCTTAACTTCAAACGATGATATCTCAAAAACTACCCGTGCTATTTTGATGAATCTTATGTCAAATTAAACCTTATGATGTCTAGTTTAATTTGATATAAGGCTCACTTCAAGATTCGCAGGATAACCTATTCAAATTGAACAAGTTTTGCACACTGGTCAGAATTGTTCACAGAATGTAGCAACAATTTTGTGAAGACGATTTGAATATGCTAAACTCCTTAGAATTTAGTGATTCTTGCGGCTAATGAAAGCTAACACATTGAAGTATAATATATCCAAAATTCATGCAATTCTAAGACTGTTTGCTTGTTCAATTATGCGTGCCAAGTTAGTGTAATTCTCAGGCAGAAAACAGTAAGTGCAGGAAATAAGTAAAGAACACAAGGAATTATCCTGGTTCGGTCAATGTGACCTACTCCAGTCCCAAGAGACACCTTCTCTTGGATTTCACTAAACACCAAACACCAAAGTCACCTTACAAAGCCAAAGGAAGAAGCTTTTCACCAACTTCTTCAAGAGACTTCACCAAAACAAACAGCAACTAGTTTGTTTCACCTTTGCACCTTTGCACCTTTTGCTCACCTCTAAGGAGTAAGCTTTATACACCAGCTTCTCCCTTACAATATGTCGTTTAAAAGGTGTTGAAATGACAAGAAATGAAGAACTATACAATCATAAAGCTTGCTGCAAATGTGTTCTTCAATATAGAAGAGTAGAAGAGAAGAATGGAGACAAAGAGCTGAATGTCTTGCTTGCTTTTCTTTTGTTTTCGTTGGTGCTCTTTTACTCTTCACCTTTGGAGCTATTTATAGCCAAGAGGACAGCCTAAAGGCTCCTCAAAGAGACGTTGGAATGGTTGAGAAGATGGAGAGATTTCAGCACCTTTCTAGCTATTCAAATGAAGCTTATCTTTTGTTGCTTTGAATTAGTCTTCCACCTGAACTTTTATCCTTCATCTTATCCCATTATAAACGTTGGAGATGAGGTGGAAAATGACTCATTTAAACGTTTAAGAGGCAGCTCCCAATCAGCAATTTCCATGTGTAAATAACTTGCCATGTGTGCAGCTGAATTGGCATGTATTTTGAACAACTTTGGCTCCTCATTTTGAACAATAAATGGACGTTGGAATGCCTAGAATCAAGGCATTGGAGAATAGTTCAAAGATAGATAGAAATCACCTTGACTTTGAATTTGAATTAGTCTTCAACTTTGAACATATAGCCGTTTGGTTTTGCTTTCTTGGTTGAGAGATTTTTGCTCCAACTTTGCTACATTGTAGGACTTGCTTTTTGTCACTCATCATAATCTGAATTTTGACCATATAGCATACGAAATGTTGCTCCATTTTTGAGCCAAAATAGCCGTTGTAATATATGCAAGAATAGCCATTTGAAATCAGCACCAAAATAGGATTTCTTTCAACTTGCTTTGACTTGTTCAAAATCTGAACGTTTGTATGCCAATATCCGTGTGCACACATAGAATATATAGTCATTTATGTCTTCAACATGTAGCATAGAATACCATATGAAGAATGCCAAGAATTCCAAGAAAACCATATATGTGATAACCATAAGAATTCCATTTGAGATACCATGCTGCCCATTTCCATAAATATAGGGCACGTACCATATGTGACATAAACACATATAAACATCATATAAACAATATATAACACGTTAGAAGATCCATTGGCAAGTGAAGAGACCAGAATACCCCTTAGCACAAAAATAGGAATTTTGTCCTAGGATGAACCTAGACATGGTGCTGCTCCAGATTCATTTTTGCCATGATGTGACATGACTTATAAATGTGTCATATGATCATATAAATCCGTTGGAAGAAGACCAAATAAGAATGAGAAGTCCAAATGGTGAAATTACCAAAATAACCCTTATAAAGATCAATAAGCTTCACCACCGTGTCAAGTCAGTTTTTATCCGTGTCAAGCATGCTTTTCCTCAGCCAATTAGATTCTAAATTGAATAAGGATCATGTGGGCTTTTGAATGACTCAATTTGGAGTTCATTTGCTCAAGATATGAACCAAAACCTGCAATAGAATACTAAACCGAGCAATTTGCCTTATATTGTAAGTCATGTGACTTCAAGGCTTGGTTAGATCATATAATTAACATGTATTGGCATATATATCATCTAAGATCAGTTTGAACATGTCTTGATTTAGACATGTGATTGAATTGGCCAAGTTCAATCTCATGATCTTAATCAAACTTGTTCAATCTTGATTCATTCAATCAATTTCACATTTAGCTCATACATATACTTTAAACGTTATACACACATACATGCTCACATATGCATTTTGCAATATATCACAACAATCTACATGCTCACATATGCATTTTGCAATCATTCAAACATGATATATCACAACAATCTCCCCCTTTTGATGATTTGCAAAATTACCCCACATATGTGTATATTAAGCATCTAAATCAAGTATAAGCTTCTCTTTAAATCAAGTTAAGCTGCTCCCCCTTAATGTGTTATCTCCCCCTTAACAAGATATACATATATCTCTCCTTTTAATGTGTTATCTCCCCCTTAACATGATATACATATGGCTCTCCCCCTTAATTTTGTAAATTATGCAAAAGACTGAACTATGTGCACGGTGTAGGAGTCAGGTGTGAGCAATTAATCCAAGTCTTGCACGTAAATTCTCAAAGATAGCTTGATTAAGGGGTTTAGTGAATATGTCAGCTACTTGTTGATCAGTTCTAACATGTTCAATGTGTATATGTCCAAGATTAACATGATCACGGAGAAAATGATAACGTACTTCTATATGCTTTGCCTTAGAGTGTAGTACAGGGTTTTTAGACAAATTTATAGCACTTGTACTATCACAATAGATGGGGATATTATTTACTTGTATTTCAAAGTCTGAAAGTTGTTGTTTAATCCATAATAGTTGAGTACAACATAGACTTAAAGCCATATATTCTGCTTCAGTAGTAGAAAGTGCAACACTAGATTGTTTCTTTGAAAACCAAGATATTAGTGAGTTTCCTAGGAATTGACATGTTCCACTAGTGCTCTTTCTATCTACTCTACATCCACCATAATCTGCATCTGAATATGCATGTAGACTTAGACTAGATTGTCTATCATACCATAAGCCTAATGTTGGTGTATGTTGAAGATATCTAAATATTCTTTTTACAGCTTTAAAGTGTGACAACTTAGGCATACTTTGAAATCTTGCACACATACATACTGCAAACATAATATCAGGTCTACTAGCAGTTAGATATAGCAATGAACCAACCATAGACCTATATAGTTTTTCATCAAATGCAACACCATTTTCATCTTTGTCTAATTTTGTTGAAGTACACATTGGTGTTGGAGATGGTTTCAAGTTTTCAAAGTTGAATTTCTTTATCATATCTCTTATGTATTTGGCTTGATTGATATGTATACCACTTGATGTTTGTTTTATTTGCAAGCCTAAGAAATAGTTTAATTCACCAACCATAGACATTTCAAACTCAGACTTCATACAATCTTCAAAGTCTTTTACTAAGTTAGGATTAGTTGAACCAAAGATTATGTCATCTACATATATTTGTATTACAAGCAAATCTTTGTCTTTCTTTTTCAAGAATAAGGTACTATCTATGGTTCCTCTTTGAAAGTTGTTACTTAGTAAGAAGTTGGCAAATCTTTCATACCATGCACGGGGGGCTTGTTTCAAACCATATAAGGCTTTCTTAAGTTTATATACATGATTAGGGTTCTTTGGATCTTCAAAGCCTGGTGGTTGTTTAACAAAAACTTCTTCTTGGATATAGCCATTTAAGAATGCACTCTTAACATCCATTTGGAATAATTTGATGTTATTATAACATGCAAAAGCTAATAAGAGGCGTATGGATTCTAATCTTGCTACGGGGGCAAATGTTTCATCGTAATCAATACCCTCTTCTTGATTATATCCTTGAGCTACAAGTCTTGCTTTATTTCTTACTACAACCCCTTGTTCATTCATTTTGTTCCTAAACACCCATTTAGTTCCAATGATTGATTTATCCTCGGGTTTAGGTACTAAATCCCACACATTGTTTCTTTCAAATTGGTTTAACTCTTCATGCATTGCATCTATCCAATATGCATCGTTTAAGGCATCATTCACATTCTTAGGTTCAATTTGGGATATAAGTGCATGCCATTGATCATATTCTCTAGGATCTATTTGTCTACGTGTTCTAACCCCTTGATTTACATCTCCTATGATAAGTTCTTGAGGATGCTTTTGTTTATCTCTTATTTGCCACCAATTACTTGGTTGTGCATCTTCAATAGGTTCATGATGTTCAATAGGTTGGTTAGGCACATTTTCTTCATTATGTTCTTGTGTAGGGGGAGTTTGAACTTCATGTATTTCAAGAGTTTGATTTGGTGTTTCAATTTGATCATTTGTAGGTGGTAGGATAAGTTCATCTTCATCATGAAGTATTTGATCATTTGGTACATAGATTTCATGTTGATTACTTGTTTGGAGATATGCATTTTCATTGAACTTCACATGTATAGATTCAACTATCTTTCTTGTTTGTGCATTATAACATCTATATGCTTTAGAGTTCATTGAATATCCCACAAATATATGTTCATCAGACTTAGGATCAAACTTATCTAAGTTATCTTTTGTGTTCAATACAAAGCATTTACAACCAAAGACTTTTAGATAGTTTACTTTTGGGAGTCGTCCATTTAAGATTTCAAATGGTGTTTTGTTCAATTTCTTTCTTATTGATAGTCTGTTGATCATATAACTTGAAGTGTTTACTGCTTCAGCCCATAAGAATTTAGGTACTTTGTTTTCTACCATCATTGTTCTTGCTACTTCTTGAATAGTCCTATTCTTTCTTTCAACTACACCATTAAGTTGAGGAGTTCTTGGTGGGGAGAATTCATGTTTTATACCCTTTTCATTACAGAATTTGATTAATTCACTATTTTTAAACTCACCACCTCTATCACTCCTTATCTTAATAACATGTGATTCATGTTCATTTTCAAGTTGTCTAATTTGATTAGCTATAGATGATGCACTTTCATCTTTTGAAGCAAGAAACAATGTCCAAGTATATCTTGAGAAATCATCAACTATTACACATACATAATAACTTCCACCTAAGCTTCTTGTTCTACATGGACCAAATAAGTCTATATGCAAGAGTTCTAGTATTCTTGATGTTGTGACCTCGGTTTTAGGCTTAAGGGATTCTCTAACATGTTTGCCTTTGATACAAGATTCACATAGTTGAAAATCATTCAAGTTAAGTTTAGGCAATCCTTTAACAAGACTTTTAGCGTGTAGTTTTTCTAAGGTTGATATACCAATGTGTCCTAAACGTCTATGCCAAAGATTGGGATCAGATTCATGTGAAACAAGACATTTTGTGTTACTACTTAGCATATCATCCATGTTAAGCACATATATGTTTCCTTCACGTTTTCCTTTTAACACAACTTGATTGTTTTTATCCATTATCTTACAAGAAGTGGAGGAGAAGAGAACATTCAAGTTGTTGTCACATAGTTGAGAAACACTTAAAAGCTCAAAGGTTAAGTTACTTACAAGTAGGACGTTTTTGATCTCAAACTTGTTTGGATCACCAACCTTGCCTTTGCCAATTATTTGGCCTTGGTTGTTGTCTCCAAAGGTAACTTTGCCACCTTTTGCAACGTTCTTAAGTGTGCTAAACAAATTTTTGTTGCCCGTCATATGTCTTGAGCAACCACTATCAACTATCCAATTGGTTTTGTTCTTTTCATCTTCTTTGTTGTTATAACCAGCCACTTGTCTTTCTTTGATGTTATGTACCTACAAATGTAAATAACAACTTAGGTACCCTTTGATTTTGGGTCCTTTCAAGGTTAGACAAGTTAAGTTCATGTTAGTGTACCTTTAGGTACCCAAACTTGAACAACCTTTCTTGGTTTTGAAATGTTAAAATCATGTTGCATATAATGAACAAATAGTGGATTTTGATACATAGAATATGATGGAAAAGGGGCTGCACATTTATGTCTAATTGAATAAGCATTGTAAGTTCTATATGCATTTGAATGTTGCCATGTATATGAGTTATATCTTGGCCGTGAGTTATCATAGTTTCTAGGCCGTGTGTTGTAAACTGATTTAGGCCGAGAGTATGTCATCTTCTTCACATAAGCATGTTGTTGCATATAAGGCATAACTTGAGCAGATTGCATACTACTTTGTTTAGGCATTCTTGTATACATGTAAGCATGGTTTCTAGGTGTATTTACCTTCCTATATGTTGATGCATTTTGCAATCTTTGTGATGAAGGTGGTGTGGGCAGAATAGGTTCATTTCTAAATGCATTTGGCCTATATTTCATGTTGGTTGAAGATGATACAAATGTTGTTTCCTTAGGTGTGTATTCAGCTTCTTTAACATATCCAAGACCTTGTTTGTCATTTCCATGCTTTTGAGATGCAATAAGAGTGTCTAACATGTTGGAACCATTCTTAAATTGTTCTAAAGATTTGTTCAAGTCTAGGTTGCATGCTTTTAATGATTCAAATTCAGTTTGTATTTCATGTAATTTAGACTTTAAAACGTTGAAATCAACACATTGCACACATTGCACATTTTCATGTTTGTTCTTAAGTTCCTTAATCTGATTTTGCATTGAACTAATAGTGTTAGATGATTCAAGTTGAAGAACTTCTAGTTGAGAAGTTAGATTCAAGTTAGACGTCTCCAACTTGTTCTTCTCCTCAACTATTCTTTTCTTCTCCTTGGATAGCTTCTTATATCTATCATGCAACTTTTCTAATTCATCCAACAATTCATCTTGAGTAAAATCACATTCAGAGTCAGAATCGAATGTTACCTCATTTGTAGACTTTGAAGCCAAACATGTTTGTGCAACTTCAGGTTCTTCCTCGGATTCGGATGAAGATGTGTCATCCCAAGTGCTTGAACTTGCCTTGAGAGCTTTCTTCCTCCTTTGCATAGGTTCTACTCTAGTTTTTGTCCTTGTCTTTTCATCCATGTCACGGTTTTTGTTCTTGTTTGGACAATCATATGAGATGTGTCCTTGTTTGCCACATTCATAACACTTAAGTTCTTTATCATACCATTTACCATCTTGTTTGTTAGATTTCACATTGATAGGGGCAGCTGATTTTGCTTGTCTTTTAGTTGGTCTTTTCTTGAAAAACTTCCTTAAACGCCTAGCTAACAACATTATGTCTTCTTCATCACTTTCATCATCACTTTCATACTCGGCTTGATTAGATGATTCGGGTTCATTTGTTACAAATGCAAGTGATTTAGACTTGTTACTAGTTTCAGCCTTTCTTATATTCAACTTGTTTTCATAAACTTTTAAAGAACCTATCAATTCATCAAGTTTTATTTGAGAAAGATCTTTGCTTTCTTCAATGGCACTAACTTTGGCATCCCATTCAATTGGCAAACTTCTCAAAACTTTTTGCACTTTTTCTTTCATCAAAAACGTTTTACCAAGGGATTCAAGTGAGTTGTATAAGTTTGTAAGCCTTAAATCCATATCAACAATTGATTCATTAGGCAGTAAATGAAATGTTTCAAGTGTAGTCATTAACATGTTAATCTTTGATTCCTTTACTTGATTAGTTCCTTCATGCTTCATTTCAAGACATTTCCACATATCCTTTGCACTTAAACATGAAGAGACATAGGCAGATTCACTCCTACTTAAACCATTCAACAATAATTGCATTGCTTTAGCATTAAGACTCATTTTCTTTTTATCTTCATCACTCCAATCTTTTCTATATTTCTCAACTTCTTTTGATAAGCCATCAATTATAACATGCTTAGTAGGCACATAAGGTCCATCTTCAATGATAGACCACAAGTCTATATCAATAGCCATTAAGAACAATTTCATCCTAAGTTTCCAATGACTAAAGTTTTCCCCATCAAAAAGAGGTGGTCTTTGTGTGGACATGCCTTCTAATTCTATTTTCATGTGTGACTTAGACATGCTTCTTAGTGTGTGAGAAAACGTTTAAAACACTTATAAGAAGGAAAGAAAGTGTCACCTTGTTGTAGAAACCAAATATGAAGAATATAAGACAACCAGAAAATTTCCAGCAACTTTGCAACTTGGAGTGTAAACTGTTTTCAGCTCAAATAAGAATATGGTGCTCAACCTTGCTCTGATACCACTTGTTGGACCTGTATAGCACCACTAGAGGGGGGGTGAATAGTGGGTTAGCGGAAATTACACTACAATTACCTTCAAAAACTTGTTTGAAGACCCCTTTGCCTCTTTAGCCTCAGATTCTGGAATTTCCAGAAACAGTTCACTGTTTTGAGTGCTTTGGTTGAACCACTTATACACCTGTGCAAGCTCTCAAACTTGGCAGAGATCAAGTTTAGAATGTTTATAGTATGTCATAAAAATTTCAGTCAATTCCAAGCAAGTTTGCACGTTCAAATAAGCAAGAAAAGTAAAGTGTGCAATTCTGGCAGTTTCAGGCAGAATGTTAGCTTAACTTCAAACGATGATATCTCAAAAACTACCCGTGCTATTTTGATGAATCTTATGTCAAATTAAACCTTATGATGTCTAGTTTAATTTGATATAAGGCTCACTTCAAGATTCGCAGGATAACCTATTCAAATTGAACAAGTTTTGCACACTGGTCAGAATTGTTCACAGAATGTAGCAACAATTTTGTGAAGACGATTTGAATATGCTAAACTCCTTAGAATTTAGTGATTCTTGCGGCTAATGAAAGCTAACACATTGAAGTATAATATATCCAAAATTCATGCAATTCTAAGACTGTTTGCTTGTTCAATTATGCGTGCCAAGTTAGTGTAATTCTCAGGCAGAAAACAGTAAGTGCAGGAAATAAGTAAAGAACACAAGGAATTATCCTGGTTCGGTCAATGTGACCTACTCCAGTCCCAAGAGACACCTTCTCTTGGATTTCACTAAACACCAAACACCAAAGTCACCTTACAAAGCCAAAGGAAGAAGCTTTTCACCAACTTCTTCAAGAGACTTCACCAAAACAAACAGCAACTAGTTTGTTTCACCTTTGCACCTTTGCACCTTTTGCTCACCTCTAAGGAGTAAGCTTTATACACCAGCTTCTCCCTTACAATATGTCGTTTAAAAGGTGTTGAAATGACAAGAAATGAAGAACTATACAATCATAAAGCTTGCTGCAAATGTGTTCTTCAATATAGAAGAGTAGAAGAGAAGAATGGAGACAAAGAGCTGAATGTCTTGCTTGCTTTTCTTTTGTTTTCGTTGGTGCTCTTTTACTCTTCACCTTTGGAGCTATTTATAGCCAAGAGGACAGCCTAAAGGCTCCTCAAAGAGACGTTGGAATGGTTGAGAAGATGGAGAGATTTCAGCACCTTTCTAGCTATTCAAATGAAGCTTATCTTTTGTTGCTTTGAATTAGTCTTCCACCTGAACTTTTATCCTTCATCTTATCCCATTATAAACGTTGGAGATGAGGTGGAAAATGACTCATTTAAACGTTTAAGAGGCAGCTCCCAATCAGCAATTTCCATGTGTAAATAACTTGCCATGTGTGCAGCTGAATTGGCATGTATTTTGAACAACTTTGGCTCCTCATTTTGAACAATAAATGGACGTTGGAATGCCTAGAATCAAGGCATTGGAGAATAGTTCAAAGATAGATAGAAATCACCTTGACTTTGAATTTGAATTAGTCTTCAACTTTGAACATATAGCCGTTTGGTTTTGCTTTCTTGGTTGAGAGATTTTTGCTCCAACTTTGCTACATTGTAGGACTTGCTTTTTGTCACTCATCATAATCTGAATTTTGACCATATAGCATACGAAATGTTGCTCCATTTTTGAGCCAAAATAGCCGTTGTAATATATGCAAGAATAGCCATTTGAAATCAGCACCAAAATAGGATTTCTTTCAACTTGCTTTGACTTGTTCAAAATCTGAACGTTTGTATGCCAATATCCGTGTGCACACATAGAATATATAGTCATTTATGTCTTCAACATGTAGCATAGAATACCATATGAAGAATGCCAAGAATTCCAAGAAAACCATATATGTGATAACCATAAGAATTCCATTTGAGATACCATGCTGCCCATTTCCATAAATATAGGGCACGTACCATATGTGACATAAACACATATAAACATCATATAAACAATATATAACACGTTAGAAGATCCATTGGCAAGTGAAGAGACCAGAATACCCCTTAGCACAAAAATAGGAATTTTGTCCTAGGATGAACCTAGACATGGTGCTGCTCCAGATTCATTTTTGCCATGATGTGACATGACTTATAAATGTGTCATATGATCATATAAATCCGTTGGAAGAAGACCAAATAAGAATGAGAAGTCCAAATGGTGAAATTACCAAAATAACCCTTATAAAGATCAATAAGCTTCACCACCGTGTCAAGTCAGTTTTTATCCGTGTCAAGCATGCTTTTCCTCAGCCAATTAGATTCTAAATTGAATAAGGATCATGTGGGCTTTTGAATGACTCAATTTGGAGTTCATTTGCTCAAGATATGAACCAAAACCTGCAATAGAATACTAAACCGAGCAATTTGCCTTATATTGTAAGTCATGTGACTTCAAGGCTTGGTTAGATCATATAATTAACATGTATTGGCATATATATCATCTAAGATCAGTTTGAACATGTCTTGATTTAGACATGTGATTGAATTGGCCAAGTTCAATCTCATGATCTTAATCAAACTTGTTCAATCTTGATTCATTCAATCAATTTCACATTTAGCTCATACATATACTTTAAACGTTATACACACATACATGCTCACATATGCATTTTGCAATATATCACAACAATCTACATGCTCACATATGCATTTTGCAATCATTCAAACATGATATATCACAACACTCTTGAGAGGATGGCAGCCGCCTAGCATCATCAAAGGCAATTAAGAGACCTTCTAGA
Source organism: Eustoma russellianum (assembly GCA_036186865.1). Taxonomy (NCBI): domain Eukaryota; kingdom Viridiplantae; phylum Streptophyta; class Magnoliopsida; order Gentianales; family Gentianaceae; genus Eustoma; species Eustoma russellianum. Next base: position 11,540,605 of record AP025045.1, read on the forward strand.
ATGTCATAAATCAGATTGGTATGATTGGAATGAATTATGGAGTCATAATTGAAGATTTGAAGCAATTAAGGAGATAATTCAAGAAAGAGAGTTACCAAAATTAGATCTTGTGTCACAAGGAAGGTTGAAGGCGTTATGGAGGTAATTGGAGGCACAAGGCAAGTTCTAGAAGGATGGTTAATAATGCAATAATTGGTGATTGAGACAATAATTGTGGATTTGCCAAGAGAGAGAAACTTACCTAAAATAACAAATGCTGATTTTTGCATCTCAAGGAAGGAAGTGGCGCCAACATGGAATCTCCAAGATGCCCTAGCCGTTTTTTGGGAGTGGCCAACAAGGCTTGTAATCAAATATATTGATCACTTAGCATTTCTTTGGATAGTTAGACTATTTTTCATCTTTGAGACTAAAAACCCTACGGTTTTGTATTATCTTTTGTTCTTGAGTTTCTTGAATAAAAGTTTGTGTTTTTCCTTTGGTTTACACATATCTAAATCAAGGCTAGACCCAATTAAGGATTGTGTGTTCCTTGTTGGTGATCCACAATCCAAGGATTAGGAGTGACTGGTTGGATTGGACGGATTGAAACACATAAATCCAAACGGATTTTGGGGGCTTGAAAGGAATGTGGTTGCTTGGCACCATTGTCCATCACATTCAAGGCTCGAGGGACGTTTGGAGAGTGAAGAAAGATCGGGACAACATCAACATACGAACCATATTCGTATCAAGTGGTATCAGAGCTCTCGTTTATCTTCATCTCAAATATCTTTTCTTGTGTCATTTGTGTCATTCTTGTTATTCTCAATCATTCAAAAAAAAAAACGTTTCTTGACAAAAAAAAATTGATCTTTTGCTTCATTTCATCAAAACAAAAACAAAGATTGTTCTTTTCTTCAGTCCAACGAAAACCACAAAAAAAAGGCGTCACCTTTTTCATCAATATTGATCACCTATCATTAAAGATCTCATCTTTAACACACTTAATCATAGGATCATTGTTGTTTGCATTGAATAGGGTTTAACTCCATCTCAAATCAGCCCAAGGCCTAAAAGAAGCTACCTTTGAGTCAAACACCTTGTTGTTATCGAAGCTTTTAATTAAATTTGCTTGTGTGATATTGAATACAAGTTTGTTTGTTTTGGTTGTATTGGTATCCAAGGAAAAATCTGTTTTCTACTACACATCCATACAAACACAAAAAGGCTCATCTTTCAAGCATACACAACTGATTCTCGCAAAAGCAAACAAAGGTTGCATCAAGGCTGCTTTGAACGTCAAAAAAAAAGGAAAAGAAAGGAAAAGAAAACGTGCACAAAAGCAACAAAAAGAAGTGCACAAAGAAAGGAAGAGAAAAGAAGTTCCTTTTGACCAAAAGTTCCCTCTTTTTGCATCTACTATCCAACCCCAAAAGAAAACAACACACATAAAGCCTTCAATTCTCAACCTTGGATACACATTCATACTATCAATCAAAGAGCTTGCATTTGATATTGCATAAGTTGGTTTAATTAAAGATTGCCCAGGACAACCCCTAGCAATTCTTTGGTTCAACCAACTACATCACTTTTGGTTTCTTGTTTCTTTGAATCATAGTTATTAAGTGTGTTTAAAATTGTGTTCTAAACTTCTTGAAGCTGTTTTACCACTTGTTGATCAATTGGTGTTTTTGAAGGCAAAAGAATCTTGCAAGGACAGAAAAACAAAACAGATTGTGGTTAGCCAATTTGGGACTTGCCTTAAGAGGTTCTAGCTCAAGATTGGCCAAGGAAAAACACTTGAACAATTGAGAGAAAACAAGGGAGGACAAAAAAGGCCAAACAGATTTTCGTTTTCCTTTTTGTTTTCACTAACAACTCACCTTTGTTTCTTGTGTTAGTTTTCTTCTTTTCTTGTTTGTGAAAGCGTTTCAGGTTGCCATGGATGGTTCAAACAGTACCCAAGGAGGAGGAGACAAAGTGGAATTTTCCATGGAAAAGATGGCACAAATGCTTAGTACTATGCAATCTAGGTTGGATGAGTGGGAAGCAAGGATGACATCCAACACACCTCCTACCCAAGAACAGCCCCCACCTCAAAACCAAGGCCAAACATCCCGTGGAACAGAACCTAAGGGGTCCACAAGCATGGGAGGTAGAGGAGGAGCAAGGGGTAGAGGAGATAGGAGACACGGAATGAGACAACAACCTGTTAGGGAGGAATGGAATGATTACTATGAAGAGGAAGAGGTTGAGGAGGTGTACCCAAGGCCTCAAGGCCGAATGCAACCTAGGAGACATGTGCCTCAAGAGGATGATTATTTGAAAACCAAAATAAACATTCCACCCTTTTATGGCAAAAGTGACCCTGAAGCCTACATTGAGTGGGTGATGAGCTACAGCCTAACCTTGTAGATGCAAACACTGACGATGACACCTCATTGCCACACACAGGTCCCATGACAAGGAGTATGGCTAAGAAATTGTTACAATGTGTTGAATCATTTCTTTACAGGCATGAAGAGGATGAGCCAAGCAAAGATGATGTCCATTGGGTTTATATGATACAAGCTTTGATCTAGTTGTATCAAAAACATGTTGTACATATTTTTAGAGTTCTTTTCAATATTGTTGGTTTGTTAACTTTGTTTTAGGATAGTTTGTGTTGTATTCTTGCCTTGTCTTTTAGGTACACGTTTTTTAGCTTGAAGATGCAATTCAAACCTGAATTTTTATCCAAGCAAAGAGGTGACAAGCAAAGAGGTGACAAGCTCTCATGTCAAACACCAAGACTTGTCCTCCACGCCAATGATGACCAATACAAGTTGCTCCAAGCTTCAAGCAATGTTCTTCACATTAATATAAGTGTACAAGCTGCTCACATCATGGACCAATTAGAAGGAGTCTTGCAAACCTTCAAACCAATCATAAATCAAGTTGAAAGTCAAGAATACAAGCTGCACAAAATTTGCTCCAATCAAATCCTTTGAAGGAAACCGTTGGTTTGAGACCTAAGAGGTTTGAAGATTCAAAGACAACTTGCAACCAATCAAAGCCCTTTCTCAAGCAAGCTGCTCAATGTTTAAACCAATCAAAACAATGGCTCAAGACAAGCAAAGAAGAATAAGGAAGCAACCAGCTCCTTTGTCACCGAAAGTTGCTCCAACTTTTTCCAAAAGAAAGCATGCTAAACATAGGCTTGTACTTTGTATTTTAGACTTTGTACCTTATGTATTTTAGTTGGTTATAAGTAGTTAGAAGCTGAATGTAAAGAACAACACTTATCAAATACAAAAAACCAGAATTACCTTCAAGGAGTTATCAACATTTCAAGTTGAGGTTTTAAAGCCACCAAACGGTTTTCTTGCAAGTTCCAGCCTAGAACTTGTTTGCATTTACTTCTTTATTTGGTTTACAGCATCTTAGGGTCTCATTGAGGTTTTAGATGTGTTGGAGTGCCAAAGAGGAAGAGGTTTGGCATAGATTGAGCCAAGAACAAAGGTTAAAGCTTAAAGGGTGTCTTTAAGATGTTCTTTGACATAGCTTGGGTTCAAATCAATTTGGAATAGGAGACAACATCCTTGGCAAACGTTTTCAGCCCCCATTTGGCTCATCAATTGGTATCAGAGCCTTGGTTAGTCTTCTATTCATGTCTACATTGATTAGATTTGCATATGAATGTTGCTGCCCAATGTTGAACTGATTTTTAGTACGTTTAGTTATTGCTTGTTTTGATAGTTAGATTATGTTTTAAAGTGCTTGTTAGATAGTATAATATAGCTTGGTTACTTAGTTTAAGTAGGCAAAACGAAAACTGACCACAAAAACAACTTAGACTAGTTTTAGGTGTGTTAGGAGCTGTTTGTGTATCTTGAAGCAAAAACCGTGTGTGGCCAGCTTGTGAGTGTTCAACCTAGCTTAGATATTGTTCATTAGACACTAATCTAGTAGTTTTAAATGGTAGTTTGATTGACTCCTTAAATCAGAAAACCTTGAACACAAAATAGGCTAGTTGATAGTTTGGTGATTCATCAAGTTGTAGTAGTTAGAAATTCTGTTTTTAGTTCATATGTGCAAACTGTTTTGAACGTTTTATATGCTGCCATATCTAGCTTAGTTGATCTTCATTAGTCCTTAATCAAGTAGTTTAAGTGTTAGTTTAGTTGTGTCCTTAAAATCAGAAAACTTGAACACAAGACTAGATTAGTTGGAACTTTAGTTTGTAATCAAATAGTTAAAATTCTGTTTTAGTGATTTGAGTGCAAACTGTCCAAGACGTCATAGTGTTGCCTTCTTTAGCTTAGTTTGGCTAGTTTACAACATAGTTAAGTGTTTAAGATGTTTGTTTAGTTTAGCTTAAGAAAACCGAAAACTAAAGAACCAAAACAAAGTAGAATTAGCTAGCTAAAGTGAGCTGCCTAGTCCTAGTTCCCACACGTTTGTTAGAAGCTTGAATCTAGTATCATTTAGTTTAGATTCTGATTGCATCATACAAACAAAAACCAAACAAAGACAAGTAGGTTAGATCACTTGAAAACAAAACAAAACAAGGTAGCATACTTAGCATCAAAACTGAAATTCCATTAGTTGTTAGTAACCAGCCTTTGTAAACTTCATTTAGACAAAACCAACTTGCATTTATCCATATTAGAACTAGTTAGATCACTTGCATCAAAAACAGAAAATAGAAGAAAGAACAACTGCCCAAAAACCGTGTGGATCAAAACAACCTTTTAAAGCTCATTTGAAATCTTGCTATATGCTAATAGTCTTATCTTTTTGTTGATTTCAATTGTTTCAAACAACTTGTTGGACTTAGATATATTCTGAAATTTAGGAATTGTTTAAGCCCCACATTGTTAAAGAGCTTTCCCATTGTTGTTTTAGATCAATTTCTGAACTTACATTGCACTATATACAATTTGATCTTGTTGTGATTGTGAATTGAATTCCCACTACATAGTGTTTAGCCGTGTTGTGTACGAGGAACTTTCAAATCCCAAATACAACCAACCTTGTGCAATTAAAGGCCGTGGGCAATGTCTCATGTAGGCCGTGAGCAGTAGTCTCACAACAATCAAGCAAAACCATCCAAAGAAAGAAAATTAAGCTTGATTGAGAAATACGCGAGAGAAAAGCCAGAAATTGTCAACAAGTAAGAGGCAAGACAAGAGGGAATTGCACAAGAAAGCCAAGTGAGGAAAAAGAGCCCAAAGATAAACGTTTCATAAAGGGAAAATCCCGTGCAAAGCTCCAAAGAAAGAAAGCGCCCAAACCAAACCCCAAAGTGTTGTAGTTTTGAAATATTGAAAGTTTCTAAAGCAAACCCTTGCTAGCACTTTGTTTGTGTGTCTTTACTTTCGCTTTACTACAATTGATAATTGCATAAGCTGTAAAGTAAATTGAGGTATTGTCTTAAAACAACCCCATAGATTTCTTTCAGCCGAACAACAATTTGACTTCTGTGATTTACTTGAATCTTTAGGAGAAATAGTCCAAATTGCTGTTTTGAACAATTGTCAACATAAAGTAGAGTATTTGCATCTTGTCAATATTTTATTTGGCTTTTGAGATTGTTTTCTGAATCATGGGTCCCCAACAGAAAGATAATGCATCATCCCCATCCCCATCTACTCCTGTCCCATCCCCAGTCCCTGTTACCCTCGAGAATATCCAACAAACACTCACTTTCCTTGTTAATCAGTTTGGTTTAATGAGAAGTGACATAGAGGATAACAAACAAAGGATAAACAACGTAGAAAAGCCAACCTCAGATCAAAAGGAACCTAGTATACCTTTTCAAGAAGGCACCTCTTATGCTAATGAGTCTTATGTTCAACCTAGAAGAGTCACATCACATAGAGGTAGAAGTCGAGGTCGAGGTAGTAATGGTGGTCGTAGGAACATTTCTTTTGAGGAGAGATTTGATTATCTCCCTGAGTACAACGAAGAACACTATCCGGAAGAACGGTATGATGAACGTCAACCTGATAGAAATGAACCTCTTGAAGAAGAGTTCATTACTACTAAACTGACGATACCCTCCTTCCAAGGGAAAAGTGATCCTGAAGCTTATCTGCAATGGGAAACAAAAGTAGATCATATGTATTCTTGCACTAACTATTCTGAATTGGCCAAAGTGCGGTATGCAACTTTTGAATTTGTAGATTATGCTTTACTTTGGTGGGAACAATTGAAGAACACCAGGAGAAGAACAAGACAACCTCCTGTTGTCACTTGGTCCGAGCTGAAACAAGAGATGAGGAAGAGATTCATATCTCCTTCCTATGAAAGAAGCGTCTTCCAGAAATTGCAACAACTTTCTCAAGGTAATAGATCTGTCGATGAATTTTATAAAGAGTTAGAACATTTGCTTACCAGGGCTAACATAGAAGAAGCTGAGGAAGCCACAATGGCTAGATTTCTAGCTGGCTTGAACAAAGAGATTGCATTCAAGGTGGAACTCACACCTTACTCTGATCTGACTTCTATGGTTCACATCGCTGAGAAAGTGGAGAGACAATTGAAGGTAAAAACTTCCAACCCTTCTTTTCGGACTAATCCTTTGAGTTTTCCTAGAACACAGCCCAGGACGCCATTCCGTCCACAACAAGGTCAAGGCCGTGGATTCCAAGGAAAATCAACCCAGAACATCCAAAATCGTCCAAAGTTTCCAATCCCTGATAAAGGCAAAGCCAAGGTGGAAGGTACGCCTAATGTTAAGACTCGTGATATTCAATGTTTTAAATGCTTAGGAAAAGGTCATTTTGCTAATCAATGTCCCAACCCTAAACGCATCATGTTTATTGAAGAGTCTAATGAGTATTATTCTGAGGAAGAAATGGAAGAAAGTGAGGAAAACAATGACATTGAGCAAACGTGTGAGGAAGAAGAAGAGATTAGTGAAGAGACTAATGAGTGTGAAACAAAAGAGTTCTTAGTTGTCCGTCGAGCCCTAAGTGCCCAAATTAAAACTGAAGAACCTGAAATACAACGAGAGAACATATTCCACATTCACTGTATGGTTAAGAAGAAAGTCTGCACCTTAATCATTGACTCCGGTTCATGTACAAATGTTGCAAGTTTTGAACTTGTTAGGAAACTTGAGTTACCTTTATTGAATCACCCCCATCCTTATAGACTTACGTGGCTTAATGAGTGTGGTGAAGTTAAAGTAACAAAGCAAGCTCTAGTTCCTTTGTCAATTGGTGGGTATTTTGCTGAGGTGTTATGTGACGTAGCCCCTATGCAATCAAGTCATATCTTATTAGGTAGACCATGGCAATTTGACAACAAAGTTACTTATGATGGTTACCTAAATAGATATTCCTTTAGGCATAACAACAAGCTGTTCAAATTAAATGCCTTACCCCCACACAAAGTCTTTGAGGATCAACAACGAATGTTAAAAAGCTACAATGATCCAAAAGAAAAGGAATTAGAAAGGATCTTTATCAAAGAACACCAACTAAGAAGTTCTCATCTTAAAGTTGAACCAAAAGAAAACAAAGTCTCTGCTGAGCCATCCCTAAAGAAAAACGCTTTCTTTGCATCTCAAAGTGAGGTATTCCATGCTATCAATTCAAACAAAAATGTTTATATCTTACTTTACAAAGAAACTCTATTCTCTTCATCTGACATACCATCTACTTTACCAAGTGAAGTTGCATCTTTACTTCAAGAATTTTCTAGCTTGTTTCCTGAAGGAGATCCCCCAGGTTTACCACCTCTAAGAGGCATTGAGCATCAAATAGATTTCATTCCAGGAGCTGTTCTGCCAAACAGACCTGCCTATAGAGCCAATCCAGAGGAAACTAAGGAAATCCAAAAGCAAGTTGAGGAACTATTGACCCAGGGTAAAGTAAAGAGAGTATGAGTCCTTGTGCTGTTCCTGTTATCATTGTCCCTAAGAAAGATGGAACTTGGAGAATGTGTACTGACTGTAGAGCCATCAATAAGATCACTGTGAAGTATAGGTACCCTATTCCTAGGTTGGATGACATGTTGGATATGTTACATGGGTCTAAGTGCTTTAGCAAAGTAGATCTTAAGCAAGGATATTTCCAAGTCAGAATTAGGGAAGGTGATGAATGGAAAACTGCCTTTAAGACTAAGTTTGGATTGTACGAATGGTTAGTTATGCCCTTTGGTTTAACCAATGCCCCTAGTACTTTCATGAGGTTAATGAATGAGGTCTTAAGGAGATTCATAGGGAAATTTGTAGTAGTATACTTTGATGACATTCTTATCTACTCCAAAACCCTAGGTGAACACCTGAACCATCTAAAAGCCGTTTTTGTCACCCTACAGAAAGAGAAGCTGTATGCTAATTTCAAGAAGTGTTCTTTCTGTTTGGAGAAGGTTACATTCTTAGGATTTGTGATTAGTGCTGAAGGAATTGAGGTGGATCAAGAGAAAGTTAAATCCATAACTGAGTGGCCAACCCCTAAGTCTGCTGGAGATATTAGGAGTTTTCATGGATTAGCTAGTTTCTATAGACGTTTTGTGAAGGATTTCTCTACCATAGCTGCACCCTTAAATGAATTAGTCAAGAAAGATGTAAGATTTGAATGGGGAGAATCACAACAACAAGCCTTTGAGGAACTTAAGAAACGTCTAACTTCTGCACCCATCCTGAGATTGCCCAATTTTGATGAAATGTTTGAAGTTGAATGTGATGCCAGTGGAGTTGGCATTGGAGCCGTATTGCATCAAGGTAACAAACCTGTTGCCTACTTTAGTGAGAAATTGAAAGGAGCTTCCATCAATTATTCAACCTATGATAAAGAATTGTACGCACTTGTCCGTTCCTTACAAACTTGGCAACATTATCTGCAACCTAAGGAATTTGTGATTCATACTGATCATGAAAGCCTTAAGTATCTAAAGGGTCAAGGAAAATTGAACAAAAGACATGCCAAGTGGGTTGAATTCATTGAACAATTCCCTTATGTGATCAAGTATAAACAAGGAAAAGAAAATGTTGTTGCTGATGCCTTATCTCGTCGTTATACTTTGATTACTACTCTTTCATGTAACATGTTTGGTTTTGAATCTATCAAAGAGATGTATCATTCTGATCATGACTTTAGTTCTATATATCAAGCATGCACTGATTCACCTTTTGCTAAATATTACTTGCATGATGGTTACTTGTTTAAAGAACATAAGTTATGTGTACCAATGTGTTCATTAAGAGAGTTGTTGATAAAAGAAGCTCATGGAGGAGGTTTAATGGGTCATTTTGGCTCGTTAAAGACTTTGGAAACACTTAAGGAACATTTCTTCTGGCCGCATATGAGAGCACATGTTGATAAGATATGTGACCAATGTATTACTTGCAAGCAAGCAAAGTCTAGAACACAACCACATGGATTGTACACTCCTTTATCTGTTCCAAGTTCACCTTGGACTGATATTTCTATGGACTTTGTATTGGGATTGCCTCGATCCAAAACTGGTAAAGATAGCATCTTTGTTGTTGTTGATAGATTTTCCAAAATGGCACATTTCATTGCATGTAAGAAAGTTGATGATGCTATTCATATTGCTGATTTGTTCTTTAAGGAAATTGTTAGATTGCATGGCATGCCACGTACGATTGTTAGTGATAGAGATACAAAGTTTCTGAGTCATTTCTGGCGTGTTTTGTGGAGTAAACTTGGTACTAAATTGTTATTTTCTACAACTGCTCACCCACAAACCGATGGACAAACTGAAGTCGTTAATAGAACTTTGTCTCAACTTTTACGTGTTGTCATTCAAAAGAATCTAAAGAATTGGGAAGATTGCTTAGCTTACATTGAGTTTGCATACAATAGAGTTGTTCATAGTGGAACATTGCATTCTCCTTTTGAAGTTGTTTATGGCTTTAACCCTTTGTCCCCGCTTGATCTTGTTCCCATACCTGTTCATGAACGTGTTAGTTTAGATGGTGAACGAAAAGCAAAACTTGTGAAAGAATTGCATGAAAAGGTTAAGTCACAACTTGAAGCTAAGAATAAAGTGTATGCCAATAGAGCCAACAGGAATCGTAAAGTTGTTATATTTGAACCTGGTGATCTTGTTTGGTTACACTTGAGAAAAGAAAGATTCCCTAAGGAAAGGGACTCCAAATTGAAGCCAAGAGGCGATGGACCGTTCAAAGTGTTGAAACGGCTTGGTGATAATGCCTATGTTCTCGATCTTCCTGAAGAAAGGTATGGTCCTATCTCTAAAACTTTTAATGTTGCTGACCTTTCTCCGTTTAGTGTTGATTCAGATTCGAGGACGAATCCTTTTCAAGTGGGAGGGAATGATGAGCTACAGCCTAACCTTGTAGATACAAACACTGACGATGACACCTCATTGCCACACACAGGTCCCATGACAAGGAGTATGGCTAAGAAATTGTTACAATGTGTTGAATCATTTCTTTACAGGCATGAAGAGGATGAGCCAAGCAAAGATGATGTCCATTGGGTTTATATGATACAAGCTTTGATCTAGTTGTATCAAAAACATGTTGTACATATTTTTAGAGTTCTTTTCAATATTGTTGGTTTGTTAACTTTGTTTTAGGATAGTTTGTGTTGTATTCTTGCCTTGTCTTTTAGGTACACGTTTTTTAGCTTGAAGATGCAATTCAAACCTGAATTTTTATCCAAGCAAAGAGGTGACAAGCAAAGAGGTGACAAGCTCTCATGTCAAACACCAAGACTTGTCCTCCACGCCAATGATGACCAAGACAAGTTGCTCCAAGCTTCAAGCAATGTTCTTCACATTAATATAAGTGTACAAGCTGCTCACATCATGGACCAATTAGAAGGAGTCTTGCAAACCTTCAAACCAATCATAAATCAAGTTGAAAGTCAAGAATACAAGCTGCACAAAATTTGCTCCAATCAAATCCTTTGAAGGAAACCGTTGGTTTGAGACCTAAGAGGTTTGAAGATTCAAAGACAACTTGCAACCAATCAAAGCCCTTTCTCAAGCAAGCTGCTCAATGTTTAAACCAATCAAAACAATGGCTCAAGACAAGCAAAGAAGAATAAGGAAGCAACCAGCTCCTTTGTCACCGAAAGTTGCTCCAACTTTTTCCAAAAGAAAGCATGCTAAACATAGGCTTGTACTTTGTATTTTAGACTTTGTACCTTATGTATTTTAGTTGGTTATAAGTAGTTAGAAGCTGAATGTAAAGAACAACACTTATCAAATACAAAAACCAGAATTTCCTTCAAGGAGTTATCAACATTTCAAGTTGAGGTTTTAAAGCCACCAAACGGTTTTCTTGCAAGTTCCAGCCTAGAACTTGTTTGCATTTACTTCTTTATTTGGTTTACAGCATCTTAGGGTCTCATTGAGGTTTTAGATGTGTTGGAGTGCCAAAGAGGAAGAGGTTTGGCATAGATTGAGCCAAGAACAAAGGTTAAAGCTTAAAGGGTGTCTTTAAGATGTTCTTTGACATAGCTTGGGTTCAAATCAATTTGGAATAGGAGACAACATCCTTGGCAAACGTTTTCAGCCCCCATTTGGCTCATCAGTGGGAAAGAAAAGTTGACATGATCTTTTCCTATACCAACTATACTGAGTTGCAAAAAGTGAGATATGCAAGTATAGAGTTCTTGGATTATGCCTTGATTTGGTGGGACCAAACTCAAAGTATACGAAGAAGGACTAGACAACCAACAATTGGAACTTGGGATGAGATGAAATATGAGATGAGAAAGAAATTCATTCCAGAATCTTACGAGAGATCCATGTTCCAAAAGTTGCAATGCCTAACTCAAGGAAATAAAAGTGTGGATGAATACTTTAAGGAGTTGGAAAGTTTGTTGATAAAAACTGATACTGAAGAAACTGAGGAGGCAACCATGGCTCGGTTTTTGGGAGGTCTTAATAAGGAGATTGGGTTTCAACTTGAACTCACTACCTATGTTGATCTAAATTCCATGGTTCACAAAGCTGAGAAAATTGAGCAGCAATTAAAGGTACGTTCTTCTACTAGTGGATCTGGTTTTAGAACTAATGCTTCTTCTTTTTCTAAAGTGCAGCCTAGGTCTAATGGCAATGGAGGAACACGGCCAAGTTCAAACACCCTTGGCCAAAACAGCCCTAGCACTCCAAATAAACCACACTTCACCCAAAGGACCAATGGTGCAAATCTAGGTCAAAACGACAAAGGCAAAGGCAAGGCAACCGCAAACCCTCCAAGGACAAGGGAGATTGAGTGTTTTAAATGTAGAGGGAGAGGGCACTATGCAAGGGACTGCCCTAATGCCAAGAAAGTGTTGTACCTTGAGGAAACAAATGAATTCTATTCAGAAGAGGAGGAAGAAGAAGCCACAAAGGAAGAATACCAAGAGGACTCAGCTGAGGAGATAAAGAGTGATGAAGAGGGTGCTTATAAGGACTTTCTTGTGGTAAGAAAAGCCTTAAGTGCACACATGAAGGAGGAAGAAGAAAGCTTGCAAAGGGAGAACATCTTCCACATCCATTGTTTGGTAAAAGGCAAAACTTGCACTTTAATTATTGATAGTGGATCTTGTGCTAATGTTGCAAGTATTGAACTTGTTAGAAAGCTAGATTTACCTATGATTGATCATTCCCATCCCTATAGGTTATCTTGGCTAAATGATTGTGGTGAGATTCATGTGTCTAAACAAGTTCTGATTTCTTTATCTATTGGCGGCTACAAAGATGAAATTTTGTGTGATGTAGCTCCTATGCATGCTAGTCATATTTTGTTAGGTAGACCTTGGCAATTTGACAAGCATGTTATTTATGATGGTAGATTGAACATGTATGCTTTTACTTTTAATGGCAAAAAGTTTAAGTTACATGCATTGTCTCCACATAAAGTTTATGAGGATGCTAAGAGGATGAAGAAGAACCATTCAGATCCTAAGGAAAAGGAGGCTGAAAAAAGGTTCTTAGAGGTTCTTAAAAAGAAGAGAAGAAGCCTTGCGGAGGCCACAAACTCCTCGGCCAAGGGTACACAACCCACGGCCCAAATCAGCCCACCCTCACCCACGGTTCAAACACTGCCACAAGCATCCACCTCACCAATTTCACATCCACCTAAGAAGCATGCTTTCTTTGCAAAATCTCGTGAAGTTACACATGCATTGTATGATAATCAAACTGTTTTGGTGATGCTTTACAAAGATAGTGTTGAATGCTTGTTTTCTAAGAATGACTTACCATCTACCTTGCCTAGTGGTGTTGTTTCTTTGTTGGAAGAATTTGCAGATTTGTTTCCCGAGGAGGAACCACACGGATTGCCACCTTTAAGAGGGATTGAGCACCACATTGACTTTATTCCAGGGGCTGTCCTACCTAATAGGCCAGCTTATAGGGCCAATCCGGAGGAAACAAAGGAAATACAAAGGCAAGTGGAGGATCTCTTAGACAAAGAGAAGGTAAGGGAAAGTATGAGCCCAAGTGCAGTTCCAGTCATCCTTGTCCCGAAAAAGGACGGCACTTGGAGGATGTGTACAGATTGTAGGGCCATCAACAAAATCATTGTAAAGTATAGGTATCCCATTCCTAGACTTGATGATATGCTTGATATGTTGCATGGTTCACGATGGTATACGAAAATTGATTTGAAAAGTGGTTATTTTCAAGTGAGGATAAGAGAGGGTGATGAATGTAAAACAGCTTTTAAAACTAAATTTGGATTGTATGAATGGTTAGTTATGCCTTTTGGGTTAACTAATGCACCTAGTACATTCATGAGGCTAATGAATGAAGTTTTGAGAGCTTTTATTGGGAAGTTTGTTGTGGTTTATTTTGATGACATCTTGATCTATTCTAAGACCTTAGAAGAGCATTTGGATCACATAAGGGCTGTTTTTGAAAAGCTAAGAATAGAAAAACTTTATGCTAACTTTAAGAAATGTTCTTTTTGTTTGGACAAAGTTGTTTTTCTTGGTTTTGTAATCAGTTCTGCAGGGGTTGAAATGGATCAAGACAAGGTGAAATCCATCCTTGAATGAGATAGTCAAGAAAGAGGTTGGATTCCATTGGGGGGAAGCCCAACAAAGGGCGTTTGATGAGCTTAAAAGACGTCTCACTACAGCACCTATCTTGAAGTTGCCAAACTTTGATGATACATTTGAGATAGAGTGTGATGCAAGTGGCGTGGGAATTGGAGCTGTTCTAACCCAAGGTAAGCATCCTATTGCTTATTTTAGTGAAAAGTTGAAAGGTGCTGCATTGAACTATCCTACTTACGATAAGGAGTTGTATGCTTTAGTAAGGTCCTTACAAACTTGGCAACACTACTTGCAACCCAAAGAGTTTGTCATTCATACTGATCATGAAAGTTTGAAGTACCTTAAGAGTCAAGGAAAACTGAATAAGAGGCATGCAAAGTGGGTTGAGTTTATTGAGCAATTTCCTTATGTCATTAAGTATAAGCAAGGAAAAGATAACATAGTTGCTGATGCTTTGTCTAGAAGGTATACTTTGATTACTAAGTTGTCTTCACACTTGCTTGGCTTTGAATTTGTTAAGGAATTGTATAAGGATGATTCTGATTTTGCGTCCATTTATGATGCATGTGTTGATTCTCCTTTTGGTAAATTTTATTTGCATGATGGCTATTTGTTTAAGGAGAAACGATTATGCATTCCTAAGGGATCAATGCGAGAATTGTTGGTTAAGGAAGCACATGGGGGCGGTTTAATGGGGCACTTTGGAGTTTTTAAAACTTTAGAAACTTTAAAGGAACATTTCTTTTGGCCTCACATGAAATCAGATGTTGCAAAGGCTTGTAGTAGTTGCATCACTTGTAGGCAAGCTAAGTCCAAAACACAACCTCATGGTTTGTACACACCCTTGGACGTACCTAGTGCACCTTGGGAGGACATTTCTATGGACTTTGTTCTTGGCTTACCTAGATCAAAAGGTGGTAGAGATAGTGTCTTTGTTGTGGTAGACAGATTCTCTAAGATGGCACACTTTATTGCTTGTCACAAAGTAGATGATGCTTCCTACATTGCAAATCTATTCTTTAAAGAAGTTGTTCGGTTGCATGGCATGCCTAAAACAATTGTTAGTGATAGGGACAGTAAATTCTTGAGTCATTTTTGGCGTGTGCTTTGGAGCAAGTTGGGAACTAAGCTTTTGTTTTCTACTACTGCACATCCACAAACAGATGGCCAAACTGAAGTGGTAAATCGGACCTTGTCACAAATGTTGCGTGCCTTAATCCAAAGCAATCTGAAAAATTGGGAAGAATGTTTACCACATATTGAGTTTGCTTACAATAGGGCTGTTCATAGTGGGTCTTTGTATTCCCCTTTTGAAGTTGTCTATGGTTTTCTACCCCACTCCCCACTTGATTTTTTGCCTATTCCAATTGATGAGCGTACTAGCATGGATGGTAAACAACGAGCTGACATGATCAAAAAGTTGCATGAAAAGGTTAAACTCCAACTTGAAAGAAAGAATAGACAGTATGCCAAACAAGCTAACAAGCATAGAAAAGATGTTGTGTTTTATCCTGGAGATCTTGTTTGGTTGCATTTAAGGAAGGAACGGTTTCCTAAGGAGAGGAAGTCCAAGCTTATGCCTAGAGGAGATGGGCCTTTTAAGGTCATTCAAAAGGTTGGTCCAAATGCTTATGTGCTTGATCTTCCTCCAGACAGGTATGGTTCAGTTTCCAACACCTTCAATGTAAGTGATCTTTCCCCTTTTGAGCATTTTTATCTTGATGATTCGATGGCGAATCCTTTTGAGGAGGGGGGATTGATGAGGCTGAGGAGCAGCCCCCTAATGAGGAGCTTGCACAAGGTGCCCTTAACCATAAGGGGCCTTTGACAAGGAGCCAAACCAAGAGGAATAATTGTCTTCAACTTCGTTTTCAACTTGGTTTTGATGTTGGCTCCTTTCTAACCAAACATGTGCAAGATGAACCAATGGACGTTCCTCCTAAATGGGTGCTCATTGTTGAGCTTAAGAACTGATTATCCAATGATTTTCAATGTCAATAAATAAGTAAAGGGTTGGTGGGAGGGCAGGATAGTCAGTCCGCTTGTTGGTGCCGTTTCTGTGGCTTTTAGTTATCTTTTCGTTTGCTTCTTTTAAAGTTTGTTTTAGAATACTTATGTTTGGTGTATGAGTGTGATTTGTAGGTGTTACAGGTCTTGGATCACACGCCTTGAGCTTTGGAAAGGAGGGCTTCTCAGATTTGGACCAAGCTTGTCCATACAAGGCTGTTTTGGGGTTTTGGGCTTTCAAGCGAGATTGGGCGTGCATGGAACCAGCTGGACCTTGAAGTAGACTTAATTTAGAGCATCTTTCATGTTTTGGGTTTTGTCAAAATCAGTCCACAAAAATAGCTATAAGAGTTGCAAGGAAGAAGTCCAAAACAAACCCAATTGTGCAAACTAGGGTTTTTCGGTCCTCTTGAGAGGATGGCAGCCGCCTAGCATCATCAAAGGCAATTAAGAGACCTTCTAGAATGTCATAAATCAGATTGGTATGATTGGAATGAATTATGGAGTCATAATTGAAGATTTGAAGCAATTAAGGAGATAATTCAAGAAAGAGAAAGTTACCAAAATTAGATCTTGTGTCACAAGGAAGGTTGAAGGCGTTATGGAGGTAATTGGAGGCACAAGGCAAGTTCTAGAAGGATGGTTAATAATGCAATAATTGGTGATTGAGACAATAATTGTGGATTTGCCAAGAGAGAGAAACTTACCTAAAATAACAAATGCTGATTTTTGCATCTCAAGGAAGGAAGTGGCGCCAACATGGAATCTCCAAGATGCCCTAGCCGTTTTTTGGGAGTGGCCAACAAGGCTTGTAATCAAATATATTGATCACTTAGCATTTCTTTGGATAGTTAGACTATTTTTCATCTTTGAGACTAAAAACCCTACGGTTTTGTATTATCTTTTGTTCTTGAGTTTCTTGAATAAAAGTTTGTGTTTTTCCTTTGGTTTACACATATCTAAATCAAGGCTAGACCCAATTAAGGATTGTGTGTTCCTTGTTGGTGATCCACAATCCAAGGATTAGGAGTGACTGGTTGGATTGGACGGATTGAAACACATAAATCCAAACGGATTTTGGGGGCTTGAAAGGAAGGTGGTTGCTTGGCACCATTGTCCATCACATTCAAGGCTTGAGGGACGTTTGGAGAGTGAAGAAAGATCGGGACAACATCAACATACGAACCATATTCGTATCACAGTTGCACATCAATAACGAAATCAAAATTCATTTTCATAAGAATTTCATGAAAAGGGGTCTTTAGGACTCACGCTGAAGTGAAAGACTGAAAATCCCAGGGTGGCGAGAAAAAAATATAAGCCACCCACTTGAAAGTTACATTAATTCGGAAAAAGTTAAAGAAAAACAAATTTTATTTATTCTTAAAAAAAACATAACCGCATGCTATATGAAAGGAAAACATTGCATTTAATTTTCCATTAGACACAGGAGTATTGCCCCCTGACGAAACCACAACCCACTTTTTAGATAAACATGGAACCAATTAGCACATTCAAATACTTCAGCATACTTTAATATACATATAGAAACCTATCAAACTAGCGTTTGGTCTCCAACGCCAGCACAACAAGATTCCATAGGATAGGTGATATACATACAGTTGACACACACACACACGCAAAAATAGCCTTTACATACACAAGTAACCTTTACATATATGTATTCAATTCATCCGTATAGTACATATACATATATACGATCAAACCTCTATGTAAAATGCAACTACGTATGTATGATCCACTTTGATATGAAAATAACATAATAATGTTAGAAAATCATAGCAAATATAGCAAAGATACTTGCCTCAATTCCTATATACTATGCCGCACTTGGATTGGGGTTGGGTGAAGCAAGAAATTTCTTCTCATTCACTAAAGTATTGCTGGCCGATTGCTGTGGGTAGGACACGAGAGTTGTTGTTTGCTTTGTTTATAAGGTGGTTTATACAATTTCTTTTTCCTTTGCTGTTGGGGCGGCCAATGGAATGCCAGGGGAAAAATATGGCTGTTGTTTCCTTTCTTTGCTTGGGGGTCAGCTGGGTAGATTCTAGAGTTTTGTTTTTGTTTTTGTTTTGTTTAGGTAGGCTAGATACATGGATGTGTATATATAGATAAATTGTAATAGGTTTAGGTAGTTTCCTAATAGATATAGGATTTCCATTTAAGTTAATCATATAGGGTTGGTAGTTATCCTATATTCCTTTTCCAATCCAATTTAATTTAGGATAACTACAACCTATTATTACTATTATTAATATCATTATTATTTCCTTTTTCCTATTATTTGTATTTTAAAACTTTTTTTTACTTCCTTTTTTTTATTACCTACTTCAATCTCTTTTTTTTTCTTGCCCCAAGTCACGGGACATAATATTCCTCTCCCCTTACAAGAAGTTTCGTCCTCGAAACTTGCGTATGGCATAACCAATGACTTAGTATGGTTCTACTTAATCATTCGCTTAGATAATGACCACGCTAAATATCCATCGCGTATTATGATACATTACCATCTCATAGGCTAAGGCTTCGAACATCATTCATTGTACCCAACAAGGTAGTTTCTAAGTCCGTTATTCTCCTGCGTATTTAAGATTATAACCTAACTTATTTGATGAGGATCAAGGGTCCGATGAGGATCAAGGGCCCCATCAAGAGGTCAAAGGTCCTATAACAAGAAGGAGGGCAAGGGAACTTTGTCATCAAGTTGCCACCTTCTTGTACAAGCATGTTCAAGATGAACCTAAGACTCGGGTTCATTTCATTGAACCTTCAACTTGAGCATGTATCACATGCACGTTTTTGAATTTTATTTTGTGTCGTGTGATCTTTGTTTTATGTCTTTTCTTTGTAGGTAAATTAGGTACATGAAATGTTTGAAGAGAATGTTTGAAGAGAATGTTTCAAGAGAATGTTTCAAGAGAATGTTTCAAGAGAATGTTTCAAGAGAATGTTTGAAGAGAATGTTTCAAGAGAATGTTTCAAGAGAATATTCGAAGAGAATGTTTGTCTATGCTAAGACAAATTCAAAGGTGTCCAAGATAGAATCTCTTGATCAAGTTGAAATCATCTCCATTATCCATAAGAAGGGGGGGGGCGGCCACTTTAAAGTGAAGCAAGATATCTTACTTGAATTTGAACTTGAAGATAAACTTGAATTCAAATTCAACCATAATTTGAATTCAAGTTTCAAATTTGAGACTTAAAGTTCAAAAGGATTTCAGCCTAATCTACATCCACTCCAAAGAAGTCACAGGCCAACATGAAGTCTTCACACGCCAATTTTTGAAGCAAAGATGAGATGGGGATTCAAATTTGAATCCAAGTTTAAAATTCAAGTTCAAGTTAAACTCAATCTCCAACCAGCATTTGAATTCAACATCTCAACCAATTGAAGACATCTCACACGCCTAGATAAGCATCCACACGCCACTTGAAGATCAAAAAAGGATGGGATTATAATTCAAAGATTGAATTCAAGTTTGAAGTCAAATTGAATCCAATCTTCAACTAACCTTTGAATGCAAAGTCAACCACATCTCCAACGCCAATTTCAGCATCTCCAACGCCAAGTTCATCACCAAACATGACTAGATTCATTGAAGATAACATCTTTCAAGCATTTCAAGTTTAGCTAGAATTATCTTAGTTCAAATTTTCAAGCAAAAGTTCAAATTTAAACATTTGTTAGATAGCTTTATTTTGAATTATCTCTAGCCATTCCAAGCTAAAGGGGGACGTTTCTTAGGCCTATAAATAGACCCCTTTGGCTGGTTGTAATCTCACCTTTCGATGAATAACAATTCTTGATATTTTCTTCACTTTGAGTGATACTTTGTTTTCTTGGTTTTGCATTAAAAACCTAAGTTAAGATCCTTCAAAGTTGAGCGATTTGAAGGTATTGCCATTGCTAAAAGGTGCCGTCCAGGAGGGCCTTCTTGGTTTGCCTGATCAACGACCATCTTATAGTGTTGGTCTTGCTCGTTGTCCACACGTTTGATCACTAAGGAAGCAAGGGGAAGTTTACTTCTTTGTGCCTAACCCTTTGTGAAGGATGTTTGGAAGGTGGAATTGTTGGAGCCCACGAGTTGCACGCATCAAATTGGTATCAGAGCCCAGGTTACTCTATTCCACCATCTATCATTTCCTTTTCGTTTGAGTCTAGTCATTTCAATTTCAGTTGAGTCCTTCTTCTACTCCTCCCTCTACACGCCATTTGTCTTGCATTCCATTCCAAAAAAAAAACGTCCAAAACAAAAACATTGCTTTGAGTCCTTACACGTTGCTGCATTTTGCTTTTCATCAAGTGTCATTTCCTTTATTTCCTTTCACATCACAATCTGATTTTGAGTCATTCAAACTTGAACACATTAGGGTTCGTTGCATTTTAGGTTACATTCAGCTTTCTTTAAAATAGTCCAACCATCAACCTATAAAGCTACCTCGGTTTCAAATCATCTTGTTGCTACCGAAGCTTTTAGTTGGTGATGATTGTATGCATCTTATGATTCGCATTGTGATTGATTTCATGCTATAAATCTGGTAGTCCTACGTGTGCTTGTCTTCACAACACAAACCAACCACACTCACCCCAACCCAACCCTAAAACTCACCAACCTGATCCCAAATAACCCTATTTACACCCCAAACAAAAAGCCCCAACCCAATTTACCCAAAAACAATCAAATTCTAAAGATCCCAATTCATTCAAATAAACCCTAACCCTAGAATTTGAATTTTGCTCAAATTCAGTCCTAGACCAACCAATATCCAAATTGGCCACACCAATCATCAATTACCAACCCAAATAGTCAAATTACAACACCCATTCCATTCCTACAACTACATTCTACAAAATCCCAAAACGTTCAAAAAACACCTAAATCAAAAACCCTAACCCTAACCCCTATTCGGCCTTACCCAATTTCCCCCACCTTCCAAGGTCAATTTTGTTGCAAGTCCAAGATACAAATTGCATTTTAAATACATTGCACTATTCTGTCCAAAAACGCAAGTGCTAAGCGCAAACAAGTGAAATTCCAATTCTGCCCTTAGTCAAAAAAAAGGAGAATCTGAATCTTGCTCAATTGAAATAGCAAGGAAGAAAAAGAAAAAAACAAAAAGAACAAGAGCAAAGAAAACGGGCAAAACGTTTGTGCATTGCGTGGAAAATTTTTTTGATACGACTTGCAAACCTTGGATACCATATTACCCACATTGCCATCCCCTATACCCAATTCTCCAACTCTTGATCTTCTTGAACCAATCACACATTTGGTTGCTCGATTGTTGCATGACTTGAACCATTTTGTGGATAGTAAGTTCATAGAATCAAAATTAACTAAAGATTGCCCACGGCAACCCTTAGTTCATCTTTGGTTCAGCCTTATACATCAACTTTGGTTGCTTATTTTCTTTGAATCTTAGTAGAAAGTTCAAGTTTGAATTCATTTCAATTGATTCTACTTTGATACTAATTGGTGCAACTTGAAAGCAAAAAGGAAGAAACAAGCGGAGAACATTATGGTTTGAAGAAGCCTTGGCAATACACTTCCTTATTGATCACTTTGAGACTTCTTAACTTCAGGTTATCCAAGAACCAAAGTGGTAAGAGAGTGGAAAGAGTCGAAATCGGAGTGTCCATAGCTTATTTTTTTTTACTAATCCCTTAACGTTTGCGTCTTTGTGTTAGTTTGCTTCTTTCTCTTTTTCCTTTGTTTTCGTTCAATTCCTTAGGTACAATGGCCAGCAGCAATTCTGCATCTAGCAAGTCTAAAGGAGCCGAAACTGTTGACAATACTCAACAACAAATGCTGGAAATGCTTAAGAAACTCATGCACGACAATGAGATAATTAAGCATCGCTTGGAAGACGTGGAGCGAAGCTACAAAACAAGTGATGGCCAAGGAACAAGCAGGGCCGTTCCACCACCACAACCAAGGCGCCATCCTCCGGAAGAAGTTGAGGACGATAACATCCGACCCCCACACACCAAAGCGAGACGGTTTGCTCCTCCTACACAAGCAAGAAGGTACGCTCCAAGAAGGTACACTGATGATTACATTCCCTTTGAGCATGATGATTATGACTTTGATGACCACCATCCTCGTGGTTACCAAAGACGCCAAAATCCCCTTTTCCCACAAGATGACGATTTTCTCAAAACCAAAATAAGTATTCCCACGTTTTATGGTAAAAGTAATGCGGAGGAATATTTAGAATGGGAAACGAAAGTGGATTTGATCTTTTCTTGTACCAATTATAGTGAATTGCAAAAAGTGAGGTATGCTTCCATTGAATTTTCTGGTTATGCACTTAATTGGTGGACGAATTTGTCGAAATAGAACTAAGACGAGACAACCCCCAATCGCCACTTGGGAAGAAATGAAGTTTGAAATGCGTCAACGTTTTATTCCAAACAATTATGAGAGTTCTATTTTCACGAGTTTGCATAACTTACGACAAGGTTCCAAAAGTGTAGACGAGTATTATAAAGAGTTAGAAATTTTGTTGGAGAGGTCTAACTTGCAGGAACCTGAAGAAGCCACCAAGGCTCGATTCTTACATGGTTTAAACAGGGAGATTGCGCAAAGGGTTGACCTTCAACCTTACCTCGACCTCACAACCATGGTCCATATGGCTGAAAAGATTGAAGCACAATTAAAGGTACGTAACTCCTCTAATTTCAATTCCAATTATCGTACTAATCAATCTTCGTCAACATTTCACAGCAAGCCTTCAGGAACAGGAAGTTCACGGCCTACAGGAGGCCAAACGCGTGACCAAAGATCATCACAAAGGATGGACAATCGTGTGCAATCCACACAAAGGAGAGATGAACGCACCCAACAAAAGGCTCCTACCGGCAATTCTTCGGATCCTTCAAACAGGTTTAGAGACATTAAATGCTATAAATGTCAAGGACGTGGTCACATAGGAAAAGAATGTCCTAATGCAAAAAGAATTATGTTAATTGAAGAGACAAACGAATATGTGTCTGAGTCCGAGCATGAAAACGAGTCTGAACATGATCATGAAATTGAACCTGAAGAAGATCTAGGCGCATTAGATGATTTTGACACTAAAGAGTTTCTTGTTGAGCGTAGAGCTTTAAATGCATATCCAAAATTAGATGATCACGAACAACATAGAGAAAACATTTTCCATATTCATTGCATGATAAATGGTAAAGTGTGCACCATGATCATTGATTCCGGTTCTTGTGCTAATGTGGCTAGCATCGAATTAGTAAGAAAACTGAATTTGCCTATGACTAATCATCCGCACCCTTACAAACTTGCATGGCTAAATGACTGCGGTGAAGTTAGCGTAAGTAAACAAGTTTTGATTTCTCTTAGCATTGGTAGTTACAAAGATGATGTTTTATGTGATGTCGCCCCAATGCATGGTAGTCATATCTTACTTGGTAGGCCATGGCAATTTGATAGACATGTGACATATGATGGTTATTTGAATCGTTATTCTTTCAAATTGAATGGCAAATTGTACAAACTGCATGCACTTCCACCACACAAAGTCCACGAGGATCACCAACGCATGTCCAAGTCTAGAGCCGATCCTAAGGAAAAAGAAGCCGAGAGAAAATTCGTGGAGTGTATGAAAAGTGAGAACAAAAAACAAGAGAGCAAGGGAAAAGAGGTAGTGTCCGTAAGTGTCAACGACTCCAAAAAGAAGTGTGGGTATTTCGCAAAGAAAAGAGAGGTTACACGTGCACTTTATAACAACCAAACTGTACTCATCATTATTCCAAAGTCGTGTCAGCTCGCCCTTGAAGAACTCCCACCAAACTTACCCACCTCAGTTGCGTCCCTTATCCAAGAATATGAAGTTCTATTTCCTTCCGAACCACCATCCGGATTACCACCCATTAGAGGAATAGAACACCAAATCGACTTTGTCCCAGGTGCCGTGTTACCCAATCGCCCAGCCTATCGAGCAAACCCCGAAGAAACCAAAGAAATCCAAAGGCAAGTAGAGGAGCTCCTAGCTAGTGGACAAATCCGAGAGAGTCTGAGCCCATCTGCCGTCCCCGTCATTTTAGTACCCAAAAAGGATGGAACGTGGAGAATGTGTACCGATTGCCGAGCCATAAACAAGATTACCGTCAAGTATAGGTACCCCATACCTATGCTAGACGATATGTTAGACATGTTGCACGGATCCAAATTCTTCACCAAAATCGACCTTAAGCAAGGGTACTTCTAGGTACGCATTCGAGAAGGGGACGAATGGAAGACTGCATTCAAAACCAAGTTTGGGCTCTATGAGTGGTTAGTGATGCCCTTCGGGCTCACCAACGCCCCTAGTACCTTTATGAGGCTAATGAATGAAGTCTTACGTGCGTTCATAGGACGCTTTGTCGTTGTCTATTTCGATGATATCCTAATCTATTCCCACACCATAGAAGATCATCTTGACCACATTAGAGCCGTTTTTGAAAAGCTTAAGCAAGAACAACTTTACGCCAACTTTAAGAAGTGCTCTTTCTGTTTAGAACGCGTAGTTTTTCTAGGCTTTGTCATTTCAGCTGAGGGAGTAGAGATGGATGAGGAAAAGGTTAGGTCAATTGTGGAGTGGCCTATACCTAAGAAAGTAGGGGAAGTTCGTAGTTTTCATGGATTAGCAAGCTTTTATAGACGCTTTGTCAAAGATTTTTCTTCCATAGCTGCACCCCTAAACGAAATTGTGAAAAAAGATGTGCATTTTAGGTGGGAAGAGCCACAACAACAGGCATTTGATGAACTCAAACGTAGGCTGACCACTGCACCCATACTTAGACTACCAAATTTTGACGAGACCTTTGAGATCGAGTGTGATGCAAGTGGAGTGGGTATAGGCGCAGTTTTGACCCAAAGTAAGAAACCCATAGCCTACTTTAGTGAAAAGTTGAAAGGAGCATCATTGAATTACTCTACCTATGATAAGGAACTTTATGCCCTTGTGAGATCCCTACAAACTTGGCAACACTATCTTCAACCTAAAGAGTTTGTGATCCACACTGACCACGAAAGCCTTAAGTATCTTAAAGGGCAAGGAAAGTTGAACAAAAGACATGCCAAATGGGTAGAGTTCATAGAACAATTCCCTTACGTGATTAAGTACAAACAAGGAAAGGATAATATAGTTGCTGATGCCCTCTCTAGGAGATACACGTTAGTGACTACATTATCTTCCCGCTTCTTAGGATTTGAATCACTTAAGGACTTGTACCCCAATAACCATGACTTTGGCACCATTTGCGAGGCATGTAAAGGAGCACCATTTGGGAAATTTTACATACACGAGGGTTATCTTTTCAAAGAACAAAAATTGTGCGTTTCCCAATCATCCCTACGCGAAGCATTGACTAGAGAAGCCCATGGGGGAGGTTTAATGGGTCATTTCGGAGTGTTCAAAACCCTTGAGACTCTTAAAGAACATTTCTATTGGCCCCACATGAGAGTAGACATCGAGAGGTTGTGTGGTAATTGCATCACTTGCAAACAAGCCAAATCCAAATCCCAACCACATGGCCTTTACACGCCTTTACCCGTCCCTGATTCCCCTTGGATTGACATTTCTATGGACTTTGTTTTAGGACTTCCTAGGTCTCGGGGAGGACGCGATAGCATTTATGTTGTGGTTGATCGATTTTCAAAAATGGCACATTTCATTGCATGTAGGAAAGTTGATGATGCCACACATGTTGCTGATTTGTTCATCAAAGAAATTGTTAGATTGCATGGCATGCCACGTACAATTGTAAGTGATAGAGATACGAAATTTTTGAGTCATTTTTGGCGTGTTTTGTGGGCTAAACTTGGTACACAATTGTTGTTTTCCACCACCGCACACCCACAAACTGATGGACAAACTGAAGTCGTTAATCGTACTCTTTCTCAACTTTTGCGTGCCATTTTGCAAAAACACATTAAACATTGGGAAGATTGTTTACCATATATCGAATTTGCATATAATAGGAGTGTCCATCACGGTACTTTGCATAGTCCATTTGAAATCGTGTATGTCTTTAATCCCTTGTCTCCCATTGATTTGATTCCTATTCCCGTGCATGAACGTTCTAGTCTTGATGGTAAACAAAAAGCGGACAACATAAAGAAACTGCATGAACAAGTTAAAACACAACTAGAAAAGAAAAACAAAGCTTATGAAAGACGAGCTAACAAACATCGGAAAAGAGTTGTGTTCAAACCTGGAGATTTAGTGTGGTTACATTTGCGTAAAGAAAGATTTCCCAATGAAAGAAAGTCAAAATTGTTGCCTCGCGGAGATGGACCCTTTAAAGTATTGAAACGCATAGGTGACAATGCATACATCCTCGATCTTCCCGACAGGTATGGTTCAGTTTCACTTACTTTTAATGTTGCTGATCTCACCCCTTTCAACGATGACCTTTTTGATTCGAGGACGAATCCTTTTGAGGAGGGGGGATTGATGAGGATCAAGGGTCCGATGAGGATCAAGGGCCCCATCAAGAGGTCAAAGGTCCTATAACAAGAAGGAGGGCAAGGGAACTTTGTCATCAAGTTGCCACCTTCTTGTACAAGCATGTTCAAGATGAACCTAAGACTCCTTGGGTTCATTTCATTGAACCTTCAACTTGAGCATGTATCACATGCACGTTTTTGAATTTTATTTTGTGTCGTGTGATCTTTGTTTTATGTCTTTTCTTTGTAGGTAAATTAGGTACATGAAATGTTTGAAGAGAATGTTTGAAGAGAATGTTTGAAGAGAATGTTTGAAGAGAATGTTTCAAGAGAATGTTTCAAGAGAATGTTTCAAGAGAATATTCAAAGAGAATGTTTGTCTATGCTAAGACAAATTCAAAGGTGTCCAAGATAGAATCTCTTGATCAAGTTGAAATCATCTCCATTATCCATAAGAAGGGGGGCGGCCACTTTAAAGTGAAGCAAGATATCTTACTTGAATTTGAACTTGAAGATAAACTTGAATTCAAATTCAACCATAATTTGAATTCAAGTTTCAAATTTGAGACTTAAAGTTCAAAAGGATTTCAGCCTAATCTACATCCACTCCAAAGAAGTCACAGGCCAACATCAAGTCTTCACACGCCAATTTTTGAAGCAAAGATGAGATGGGGATTCAAATTTGAATCCAAGTTTAAAATTCAAGTTCAAGTTAAACTCAATCTCCAACCAGCATTTGAATTCAACATCTCAACCAATTGAAGACACCTCACACGCCTAGATAAGCATCCACACGCCACTTGAAGATCAAAAAAGGATGGGATTATAATTCAAAGATTGAATTCAAGTTTGAAGTCAAATTGAATCCAATCTTCAACTAGCCTTTGAATGCAAAGTCAACCACATCTCAAACGCCAATTTCAGCATCTCCAACGCCAAGTTCATCACCAAACATGACTAGATTCATTGAAGATAACATCTTTCAAGCATTTCAAGTTTAGCTAGAATTATCTTAGTTCAAATTTTCAAGCAAAAGTTCAAATTTAAACATTTGTTAGATAGCTTTATTTTGAATTATCTCTAGCCATTTCAAGCTAAAGGGGGACGTTTCTCAGGCCTATAAATAGACCCCTTTGGCTGGTTGTAATCTCACCTTTCGATGAATAACAATTCTTGATATTTTCTTCACTTTGAGTGATACTTTGTTTTCTTGGTTTTGCATTAAAAACCTAAGTTAAGATCCTTCAAAGTTGAGCGATTTGAAGGTATTGCCATTGCTAAAAGGTGCCGTCCAGGAGGGCCTTCTTGGTTTGTCTGATCAACGACCATCTTATAGTGTTGGTCTTGCTCGTTGTCCACACGTTTGATCACTAAGGAAGCAAGGGGAAGTTTACTTCTTTGTGCCTAACCCTTTGTGAAGGACGTTTGGAAGGTGGAATTGTTGGAGCCCACGAGTTGCACGCATCATTATTTATACTTCTTAAAACTCTAAGATCGAACTTAGGAATATCATCATACCGGGGGTTCCATAACTCAATCGTCAGTCGATATCGTACTTATATCTGTGGTTATCAGCAGCCATCTAAGATCAATTATTAGGTGTACTATAATCTTTGACTTAATTCTCTATAATTAGAACTTATTAACCACTACTTATATCACTTGACGTATATCATTCAACTTATTGCAACCTACAATTTCGAATTCTGAACCTCATCACATATGATTCATCTCCTCATTACATGGCCATTCAAAATATCCATCAGGTCTTCCCATACGCTAAGCATCACTCTCCTTTATCATGGAATCAAATTCTCGAAAATCACTTCTTATACCTACAAAACTAGTTCTATGATCATGTTCTTACCTTTCAGAGATATTATCAACAGCCTAGAATACGAAGTATATGTATGAACATAGTTTTCTTCAGTTTGAAAGAAAGCTGGCTTAAATAGCTATAATTTGGAATATATCTTTAACTATTTAAAATAATATACCTTCTATGATGTGTGCAACTCGTGGGCTCCAACAATTCCACATTCCAAACGTCCTTCACAAAGGGTTAGGCACAAAGAAGTAAACTTCCCCTTGCTTCCTTAGTGATCAAACGTGTGGACAACGAGCAAGACCAACACTATAAGATGGTCGTTGATCAGGCAAACCAAGATGGCCCTCCTGGACGGCACCTTTTAGCAATGGCAATACCTTCAAATCGCTTAACTTTGAAGGATCTTAACTTAGGTTTTTAATGCAAAACCAAGAAAACAAAGTATCAGTCAAAGTGAAGAAAATATCAAGAATTGTTATTCATCGAAAGGTGAGTTTACAATCAGCCAAAGGGGTCTATTTATAGGCCTCTAACCCACGCCTATGACCAGATTTTTATCTCAAAATAAGCTAGCTAATAATATTTGAAATTTGAAAATTATTTGAATTCAAAAAGTAAAACAAATCCTAGCTAAAATTTGAATTGCTTGCAATGTGTCTTCTCTTCATGTTCAGCCGTGTATGTGGACTAAAAATGGGGCCTTGGAGGAGCTGATTTGATGACTGGATATGCTTGAGCTTGATTTCAAAAGTATGGGAGAAGTTTGACTTCAAGTTGAGATTGAATTCTGAATGCACTTTGAATTTGATCCTAGGATATTCTTAACCTTCCAGCCGCTTCTTGATGAGTGATGAGGGTCTTGAAAATCTGATTTGATGATGATAAGATGGCTGGACTTGAATTCAAATGTTGATTGAAGATTGAATTCAAATTGAGTTTGAATTTGAATTCAAACTTGATTCAATCTTTGTGTTGTTGATTTGTCTTCCAAATGGCGTGTATATCAACAAAATAGGAGCTGAAATCTTCTTCAATTTTTTTAAATCTCAAATTTGGTTGAAACTTGAATTCAAATCATGATTGATCATTATCCATTTGTTTCTAACATGGCCGCCCCCCCTTTGTGGATAATGGAGATGATTTTGATTTCAACTTGATCAAGAGACTCTATCTTGGATACTTTTGAATTTGTCTTAGCATAGACAAACATTCTCTTGAAACATTCTCTTGAAACATTCTCTTCAACATTCTCTTAAAACATTCTCTTGAACATTCTCTTCAAACATTCTCTTGAAACATTCTCTTGAACATTCTCTTGTACCTAATTTACCTACAAAGCAAATACATAAAACTAAGATCACACGACACAAAATAAAAGTCCAAAAACAAAGAATGTAGACGTGCATGTAATACATGCTCAAGTTGAAGGTCCAATGAAATGAACCCAAGGAGTCTTAGGTTCATCTTGAACATGTTTGTACAAGAAGGTGGCAACTTGATGACAAAGTTCCTTTGCCCTCCTTCTTGTCATAGGACCTTTGACCTCTTGATGGGGCCCTTGATCCTCATCGGACCCTTGATCCTCATCAATCCCCCCTCCTCAAAAGGATTCGTCCTCGAATAAAAAAGGTCATCGTTGAAAGGGGTGAGATCAGCAACATTAAAAGTAGGTGAAACTGAACCATACCTGTCGGGAAGATCGAGGATGTAGGCATTGTCACCTATGCGTTTCAATACCTTAAAGGGTCCATCTCCTCGAGGCAACAATTTTGATTTTCGTTCATTGGGAAATCTTTCCTTGCGCAAATGTAACCAAACTAAATCTCCAGGTTTAAACACAACTCTTTTCCGATGTTTGTTAGCTCGTCTTTCATAAGCTTTGTTTTTCTTTTCAAGTTGTGTTTTAACTTGTTCATGCAGTTTCTTTATGTTGTCCGCTTTTTGTTTACCATCAAGACTAGAACGTTCATGCACGGGAATAGGAATCAAATCGATGGGA
This sequence comes from Eustoma russellianum, assembly GCA_036186865.1. Classification (NCBI taxonomy): domain Eukaryota; kingdom Viridiplantae; phylum Streptophyta; class Magnoliopsida; order Gentianales; family Gentianaceae; genus Eustoma; species Eustoma russellianum. The sequence continues at coordinate 11,570,866 of AP025045.1, forward strand.
GACAAGGGGTTAAAGCCATACACGATTTCAAATGGACTATGCAAAGTACCGTGATGGACACTCCTATTATATGCAAATTCTATATATGGCAAACAATCTTCCCAATGTTTAATGTGTTTTTGCAAAATGGCACGCAAAAGTTGAGAAAGAGTACGATTAACGACTTCAGTTTGTCCATCAGTTTGTGGGTGCGCGGTGGTGGAAAACAACAATTGTGTACCAAGTTTAGCCCACAAAACACGCCAAAAATGACTCAAAAATTTCGTATCTCTATCACTTACAATTGTACGTGGCATGCCATGCAATCTAACAATTTCTTTGAAGAACAAATCAGCAACATGTGTGGCATCATCAACTTTTCTACATGCTATGAAATGTGCCATTTTTGAAAATCGATCAACCACAACATAAATGCTACTAAAACAAAGTCCATAGAAATGACAAAGCCTAGAAAAACTACGCGTTCTAAACAGAAAGAGCACTTCTTAAAGTTGGTGTAAAGTTGTTCTTGCTTAAGCTTTTCAAAAACGGCTCTAATGTGGTCAAGATGATCTTCTATGGTGTGGGAATAGATTAGGATATCATCGAAATAGACAACGACAAAGCGTCCTATGAACGCACGTAAGACTTCATTCATTAGCCTCATAAAGGTACTAGGGGCATTGGTGAGCCCAAAGGGCATCACTAACCACTCATAGAGCCCAAACTTGGTTTTGAATGTGATACGAATATGGTTCGTATGTTAATGTTGTCCCGATCTTTCTTCACTCTCCAAACGTCCTTCAAGCCTTGAATGTGATGGACAATGGTGCCAAGCAACCACCTTCCTTCAAGCCTCCAAATTCGTTTGGTTATGTGTGTTTCAATCCGCTCAATCCAACCAGTCACTCCTAATCCTTGGATTGTGGATCACCAACAAGGAACACACAATCCTTAATTGGGTCTAGCCTTGATTTAGATATGTGTAAACCAAAGGAAAAACACAAACTTTTATTCAAGAAAACTCAAGAACAAAAGATAACATAAAACACTAGAGTTTTTAGTTCAATGATGAAAAATAGTCTCCTACTCAAAGAAATGCTAAGTGATCTATATATATGATTACAAGTCTTGTAAGCCATCTCCACAAAAACGGCTAGGGCTTCTTGGAATCTCCCATGTTGGCGCCTCCTTCCTTTGATGTGCAAAAATCTGAATTTTGTTATTTTTGGTAAGTTCCCTTCTCTTGGTAAATCCACAATTATTGTCTTAACCATCAATTATTGCATTATTACCATCCTTCTAGACTTGCCTTGTGCCTCCTTGGTCTTCCTTAAAAACGCCACTCACCCCTTTCCTTGTGACACAAGATCTAATTTTGGTAACTTCCTTTTTCTTGAGTTATCTCCTTATTTGCTCCCAAATCTTCAATTATGACTCCATGATTCATTCCAATCATTCCAATCTGATTTATGACATTCTAGAAGGTCTCTTAATTGCTCTTGATGATGCTAGGCGGCTGCACTCCCCACAAGCAAACCGAAAACCCTAAGTTGCACACTTGGGCTTCTTTTGGACTTCTTTCTCGCAGCTCTTGTATCTATTTTTGTGGACTGATTTTGACAAAACCCAAAACATGAAAGTTGCTCCAAATTAAGTCTACTTCAAGGTCCAGCTGGTTCCATGCACTCCCAATCTCGTTTGAAAGCCCAAAATCACAAAACAGCCTTGTATGGACAAGCTTGGTCCAAATCTGAGAAGCCCTCCTTTCCAAAGCTCAAAACGTTTGATCCAAGACTTGTAACACCTACAAAACACACTCATACACCAAACATAAGTATTCTAAACAAACTTTAAAAGAAGCAAACGAAAAGACAACTAAAAGCCACAGAAACGGCACCAACAAGCGAACTGACTATCATTGGATAATCAGTTCTCAAGCTCAACAATGAGCACCCATTTAGGAGGAACATCCATTGGTTCATCTTGCACATGTTTGGTTAGAAAAGAGCCAACATCAAAACCAAGTTGAAAACCATTAATCCTCTTGGTTTGGCTCCTTGTCAACGGCCCCTTATGGTTAAGGGCACCTTGTGCAAGTTCCTCATTAGGGGGCTGCTCCTCAGCCTCATCAGAATGCAGTCTTCCATTCGTCCCCTTCTCGAATGCGTACCTGGAAGTACCCTTGCTTAAGGTCGATTTTGGTGAAGAATTTCGATCCGTGCAACATGTCTAACATATCGTCTAGCCTAGGTATGGGGTACCTATACTTGACGGTAATCTTGTTTATGGCTCGGCAATCGGTACACATTCTCCACGTTCCATCCTTTTTGGGTACTAAAATGACGGGGACGGCAGATGGGCTCAGACTCTCTCGGATTTGTCCACTAGCTAGGAGCTCTTCTACTTGCCTTTGGATTTCTTTGGTTTCTTCGGGGTTTGCTCGATAGGCTGGGCGATTGGGTAACACGGCTCCTGGGACAAAGTCGATTTGGTGTTCTATCCCTCTAATGGGTGGTAATCCGGATGGTGGTTCGGAAGGAAATAGAACTTCATATTCTTGGATAAGGGACGCAACTGAGGTAGGTAAGTTTGGTGGGAGTTCTTCAAGGGCAAGTTGACACGACTTTGGGATGATGATGAAGACAGTTTGGTTGTTATAAAGTGCACGTGTAACCTCTCTTTTCTTTGCGAAATACCCACACTTCTTTTTGGACTCGTTGACACTTAGGGGCACTACCTCTTTTCCCTTGCTCTCTTGTTTTTTGTTCTCACTTTTCATACACTCCACGAATTTTCTCTCGGCTTCTTTTTCCGTAGGATCAGCTCTAGACTTGGACATGCGTTGGTGATCCTCGTGGACTTTGTGTGGTGGAAGTGCATGCAGTTTATACAATTTGCCATTCAATTTGAAAGAATAACGATTCAAATAACCATCATATGTCACATGTCTATCAAATTGCCATGGCCTACCAAGTAAGATATGACTAGCATGCATTGGTGTGACGTCACATAAAACATCATCTTTGTAACTACCAATGCTAAGAGAAATCAAAACTTGTTTACTTACGCTAACTTCACCGCAGTCATTTAGCCATGCAAGTTTGTAAGGATGCGGATGATTAGTCATAGGCAAATTCAGTTTTCTTACTAATTCGATGCTAGCCACATTCGCACAAGAACCGGAATCAATGATCATGGTGCACACTTTACCATTTATCATGCAATGAATATGGAAAATGTTTTCTCTATGTTGTTCGTGATCATCTAATTTCGGATATGCATTTAAAGCTCTACGCACAACAAGAAACTCTTTAGTGTCAAAATCATCTAATGCGCCTAGATCTTCTTCAGGTTCAATTTCATGATCATGTTCAGACTCGTTTTCATGCTCGGACTCATACACATATTCGTTTGTCTCTTCAATTAACATGATTCTTTTTGCATTAGGACATTCTTTTCCTATGTGACCACGTCCTTGACATTTATAGCATTTAATGTCTCTAAACCTGTTTGAAGGATCCGAAGAATTGCCGGTAGGAGCCTTTTGTTGGGTGTGTTCATCTCTCCTTTGTGTGGATTGCACACGCTGTCCATTCTTTGTGACGCACCTTGGTCACGTGCTTGGCCTCCTGTAGGCCGTGAACTTCCTGTTCCTGAAGGCTTGCTGTGAAATCTTGATGAAGATTGATTAGTACGATAATTGGAATTGAAATTGGAGGAGTTACGTACCTTTAATTGTGCTTCAATCTTTTCAGCCATATGGACCATGGTTGTGAGGTCGAGGTAAGGTTGAAGGTCAACCCTTTGCGCAATCTCCCTGTTTAAACCATGTAAGAATCGAGCCTTGGTGGCTTCTTCAGGTTCCTGCAAGTTAGACATTTCCAACAAAATTTCTAACTCTTTATAATATTCGTCTACACTTTTGGAACCTTGTCGTAAGTTATGCAAACTCGTGAAAATAGAACTCTCATAATTGTTTGGAATAAAACGTTGACGCATTTCAAACTTCATTTCTTCCCAAGTGGCGATTGGGGGTTGTCTCGTCTTAGTTCTATTTCGACACAAATTCGTCCACCAATTAAGTGCATAACCAGAAAATTCAATGGAAGCATACCTCACTTTTTGCAATTCACTATAATTGGTACAAGAAAAGATCAAATCCACTTTCGTTTCCCATTCTAAATATTCCTCCGCATTACTTTTACCATAAAACGTGGGAATACTTATTTTGGTTATGAGAAAATCGTCATCTTGTGGGAAAAGGGGATTTTGGCGTCTTTGGTAACCACGAGGATGGTGGTCATCAAAGTCATAATCATCATGCTCAAAGGGAATGTAATCATCAGTGTACCTTCTTGGAGCGTACCTTCTTGCTTGTGTAGGAGGAGCAAACCGTCTCGCTTCGGTGTGTGGGGGTCGAATGTTATCGTCCTCAACTTCTTCCGGAGGATGGCACCTTGGTTGTGGTGGTGGAACGGCCCTGCTTGTTCCTTGGCCATCACTTGTTTTGTAGCTTCGCTCCACGTCTTCCAAAAGATGCTTAATTATCTCATTGTCGTGCATGAGTTTCTTAAGCATTTCCAGCATTTGTTGTTGAGTATTGTCAACAGTTTCGGCTCCTTTAGACTTGCTAGATGCGGAATTGCTGCTGGCCATTGTACCTAAGGAATTGAACGAAAACAAAGGAAAAAAAGAAAGAAGCAAACTAACACAAAGACAAACAAACGTTAAGGGATTAGTAAAAAAAATAAGCTATGGACACTCCGATTTCGACTCTTTCCACTCTCTTACCACTTTGGTTCTTGGATAACCTGAAGTTAAGAAGTCTCAAAGTGATCAATAAGGAAGTGTATTGCCAAGGCTTCTTCAAACCACAATGTGCTCCGCTTGTTTCTTCCTTTTTGCTTTCAAGTTGCACCAATTAGTATCAAAGTAGAATCAATTGAAATGAACTCAAACTTGAACTTTCTACTAAGAATCAAAGAAAATAAGCAACCAAAGTTGATGTATAAGGCTGAACCAAAGATGAACTAAGGGTTGCCGTGGGCAATCTTTAGTTAATTTTGATTCTATGCACTTACTATCCACAAAATGGTTCAAGTCATGCAACAATCGAGCAACCAAATGTGTGATTGGTTCAAGAAGATCAAGAGTTGGAGAATTGGGTATAGGGGACGGCAATGTGGGTAATATGGTATCCAAGGTTTGCAAGTCGTACCAAAAAAATTTCCACGCAATGCACAAACGTTTTGCCCTTTTTCTTTGCTCTTGTTCCTTTTGTTTTTCTTTTTCTTCCTTGCTATTTCAATTGAGCAAGGTTCTGATTCTCCTTTTTTTTTGACTACGGGCAGAATTGGGATTTCACTTGTTTTGCAGTTAGCACTTGCGTTTTTGGACAGAATAGTGCAATGTATTTAAAATGCAATTTGTGTCTTGGACTTGCAACAAAATTGACCTTGGAAGGTGAGGGAAATTGGGTAAGGCTGAATAGGGGTTAGGGTTAGGGTTTTTGATTTAGGGTGTTTTTTGAACGTTTTGGTATTTTGCGGAATGTGGTTGTAGGAACGGAATAGGTGTTGTAGATTGACTATTTGGGTTGGTAATTGATGATTGGTGTGGCCAATTTGGATATTGGTTGGTCTAGGACAGAATTTGAGCAAAATTCAAATTCTAGGGTTAGGGTTTATTTGAATGAATTGGGATCTTTAGAATCTGATTGTTTTTGGGTAAATTGGTTTGGGGCTTTTTGTTTGGGGTGTAAATAGAGTTGTTTTGGACCAGGTTGGTGCGTTTTAAGGTTGGGTTGGGGTGGGGTTGGTTGGGCCGTGGGTTGGGGTGGTGGAATTAGGGTTTTGAAGATGGTTCGGAAAGGTAAACACACGTATGACTACTTGTCTTAAAGCATGAAATCAATCACAATGCGAATCATAAGATGCATACAATCATCACCAACTAAAAGCTTCGGTAGCAACAAGATGATTTGAAACCGAGGTAGCTTTATAGGCTGATGGTTGGACTATTTTAAAGAAAGCTGAATGTAACCTAAAATGCAACGAACCCTAATGTGTTCAAGTTTGAACGACTTAGAAATCAGATTGTGATATGAGAGAAAATAAATGAAATGACACTTGAATGATGAAAAGCAAAATGCAGCAACTTGCAAAGACTCAAAGGAAGTGACGTTTTTTTTTAATGCAATGCAAGACAAATGGCGTGTAGAGTGAGGGGTAGAAGAAGGACTCAACTGAAATTGAAATGACTAGACTCAAACGAAAAGGAAATGATAGATGGTGGAATAGAGTAACCTGGGGCTCTGATACCAATTTGATGCGTGCAACTCGTGGGCTCCAACAATTCCACCTTCCAAACGTCCTTCACAAAGGGTTAGGCACAAAGAAGTAAACTTCCCCTTGCTTCCTTAGTGATCAAACGTGTGGACAACGAGCAAGACCAACACTATAAGATGGTCGTTGATCAGGCAAACCAAGATGGCCCTCCTGGACGGCACCTTTTAGCAATGGCAATACCTTCAAATCGCTCAACTTTGAAGGATCTTAACTTAGGTTTTTAATGCAAAACCAAGAAAACCAAGTATCACTCAAAGTGAAGAAAATATCAAGAATTGTTATTCATCGAAAGGTGAGTTTACAATCAGCCAAAGGGGTCTATTTATAGGCCTCTAACCCACGCCTATGACCAGATTTTTATCTCAAAATAAGCTAGCTAATAATATTTGAAATTTGAAAACTATTTGAATTCAAAAAGTAAAACAAATCCTAGCTAAAATTTGAATTGCTTGCAATGTGTCTTCTCTTCATGTTCAGCCGTGTATGTGGACTAAAAATGGGGCCTTGGAGGAGCTGATTTGATGACTGGATATGCTTGAGCTTGATTTCAAAAGTATGGGAGAAGTTTGACTTTAAGTTGAGATTGAATTCTGAATGCACTTTGAATTTGATCCTAGGATATTCTTAACCTTCCAGCCGCTTCTTGATGAGTGATGAGGGTCTTGAAAATCTGATTTGATGATGATAAGATGGCTGGACTTGAATTCAAATGTTGATTGAAGATTGAATTCAAATTGAGTTTGAATTTGAATTCAAACTTGATTCAATCTTTGTGTTGTTGATTTGTCTTCCAAATGGCGTGTATATCAACAAAATAGGAGCTGAAATCTTCTTCAATTTTTTTAAATCTCAAATTTGGTTGAAACTTGAATTCAAATCATGATTGATCATTATCCATTTGTTTCTAACATGGCCGCCCCCCCTTTGTGGATAATGGAGATGATTTTGATTTCAACTTGATCAAGAGACTCTATCTTGGACACTTTTGAATTTGTCTTAGCATAGACAAGCATTCTCTTGAAACATTCTCTTGAAACATTCTCTTCAAACATTCTCTTGAAACATTCTCTTGAACATTCTCTTCAAACATTCTCTTGAAACATTCTCTTGAACATTCTCTTGTACCTAATTTACCTACAAAGCAAATACATAAAACTAAGATCACACGACACAAAATAAAAGTCCAAAAACAAAGAATGTAGACGTGCATGTGATACATGCTCAAGTTGAAGGTCCAATGAAATGAACCATAGGAGTCTTAGGTTCATCTTGAATATGTTTGTACAAGAAGGTGGCAACTTGATGACAAAGTTCCTTTGCCCTCCTTCTTGTCATAGGACCTTTGACCTCTTGATGGGGCCCTTGATCCTCATCATTCTAATTTTTTGTAAACACAAAACCAAAGTATTATATGTTTGTTTTCGCAATGCGGTGTCTTAACTGACCCTTTATAAAACAATCATATAACTTGTTCATAAAAGTATTACGGTTATATCAATTTAAAACAATTGAGGCACAATTGTAAAATTTCTTTTTACAAAACTTTTTGAATGCGGTGTCTTTTTTTTCAACGAAATATATACTTTGAAAGCTATGTTTTGTTTCGCAAAATGCAACGATCGAAAATTCAGTAAATATAAAGTTTTATAACATAATTTTGAATACGGTACCTCTCTTTTCAAAAATAAATACATATATTTTGAAATTATTTCTGCTTCGCAAAATTTAATAAGTTCATCGCAAGCAGATAAATATATTCAAAAGCGTTTAATAGTAAAATGCTTGCAATATCGATAGTTGACAAATAAAATTATCTTAGCAAAATAATATAGCTAAACAAAAGTTTGAGAAATATAAGAGGTATATAAATATATCGTTGTTCGAAAACATCAATATTTTGAAATATATCAGTCTTGTTAAGGGTAGTCGAAATTCCGTTAGGTGGCTGTACGAATTCGGAAAGGAGTATAGACTTGTAAAGTTAATAGTCTATAAAAAAATGAAAGTAGTTGAAATATTTTAGAGGCAAAAACCTTTGAAATACATTTAAAATATAAAATAGGTCTTAGTGTAAGTGCTTATATGGAAATAGTTGGCTGCTTGAAAAATAATAGTCAAATACTTCGTATAATTTTCCTAAGTTACTCCTTAATGCCAATGAAAAATCCACATATGTATCGTTTCTTATGAATCTTTAACTTAAGTTGTCCAATACTAGTATGGCACACTAAATAATAATCGACTTAGGGTATTCTTATTCACCATGCTTCCGCGCGCCACACTGATCCACTGTACTTCTTTACTTGGTTATTCAACCGCTAATTCTAACTTAGTTACATCTCACCTGAAAAGCAACCACTACTTGTTCATACTTATTCTAATCCAATTCAAGCCTAGTCGTTTGATTATTTCTTACGTGTTCATAGGAATCAACTCTTAACACTTTGCTATTCCACTGTACTTATTTTAGTAATGCTCAGTTATTATTATTAATCAATATCTCTAATAGGACTAACATCTTCGGCTTAGTTGAGACTCTAAAATTCAGCATCTTAATCATAACTATAAACTCCTCTGTACGATATTCTTTGCAAAACCCTATCGATCGTAACGCTAATAAATCTTTTTCTTAATAATTTGTTTTACTATCAAACATTTCTTAGGAACTACGATCCCAACTTAGACCTAGTCACGCTCTGACACTATTGTCAAAATAGAGGCATGAACCCGCTTCATTTATCACACTGGTACTGGGTTTGCTGGGGTCGGATCTAAGGAATTATACAAATTTATAATCAGCACTTAGGTGAGGCAAATAATTCAGAGTTGTATGGTCTGCCCTGGGTATACGTGGGCATATCCCTTATCCGATCATCACTTAGGTCTAATGTCATGACTTATTTCTAGAATTGATACGGGTATCCTCATTCTTTACGCTAAAATCATTACTTATTTCTAAGTTCGATGTCTAGAATATATTCACAGCTTATGGCTAAGATCAGTACTTATGTTTAAATCATCATCTGATGTTCGGATCACCACTTAATTTATAGAGCTTATATTTCGTATCGTCATCCCTTAAGTCTAAAATCGTCACTTACGTGATGCGTGCAACTCGTGGGCTCCAACAATTCCACCTTCCAAACGTCCTTCACAAAGGGTTAGGCACAAAGAAGTAAACTTCCCCTTGCTTCCTTAGTGATCAAACGTGTGGACAACGAGCAAGACCAACACTATAAGATGGTCGTTGATCAGGCAAACCAAGATGGCCCTCCTGGACGGCACCTTTTAGCAATGGCAATACCTTCAAATCGCTCAACTTTGAAGGATCTTAACTTAGGTTTTTAATGCAAAACCAAGAAAACAAAGTATCACTCAAAGTGAAGAAAATATCAAGAATTGTTATTCATCGAAAAGGTGAGTTTACAATCAGCCAAAGGGGTCTATTTATAGGCCTCTAACCCACGCCCATGACCAGATTTTTATCTCAAAATAAACTAGCTAATAATATTTGAAATTTGAAAACTATTTGAATTCAAAAAGTAAAACAAATCCTAGCTAAAATTTGAATTGCTTGCAAGGTGTCTTCTCTTCATGTTCAGCCGTGTATGTGGACTAAAAATGGAGCCTTGGAGGAGCTGATTTGATGACTGGATATGCTTGAGCTTGATTTCCAAAAGTTTGGGAGAAGTTTGACTTCAAGTTGAGATTGAATTTTGAGTGCACTTTGAATTTGAACCTAGGATATCCTTAACCTTCCAGCCGCTTCTTGATGAGTGATGAGGGTCTTAAAAATCTGATTTGATGATGATAAGATGGCTGGACTTGAATTCAAATGTTGATTGAAGATTGAATTCAAATTGAGTTTGAATTTGAATTCAAACTTGATTCAATCTTTGTGTTGTTGATTTGTCTTCCAAATGGCGTGTATATCAAGAAAATAGGAGCTGAAATCTTCTTCAATTTTAAATCTCAAATTTGGTTGAAACTTGAATTCAAATCATGATTGATCATTATCCATTTGTTTCAAATATGGCCGCCCCCCTTTGTGGATAATGGAGATGATTTTGATTTCAACTTGATCAAGAGACTCTATCTTGGACACTTTTGAATTTGTCTTAGCATAGACAAACATTCTCTTGAAACATTCTCTTGAAACATTCTCTTCAACATTCTCTTGAAACATTCTCTTGAAACATTCTCTTGAATCTTCAAACATTCTCTTGAAACATTCTCTTGAACATTCTCTTCAAACATTCTCTTGTACCTAATTTACCTACAAAGAAAAGACATAAAACAAAGATCACAAGACACAAGATAAAATTCAAAGAAACAAAGAGTGTAGACGTGCATGTGATACATGCTCAAGTTGAAGGTTCAATGAAATGAACCCAAGGAGTTTTAGGCTCATCTTGAACATATGCTTGTACAAGAAGGTGGCAACTTGATGACAAAGTTCCCTTGCCCTCCTTCTTGTCATAGGACCTTTGACCTCTTGATGGGGCCCTTGATCCTCATCGGACCCTTGATCCTCATCAATCCCCCCCTCCTCAAAAGGATTCGTCCTCGAATCAAAAAGGTCATCGGTGAAAGGGGTGAGATCAGCAACATTAAAAGTAGGTGAAACTGAACCATACCTGTCGGGAAGATCGAGGATGTAGGCATTGTCACCTATGCGTTTCAATACTTTAAAGGGTCCATCTCCTCGAGGCAACAATTTTGATTTTCGTTCATTGGGAAATCTTTCCTTGCGCAAATGTAACCAAACTAAATCTCCAAGTTTAAACACAACTCTTTTCCGATGTTTGTTAGCTCGTCTTTCATAAGCTTTGTTTTTTCTTTTCAAGTTGCGTTTTAACTTGTTCATGCAGTTTCTTTATGTTGTCCGCTTTTTGTTTACCATCAAGACTAGAACGTTCATGCACGGGAATAGGAATCAAATCGATGGGAGACAAGGGGTTAAAGCCATACACGATTTCAAATGGACTATGCAAAGTACCGTGATGGACACTCCTATTATATGCAAATTCTATATATGGCAAACAATCTTCCCAATGTTTAATGTGTTTTTGCAAAATGGCACGCAAAAGTTGAGAAAGAGTACGATTAACGACTTCAGTTTGTCCATCAGTTTGTGGGTGCGCGGTGGTGGAAAACAACAATTGTGTACCAAGTTTAGCCCACAAAACACGCCAAAAATGACTCAAGAATTTCGTATCTCTATCACTTACAATTGTACGTGGCATGCCATGCAATCTAACAATTTCCTTGAAGAACAAATCAGCAACATGTGTGGCATCATCAACTTTTCTACATGCAATGAAATGTGCCATTTTTGAAAATCGATCAACCACAACATAAATGCTATCGCGTCCTCCCCGAGACCTAGGAAGTCCTAAAACAAAGTCCATAGAAATGTCGATCCAAGGAGAATCAGGGACGGGTAAAGGCGTGTAAAGGCCATGTGGTTGGGACTTGGATTTGGCTTGTTTGCAAGTGATGCAATTACCACACAACCTCTCGACGTCTACTCTCATGTGGGGCCAATAGAAATGTTCTTTAAGAGTCTCAAGGGTTTTGAACACTCCGAAATGACCCATTAAACCTCCCCCATGGGCTTCTCTGGTCAATGCTTCTCGTAGGGATGATTGGGGAACGCACAATTTTTGTTCTTTGAAAAGATAACCCTCATGTATGTAAAATTTTCCAAATGGTGCTTCTTTACATGCCTCGAATATGGTGCCAAAGTCATGGTCATTGGGGTACAAGTCCTTAAGTGATTCAAATCCTAAGAAGCGGGAAGATAATGTAGTCACTAACGTGTATCTCCTAGAGAGGGCATCGGCAACTATATTATCCTTTCCTTGTTTGTACTTAATCACGTAAGGGAATTGTTCTATGAACTCTACCCATTTGGCATGTCTTTTGTTCAACTTTCCTTGCCCTTTAAGATACTTAAGGCTTTCGTGGTCAGTGTGGATCACAAATTCTTTGGGTTGAAGATAGTGTTGCCAAGTTTGTAGGGATCTCACAAGGGCATAAAGTTCCTTATCATAGGTAGAGTAATTCAATGATGCTCCTTTCAACTTTTCACTAAAGTAGGCTATGGGTTTCTTACTTTGGGTCAAGACTGCGCCTATACCCACTCCACTTGCATCACACTCGATCTCAAAGGTCTCGTCAAAATTTGGTAGTCTAAGTATGGGTGCAGTGGTCAGCCTACGTTTAAGTTCGTCAAATGCCTGTTGTTGTGGCTCTTCCCACCTAAAAGGCACATCTTTTTTCACAATTTCGTTTAGGGGTGCAGCTATGGAAGAAAAATCTTTGACAAAGCGTCTATAAAATCTGGCTAGTCCATGAAAACTACGAACTTCCCCTACATTCTTAGGTGTAGGCCACTCCACAATTGACCTAACCTTTTCCTCATCCATCTCTACTCCCTCAGCCGAAATGACAAAGCCTAGAAAAACTACGCGTTCTAAACAGAAAGAGCACTTCTTAAAGTTGGCGTAAAGTTGTTCTTGCTTAAGCTTTTCAAAAACGGCTCTAATGTGGTCAAGATGATCTTCTATGGTGTGGGAATAGATTAGGATATCATCGAAATAGACAACGACAAAGCGTCCTATGAACGCACGTAAGACTTCATTCATTAGCCTCATAAAGGTACTAGGGGCGTTGGTGAGCCCGAAGGGCATCACTAACCACTCATAGAGCCCAAACTTGGTTTTGAATGCAGTCTTCCATTCGTCCCCTTCTCGAATGCGTACCTGGAAGTACCCTTGCTTAAGGTCGATTTTGGTGAAGAATTTGGATCCGTGCAACATGTCTAACATATCGTCTAGCCTAGGTATGGGGTACCTATACTTGACGGTAATCTTGTTTATGGCTCGGCAATCGGTACACATTCTCCACGTTCCATCCTTTTTGGGTACTAAAATGACGGGGACGGCAGATGGGCTCAGACTCTCTCGGATTTGTCCACTAGCTAGGAGCTCCTCTACTTGCCTTTGGATTTCTTTGGTTTCTTCGGGGTTTGCTCAATAGGCTGGGCGATTGGGTAACACGGCTCCTGGGACAAAGTCGATTTGGTGTTCTATCCCTCTAATGGGTGGTAATCCGGATGGTGGTTCGGAAGGAAATAAAACTTCATATTCTTGGATAAGGGACGCAACTGAGGTAGGTAAGTTTGGTGGGAGTTCTTCAAGGGCAAGTTGACACGACTTTGGGATGATGATGAATACAGTTTGGTTGTTATAAAGTGCACGTGTAACCTCTCTTTTCTTTGCGAAATACCCACACTTCTTTTTGGACTCGTTGACACTTAGGGGCACTACCTCTTTTCCCTTGCTCTCATTTTTTTTGTTCTCACTTTTCATACACTCCACGAATTTTCTCTCGGCTTCTTTTTCCTTAGGATCGGCTCTAGACTTGGACATGCGTTGGTGATCCTCGTGGACTTTGTGTGGTGGAAGTGCATGCAGTTTGTACAATTTGCCATTCAATTTGAAAGAATAACGATTCAAATAACCATCATATGTCACATGTCTATCAAATTGCCATGGCCTACCAAGTAAGATATGACTAGCATGCATTGGGGCGACATCACATAAAACATCATCTTTGTAGCTACCAATGCTAAGAGAAATTAAAACTTGTTTACTTACGCTAACTTCACCGCAGTCATTTAGCCATGCAAGTTTGTAAGGGTGCGGATGATTAGTCATAGGCAAATTCAGTTTTCTTACTAATTCGATGCTAGCCACATTAGCACAAGAACCGGAATCAATGATCATGGTGCACACTTTACCATTTTTCATGCAATGAATATGGAAAATGTTTTCTCTATGTTGTTCGTGATCATCTAATTTCGGATATGCATTTAAAGCTCTACGCACAACAAGAAACTCTTTAGTGTCAAACATCTAATGCGCCTAGATCCTCTTCAGGTTCAATTTCATTATCATGCTCAGACTCGTTTTCATGCTCGGACTCAAACACATATTCGTTTGTCTCTTCAATTAACATGATTCTTTTTGCATTAGGACATTCTTTTCCTATGTGACGACGTCCTTGACATTTATAACATTTAATGTCTCGAAACCTGTTTGAGGAATCCGAAGGATTTCCGGCAGGAGCCTTTTGTTCAGTGCGTTCGTCTCTCCTTTGTGTGGATTGCACACGATTGTCCATTATTTGTGATGCTCCTTGGTCACGCGTTTGGCCTCCTGTAGGCCGTGAACTTCCTGCTCCTGAAGGCTTGCTGTGAAATCTTGACGAAGATTGATTAGTACGATAATTGGAATTGAAATTAGAGGAGTTACGTACCTTTAATTGTGCTTCAATCTTCTCAGCCATATGGACCATGGTTGTGAGGTCGAGGTAAGGTTGAAGGTCAACCCTTTGAGCAATCTCCCTGTTTAAACCATGTAAGAATCGAGCCTTGGTGGCTTCTTCAGGTTCCTGCAAGTTAGACCTCTCCAACAAAATTTCTAACTCTTTATAGTACTCGTCTACACTTTTGGAACCTTGTCGTAAGTTATGCAAGCTTGTGAAAATAGAACTCTCATAATTGTTTGGAATAAAACGTTGTCGCATTTCAAACTTCATTTCTTCCCAAGTGGCGATTGGGGGTTGTCTTGTCTTAGTTCTATTTCGACACAAATTCGTCCACCAATTAAGTGCATAACCAGAAAATTCAATGGAAGCATACCTCACTTTTTGCAATTCACTATAATTGGTACAAGAAAAGATCAAATCCACTTTCGTTTCCCATTCTAAATATTCCTCCGCATTACTTTTACCATAAAACGTGGGAATACTTATTTTGGTTTTGAGAAAATCGTCATCTTGCGGGAAAAGGGGATTTTGGCGTCTTTGGTAACCACGAGGATGGTGGTCATCAAAGTCATAATCATCATGCTCAAAGGGAATGTAATCATCATTGTACCTTCTTGGAGCGTACCTTCTTGCTTGTGTAGGGGGAGCAAACCGTCTCGCTTCGGTGTGTGGGGGTCGAATGTTATCGTCCCCAACTTCTTCCGGAGGATGGCGCCTTGGTTGTGGTGGTGGAACGGCCCTGCTTGTTCCTTGGCCATCACTCGTTTTGTAGCTTCGCTCCACGTCTTCCAAGCGATGCTTAATTATCTCATTGTCGTGCATGAGTTTCTTAAGCATTTCCAGCATTTGTTGTTGAGTATTGTCAACAGTTTCGGCTCCTTTAGACTTGCTAGATGCGGAATTGCTGCTGGCCATTGTACCTAAGGAATTGAACGAAAAATAAACTATGAACACTCCGCTTTCTATTCTTTCCACTCTCTTACCACTTTGGTTCTTGGATAACCTGAAGTTAAGAGGTCTCAAAGTGATCAATAAGGAAGTGTATTGCCAAGGCTTCTTCTAACCACAATGTTCTCCGCTTGTTTCTTCCTTTTTGCTTTCAAGTTGCACCAATTAGTATCAAAGTAGAACCAATTGAAATGAACTCAAACTTGAACTTTATACTAAGACTCAAAGAAAATAAGCAACCAAAGTTGATGTATAAGGCTGAACCAAAGATAAACTAAGGGTTGCCGTGGGCAATCTTTAGTTAATTTTGATTCTATGCACTTACTATCCACAAAATGGTTCAAGTCATGCAACAATCGAGCAACCAAACGTGTGATTGGTTCAAGAAGATCAAGGGTTGGAGAATTGGGTATAGGGGACGGGAAAGTGGGTAATATGGTATCCAAGGTTTGCAAGTCGTACCAAAAAATTTTCCACGCAATGCACAAACGTTTTGCCCGTTTTCTTTGGTCTTGTTCTTTTTGTTTTTTTTCTTTTTCTTCCTTGCTATTTCAATTGAGCAAGATTCAGATTCTCCGTTTTTTTTTTGACTAAGGGCAGAATTGGAATTTCACTTGTTTGCGCTTAGCACTTGCGTTTTTGGACAGAATAGTGCAATGTATTTAAAATGCAATTTGTATCTTGGACTTGCAACAAAATTGACCTTGGAAGGTGATGGAAATTGGGTAAGGCCGAATAGGGGTTAGGGTTAGGTTTTTTTTGATTTAGGGTGGTTTTGAATGTTTTGGGGTTGTGCGGAATGTAGTTGTAGGAATGGAACGGATGTTGTAAATTGACTATTTGGGTTGGTAATTGATGATTGGTGTGGCCAATTTGGATATTGGTTGGTCTAGGACAGAATTTGAGCAAAATTCAAATTCTAGGGTTAGGGTTTATTTGAATGAATTGGGATCTTTAGAATCTGATTGTTTTTGGGTAAATTGGATTGGGGCTTTTTTGTATGGGGTGTAAATAGAGTTGTTTGGGACCAGGTTGGTGCGTTTTAAGGTTGGGTTGGGGTGGGGTTGGTTGGGCCGTGGGGTGGGGTGGGGGAATTAGGGTTTTGAAAATGGTTCGGGAAGGCAAACACACGTATGACTACTTGTCTTAAAGCATGAAATCAATCACAATGCGAATCATAAGATGCATACAATCATCACCAACTAAAAGCTTCGGTAGCAACAAGATGATTTGAAACCGAGGTAGCTTTATAGGATGATGGTTGAAATATTTTGAAGAAGGCTGAATGTAACCTAAAAATGCAACGAACCCTAATGTGTTCAAGTTTGAATGACTAAAAAAAATCAGATTGTGATATGAGAGGAAATAAAGGAAATGACACTTGAATGATGAAAAGCAAAATGCAGCAACGTGCAAGGAATCAAAGCAATGTTTTTGCTGGGGTCGGATCTAAGGAATTATACAAATTTATAATCAGCACTTAGGTGAGGCAAATAATTCAGAGTTGTATGGTCTGCCCTGGGTATACGTGGGCATATCCCTTATCCGATCATCACTTAGGTCTAATGTCATGACTTATTTCTAGAATTGATACGGGTATCCTCATTCTTTACGCTAAAATCATTACTTATTTCTAAGTTCGATGTCTAGAATATATTCACAGCTTATGGCTAAGATCAGTACTTATGTTTAAATCATCATCTGATGTTCGGATCACCACTTAATTTATAGAGCTTATATTTCGTATCGTCATCCCTTAAGTCTAAAATCGTCACTTACGTGATGCGTGCAACTCGTGGGCTCCAACAATTCCACCTTCCAAACGTCCTTCACAAAGGGTTAGGCACAAAGAAGTAAACTTCCCCTTGCTTCCTTAGTGATCAAACGTGTGGACAACGAGCAAGACCAACACTATAAGATGGTCGTTGATCAGGCAAACCAAGATGGCCCTCCTGGACGGCACCTTTTAGCAATGGCAATACCTTCAAATCGCTCAACTTTGAAGGATCTTAACTTAGGTTTTTAATGCAAAACCAAGAAAACAAAGTATCACTCAAAGTGAAGAAAATATCAAGAATTGTTATTCATCGAAAAGGTGAGTTTACAATCAGCCAAAGGGGTCTATTTATAGGCCTCTAACCCACGCCCATGACCAGATTTTTATCTCAAAATAAACTAGCTAATAATATTTGAAATTTGAAAACTATTTGAATTCAAAAAGTAAAACAAATCCTAGCTAAAATTTGAATTGCTTGCAAGGTGTCTTCTCTTCATGTTCAGCCGTGTATGTGGACTAAAAATGGAGCCCTGGAGGAGCTGATTTGATGACTGGATATGCTTGAGCTTGATTTCCAAAAGTTTGGGAGAAGTTTGACTTCAAGTTGAGATTAAATTTTGAGTGCACTTTGAATTTGAACCTAGGATATCCTTAACCTTCCAGCCGCTTCTTGATGAGTGATGAGGGTCTTGAAAATCTGATTTGATGATGATAAGATGGCTGGACTTGAATTCAAATGTTGATTGAAGATTGAATTCAAATTGAGTTTGAATTTGAATTCAAACTTGATTCAATCTTTGTGTTGTTGATTTGTCTTCCAAATGGCGTGTATATCAAGAAAATAGGAGCTGAAATCTTCTTCAATTTTTTTAAATCTCAAATTTGGTTGAAACTTGAATTCAAATCATGATTGATCATTATCCATTTGTTTCTAACATGGCCGCCCCCCCTTTGTGGATAATGGAGATGATTTTGATTTCAACTTGATCAAGAGACTCTATCTTGGACACTTTTGAATTTATCTTAGCATAGACAAACATTCTCTTGAAATTCTCTTGAAACATTCTCTTCAACATTCTCTTGAAACATTCTCTTGAAACATTCTCTTCAAACATTCTCTTGAACATTCTCTTCAAACATTCTCTTGTACCTAATTTACCTACAAAGAAAAGACATAAAACAAAGATCACAAGACACAAGATAAAATTCAAAGAAACAAAGAGTGTAGACGTGCATGTGATACATGCTCAAGTTGAAGGTTCAATGAAATGAACCCAAGGAGTTTTAGGCTCATCTTGAACATGCTTGTACAAGAAGGTGGCAACTTGATGACAAAGTTCCCTTGTCCTCCTTCTTGTCATAGGACCTTTGACCTCTTGATGGGGCCCTTGATCCTCATCGGACCCTTGATCCTCATCATTACGGCAAGGTCATCACTTAACCTCTTAAGGTCACGTCTTATTCCTAACAACATGCCTAATACATAATCATTACTTACGACTAAAAATCGGTACTTATGTCTAAGATGTGACTTAGGGGCAGAATCGTAACTTAATTTCTAAGCTCATGGCCTAAACCTATGCTTCCATCGTGGATCTAGAACCATGCTCTGAAAGATCGCACAGTCGAACACGTAGTACTTCTTCAACTCATTCCGAAACTAGATCCAAGTAGTCGGCAGTGTCAGTTGTGCTGTGACATCACTCCTCCGCATCTCCTTGTCGAAGAATCTTAGGTCCAAGTGAGATGGTGGTAGAAGCGGTGCATGCCGGTTCAGCAGCTGATGCTTGATGAGCTACAGCCTAACCTTGTGGATACAAACACTGACGATGACACCTCATTGCCCCACAATGGTCCCATAACAAGGAGTATGGCTAAGAAATTGTTACAATGTGTTGAATCATTTCTTTACAGGCATGAAGAGGATGAGCCAAGCAAAGATGATGTCCATTGGGTTTATATGATACAAGTTATGATCTAGTTGTATCAAATGCATGTTGTACATATCTTTAGATGTTCTTTTAATATTGTTAGTTTGTTAACTTTGTTTTAGGATAGTTTGTGTTGTATTCTTGCCTTATCTTTCAGGTACACGTTTTTAGCTTGAAGATGCAAATCAAACCTGAATTTTTGTCCAAACAAAGAGGTGAAATGCAAGTAGCTTACAAGCAAGGTGGTGACAAGCACCCATGTCAAAAAATCTGATTTCTTCTCACGTGAATAAGGAAGAAACAAGCAGCTCAAAGCTATAACCAATAGGAAGGAGTCTTGCAAAAGCTTAAACCAATCACAATCAAGTTAGAAAAAGAATGCAAGCTGCTCAACATTTGATCCAATCAAATTCTTGAAGGAAAAAACGTTGGTTTAAGGCCTAGATACTTTGAAAATTCAAAGACCAACTTGCAACCAATCAAAAGGGAGTTCAACCAAGCTGCTCACTACAACATCCAATCAGAATTTTTGGCTGAATTCAAGCAAGGAAAGAAACGTTGTCTAAGCAAAGTTTGTTTGAAAATTCAACACCAAGTTGCAACCAATTAAAGGCCTTTCTCAAAGCAAGCTGCTCTATGTGTTATCCAATCAAATTGATCAAATAAAGAAGGCTGAATCTAGCAAAGAATACACGGCAAGCAAGCAGAACTTTTGGAACCAAAAGATGCTCAAACAATTTCCAAGCAAAGCATGTCATTTTAGACTAGTACCTTGTACATTAAAGCTTGTACTTCCTAGCATTTTCGTTTGTATAAGTAAGGGTAGGAACCATATTGTAAAAACAACCATTATCAAACATATTTCAACCAAATTTCCTTCAAGGAGTTTACAACTATTTCATAGTTGAAGTTTGAAACCACTAACGGTTTTCTTTCAAGTTCCTAGCCTAGAACTTGTTAGTATTTGCTTCATCATTTGGTTTACAGCATCTTAGGGTCTCATTGAGGTTTTAGATGTGTTGGTGTTGGACCTGTATAGCACCACTAGAGGGGGGGTGAATAGTGGGTTAGCGGAAATTACACTACAATTACCTTCAAAAACTTGTTTGAAGACCCCTTTGCCTCTTTAGCCTCAGATTCTGGAATTTCCAGAAACAGTTCACTGTTTTGAGCGCTTTGGTTGAACCACTTATACACCTGTGCAAGCTCTCAAACTTGGCAGAGATCAAGTTTAGAATGTTTATAGTATGTCATAAAAATTTCAGTCAATTCCAAGCAAGTTTGCACGTTCAAATAAGCAAGATAAGTAAAGTGTGCAATTCTGGCAGTTTCAGGCAGAATGTTAGCTTAACTTCAAACGATGATATCTCAAAATCTACCCGTGCTATTTTGATGAATCTTATGTCAAATTAAACCTTACGATGTCTAGTTTAATTTGATATAAGGCTCACTTCAAGATTCGTAGGATAACCTATTCAAATTGAACAAGTTTTGCACACTGGTCAGAATTGTTCACAGAATGTAGCAACAATTTTGTGAAGACGATTTGAATATGCTAAACTCCTTAGAATTTAGTGATTCTTGCGGCTAATGAAAGCTAACACATTGAAGTATAATATATCCAAAATTCATGCAATTCTAAGACTGTTTGCTTGTTCAATTATGCGTGCCAAGTTAGTGTAATTCTCAGGCAGAAAACAGTAAGTGCAGGAAATAAGTAAAGAACACAAGGAATTATCCTGGTTCGGTCAATGTGACCTACTCCAGTCCCAAGAGACACCTTCTCTTGGATTTCACTAAACACCAAACACCAAAGTCACCTTACAAAGCCAAAGGAAGAAGCTTTTCACCAACTTCTTCAAGAGACTTCACCAAAACAAACAGCAACTAGTTTGTTTCACCTTTTCACCTTTGCACCTTTTGCTCACCTCTAAGGAGTAAGCTTTATACACCAGCTTCTCCCTTACAATATGTCGTTTAAAAGGTGTTGAAATGACAAGAAATGAAGAACTATACAATCATAAAGCTTGCTGCAAATGTGTTCTTCAATATAGAAGAATAGAAGAGAAGAATGGAGACAAAGAGCTGAATGTCTTGCTTGCTTTTCTTTTGTTTTTCGTTGGTGCACTTTTACTCTTCACCTTTGGAGCTATTTATAGCCAAGAGGACAGCCTAAAGGCTCCTCTAAGAGACGTTGGAGCTGGTTGAGAATGAAGAGATTTCAGCACTTTTCTATCTATCCAAATGAAACTTATCTTTTGTTGCTTTGAATTGGTCTTCAAACTGAACTTTTATCCTTCATCTTATCCCATTATAGACGTTGGAATGAGGTGGAAAATGACTTCATTTGAACGTTTAAAAGGCAGCTCCAATCAGCAATGTCCATGTGTAAATAACTTGCCATGTGTGCAGCTGAATTGGCATGTATTTTGAACAAATTTGGCTCCTCATTTTGAACATTAAATGGCCGTTGGAATGTAGCTAAAAGATAGAGAGAATTCAGCTAAGCCTTTGAATTTGACTTGGTCTTCAATCATATAGCCGTTGCATATGGCTTTGGTTGAGAGACTTTTGCTTCAAATTTGCTACATTGTAGGACTTGTTTTTGTCACACATTATAACCTGAATCTTGACCATATAGTATACGAAATTTTGCTCCATTTTTGAGCCAAGATAACCGTTGTAAACAGCTCACAAGATATGCAAGAATAGTCATTTGAAATCAGCACCAAAATAGGGTTTGTTTCAACTTGCCTTGACTTGTTCAAAAGCTGAAAGTTTGAACATGATTTGTGCGCCAATATCCGTGTGTACACATATAATATATAGTCACTTATGTCTTCAACATGTAGCATAGAATACCATATGAAGAATGCCAAGAATTCCAAGAAAACCATATATGTGATAACCATAAGAATTCCATTTGAGATACCATGCTGCCCATTTCCATAAATATAGGGCACGTACCATATGTGACATAAACACATATAAACATCATATAAACAATATATAACACGTTAGAAGATCCATTGGCAAGTGAAGAGACCAGAATACCCCTTAGCACAAAAATAGGAATTTTGTCCTAGGATGAACCTAGACATGGTGCTGCTCCAGATTCATTTTTGCCATGATGTGACATGACTTATAAATGTGTCATATGATCATATAAATCCGTTGGAAGAAGACCAAATAAGAATGAGAAGTCCAAATGGTGAAATTACCAAAATAACCCTTATAAAGATCAATAAGCTTCACCACCGTGTCAAGTCAGTTTTTCCTCAGCCAATTAGATTCTAAATTGAATAAGGATCATGTGGGCTTTTGAATCACTCAATTTGGAGTTCATTTGCTCAAGATATGAATCAAAACCTGCAATAGAATACTAAACCGAGCAATTTGCCTTATATTGTAAGTCATGTGACTTCAAGGCTTGGTTAGATCATATAATTAACATGTATTGGCATATATATCATCTAAGATCAGTTTGAACATGTCTTGATTTAGACATGTGATTGAATTGGCCAAGTTCAATCTCATGATCTTAATCAAACTTGTTCAATCTTGATTCATTCAATCAATTTCACATTTAGCTCATAAATTCTAGCTCATAAATTCAATCTCATGCACACATATACTTTAAACGTTATACACACATACATGCTCACATATGCATTTTGCAATATATCACAACAATCTACATGCTCACATATGCATTTTGCAATCATTCAAACATGATATATCACAACAATCTCCCCCTTTTGATGATTTGCAAAATTACCCCACATATGTGTATATTAAGCATCTAAATCAAGTATAAGCTTCTCTTTAAATCAAGTTAAGCTGCTCCCCCTTAATGTGTTATCTCCCCCTTAACATGATATACATATGTCTCTCCCCCTTAATTTTGTAAATTATGCAAAAGACTGAACTATGTGCACGGTGTAGGAGTCAGGTGTGAGCAATTAATCCAAGTCTTGCACGTAAATGCTCAAAGATAGCTTGATTAAGGGGTTTAGTGAATATGTCAGCTACTTGTTGATCAGTTCTAACATGTTCAATGTGTATATGTCCAAGATTAACATGATCACGGAGAAAATGATAACGTACTTCTATATGCTTTGCCTTAGAGTGTAGTACAGGGTTTTTAGACAAATTTATAGCACTTGTACTATCACAATAGATGGGGATATTATTTACTTGTATTTCAAAGTCTGAAAGTTGTTGTTTAATCCATAATAGTTGAGTACAACATAGACTTAAAGCCATATATTCTGCTTCAGTAGTAGAAAGTGCAACACTAGATTGTTTCTTTGAAAACCAAGATATTAGTGAGTTTCCTAGGAATTGACATGTTCCACTAGTGCTCTTTCTATCTACTCTACATCCACCATAATCTGCATCTGAATATGCATGTAGACTTAGACTAGATTGTCTATCATACCATAAGCCTAATGTTGGTGTATGTTGAAGATATCTAAATATTCTTTTTACAGCTTTAAAGTGTGACAACTTAGGCATACTTTGAAATCTTGCACACATACATACTGCAAACATAATATCAGGTCTACTAGCAGTTAGATATAGCAATGAACCAATCATAGACCTATATAGTTTTTCATCAAATGCAACACCATTTTCATCTTTGTCTAATTTTGTTGAAGTACACATTGGTGTTGGAGATGGTTTCAAGTTTTCAAAGTTGAATTTCTTTATCATATCTCTTATGTATTTGGCTTGATTGATATGTATACCACTTGATGTTTGTTTTATTTGCAAGCCTAAGAAATAGTTTAATTCACCAACCATAGACATTTCAAACTCAGACTTCATACAATCTTCAAAGTCTTTTACTAAGTTAGGATTAGTTGAACCAAAGATTATGTCATCTACATATATTTGTATTACAAGCAAATCTTTGTCTTTCTTTTTCAAGAATAAGGTACTATCTATGGTTCCTCTTTGAAAGTTGTTACTTAGTAAAAAGTTGGCAAATCTTTCATACCATGCACGGGGGGCTTGTTTCAAACCATATAAGGCTTTCTTAAGTTTATATACATGATTAGGGTTCTTTGGATCTTCAAAGCCTGGTGGTTGTTTAACAAAAACTTCTTCTTGGATATAGCCATTTAAGAATGCACTCTTAACATCCATTTGGAATAGTTTGATGTTATTATAACATGCAAAAGCTAATAAGAGGCGTATGGATTCTAATCTTGCTACGGGGGCAAATGTTTCATCGTAATCAATGCCCTCTTCTTGATTATATCCTTGAGCTACAAGTCTTGCTTTATTTCTTACTACAACCCCTTGTTCATTCATTTTGTTCCTAAACACCCATTTAGTTCCAATGATTGATTTATCCTCGGGTTTAGGTACTAAATCCCACACATTGTTTCTTTCAAATTGGTTTAACTCTTCATGCATTGCATCTATCCAATATGCATCGTTTAAGGCATCATTCACATTCTTGGGTTCAATTTGGGATATAAGTGCATGCCATTGATCATATTCATTAGGATCTATTTGTCTACGTGTTCTAACCCCTTGATTTACATCTCCTATGATAAGTTCTTGAGGATGCTTTTGTTTATCTCTTATTTGCCACCAATTACTTGGTTGTGCATCTTCAATAGGTTCATGATGTTCAATAGGTTGGTTAGGCACATTTTCTTCATTATGTTCTTGTGTAGGGGGAGTTTGAACTTCATGCATTTCAAGAGTTTGATTTGGTGTTTCAATTTGATCATTTGTAGGTGGTAGGATAAGTTCATCTTCATCATGAAGTATTTGATCATTTGGTACATAGATTTCATGTTGATTACTTGTTTGGAGATATGCATTTTCATTGAACTTCACATGTATAGATTCAACTATCTTTCTTGTTTGTGCATTATAACATCTATATGCTTTAGAGTTCATTGAATATCCCACAAATATATGTTCATCAGACTTAGGATCAAACTTATCTAAGTTATCTTTTGTGTTCAATACAAAGCATTTACAACCAAAGACTTTTAGATAGTTTACCTTTGGTAGTCGTCCATTTAAGATTTCATATGGTGTTTTGTTCAATTTCTTTCTTATTGATAGTCTGTTGATCATATAACTTGAAGTGTTTACTGCTTCAGCCCATAAGAATTTAGGTACTTTGTTTTCTACCATCATTGTTCTTGCTACTTCTTGAATAGTCCTATTCTTTCTTTCAACTACACCATTAAGTTGAGGAGTTCTTGGTGGGGAGAATTCATGTTTTATACCCTTTTCATTACAGAATTTGATTAATTCACTATTTTTAAACTCACCACCTCTATCACTCCTTATCTTAATAACATGTGATTCATGTTCATTTTCAAGTTGTCTAATTTGATTAGCTATAGATGATGCACTTTCATCTTTTGAAGCAAGAAACAATGTCCAAGTATATCTTGAGAAATCATCAACTATTACACATACATAATAACTTCCACCTAAGCTTCTTGTTCTACATGGACCAAATAAGTCTATATGCAAGAGTTCTAGTATTCTTGACGTTGTGACCTTGGTTTTAGGCTTAAGGGATTCTCTAACATGTTTGCCTTTGATACAAGATTCACATAGTTGAAAATCATCCAAGTTAAGTTTAGGCAATCCTTTAACAAGACTTTTAGCGTGTAGTTTTTCTAAGGTTGATATACCAATGTGTCCTAAACGTCTATGCCAAAGATTGGGATCAGATTCATGTGAAACAAGACATTTTGTGTTACTACTTAGCATATCATCCATGTTAAGCACATATATGTTTCCTTCACGTTTTCCTTTTAACACAACTTGATTGTTGTTATCCATTATCTTACAAGAAGTGGAGGAGAAGAGAACATTCAAGTTGTTGTCACATAGTTGAGAAACACTTAAAAGCTCAAAGGTTAAGTTACTTACAAGTAGGACGTTTTTGATCTCAAACTTGTTTGGATCACCAACCTTGCCTTTGCCAATTATTTGGCCTTGGTTGTTGTCTCCAAAGGTAACTTTGCCACCTTTTGCAACGTTCTTAAGTGTGCTAAACAAATTTTTGTTGCCCGTCATATGTCTTGAGCAACCACTATCAACTATCCAATTGGTTTTGTTCTTTTCATCTTCTTTGTTGTTATAACCAGCAACTTGTCTTTCTTTGATGTTATGTACCTACAAATGTAAATAACAACTTAGGTACCCTTTGATTTTGGGTCCTTTCAAGGTTAGACAAGTTAAGTTCATGTTAGTGTACCTTTAGGTACCCAAACTTGAACAACCTTTCTTGGTTTTGAAATGTTAAAATCATGTTGCATATAATGAACAAATAGTGGATTTTGATACATAGAATATGATGGAAAAGGGGCTGCACATTTATGTCTAGTTGAATAAGCATTGTAAGTTCTATATGCATTTGAATGTTGCCATGTATATGAGTTATATCTTGGCCGTGTATAAGCATTGAATTTAGGCCGTGTATACGCAAGATGTTGTGTGTGTCTAGGCCGTGTGTTGTAAACTGATTTAGGCCGAGAGTATGTCATGTTTTTCACATAAGCATGTTGTTGCATATAAGGCATAACTTGAGCAGATTTCATACTACTTTGTTTAGGCATTCTTGTATACATGTAAGCATGGTTTCTAGGTGTATTTGCCTTCCTATATGTTGATGCATTTTGCAATCTTTGTGATGAAGGTGGTGTGGGCAGAATAGGTTCATTTCTAAATGCATTTGGCCTATATTTCATGTTGGTTGAAGATGATACAAATGTTGTTTCCTTAGGTGTGTATTCAGCTTCTTTAACATATCCAAGACCTTGTTTGTCATTTCCATGCTTTTGAGATGCAATAAGAGTGTCTAACATGTTGGAACCATTCTTAAATTGTTCTAAAGATTTGTTCAAGTCTAGGTTGCATGCTTTTAATGATTCAAATTCAGTTTGTATTTCATGTAATTTAGACTTTAAAACGTTGTAATCAACACATTGCACACATTGCACATTTTCATGTTTGTTCTTAAGTTCCTTAATCTGATTTTGCATTGAACTAATAGTGTTAGATGATTCAAGTTGAAGAACTTCTAGTTGAGAAGTTAGATTCAAGTTAGACGTCTCCAACTTGTTCTTCTCCTCAACTATTCTTTTCTTCTCCTTGGATAGCTTCTTATATCTATCATGCAACTTTTCTAATTCATCCAACAATTCATCTTGAGTAAAATCACATTCAGAGTCAGAATCGAATGTTACCTCATTTGTAGACTTTGAAGCCAAACATGTTTGTGCAACTTCAGGTTCCTCCTCGGATTCGGATGAAGATGTGTCATCCCAAGTGCTTGCCTTAAGAGCTTTCTTCCTCCTTTGCTTAGGTTCTACTCTAGTTTGTGTCCTTGTCTTTTCATCCATGTCACGGTTTTTGTTCTTGTTTGGACAATCATATGAGATGTGTCCTTGTTTGCCACATTCATAACACTTAAGTTCTTTATCATACCATTTACCATCTTGTTTGTTAGATTTCACATTGATAGGGGCAGCTGATTTTGCTTGTCTTTTAGTTGGTCTTTTCTTGAAAAACTTCCTTAAACGCCTAGCTAACAACATTATGTCTTCTTCATCACTTTCATCATCACTTTCATACTCGGCTTGATTAGATGATTCGGGTTCATTTGTTACAAATGCAAGTGATTTAGACTTGTTACTAGTTTCAACCTTTCTTATATTCAACTTGTTTTCATAAACTTTTAAAGAGCCTATCAATTCATCAAGTTTTATTTGAGAAAGATCTTTGCTTTCTTCAATGGCACTAACTTTGGCATCCCATTCAATTGGCAAACTTCTCAAAACTTTTTGCACTTTTTCTTTCATCAAAAACGTTTTACCAAGGGATTCAAGTGAGTTGTATAAGTTTGTAAGCCTTAAATCCATATCAACAATTGATTCATTAGGCAGTAAATGAAATGTTTCAAGTGTAGTCATTAACATGTTAATCTTTGATTCCTTTACTTGATTAGTTCCTTCATGCTTCATTTCAAGACATTTCCACATATCCTTTGCACTTAAACATGAAGAGACATAGGCAGATTCACTCCTACTTAAACCATTCAACAATAATTGCATTGCTTTAGCATTAAGACTCATTTTCTTTTTATCTTCATCACTCCAATCTTTTCTATATTTCTCAACTTCTTGTGATAAGCCATCAATTATAACATGCTTAGTAGGCACATAAGGTCCATCTTCAATGATAGACCACAAGTCTATATCAATAGCCATTAAGAACAATTTCATCCTAAGTTTCCAATGACTAAAGTTTTCTCCATCAAAAAGAGGTGGTCTTTGTGTGGACATGCCTTCTAATTCTATTTTCATGTGTGACTTAGACATGCTTCTTAGTGTGTGAGAAAACGTTTAAAACACTTATAAGAAGGAAAGAAAGTGTCACCTTGTTGTAGATACCAAATATGAAGAATATAAGACAACCAGAAAATTTCCAGCAACTTTGCAACTTGGAGTGTAAACTGTTTTCAGCTCAAATAAGAATATGGTGCTCAACCTTGCTCTGATACCACTTGTTGGACCTGTATAGCACCACTAGAGGGGGGGGTGAATAGTGGGTTAGCGGAAATTACACTACAATTACCTTCAAAAACTTGTTTGAAGACCCCTTTGCCTCTTTAGCCTCAGATTCTGGAATTTCCAGAAACAGTTCACTGTTTTGAGCGCTTTGGTTGAACCACTTATACACCTGTGCAAGCTCTCAAACTTGGCAGAGATCAAGTTTAGAATGTTTATAGTATGTCATAAAAATTTCAGTCAATTCCAAGCAAGTTTGCACGTTCAAATAAGCAAGATAAGTAAAGTGTGCAATTCTGGCAGTTTCAGGCAGAATGTTAGCTTAACTTCAAACGATGATATCTCAAAATCTACCCGTGCTATTTTGATGAATCTTATGTCAAATTAAACCTTACGATGTCTAGTTTAATTTGATATAAGGCTCACTTCAAGATTCGTAGGATAACCTATTCAAATTGAACAAGTTTTGCACACTGGTCAGAATTGTTCACAGAATGTAGCAACAATTTTGTGAAGACGATTTGAATATGCTAAACTCCTTAGAATTTAGTGATTCTTGCGGCTAATGAAAGCTAACACATTGAAGTATAATATATCCAAAATTCATGCAATTCTAAGACTGTTTGCTTGTTCAATTATGCGTGCCAAGTTAGTGTAATTCTCAGGCAGAAAACAGTAAGTGCAGGAAATAAGTAAAGAACACAAGGAATTATCCTGGTTCGGTCAATGTGACCTACTCCAGTCCCAAGAGACACCTTCTCTTGGATTTCACTAAACACCAAACACCAAAGTCACCTTACAAAGCCAAAGGAAGAAGCTTTTCACCAACTTCTTCAAGAGACTTCACCAAAACAAACAGCAACTAGTTTGTTTCACCTTTTCACCTTTGCACCTTTTGCTCACCTCTAAGGAGTAAGCTTTATACACCAGCTTCTCCCTTACAATATGTCGTTTAAAAGGTGTTGAAATGACAAGAAATGAAGAACTATACAATCATAAAGCTTGCTGCAAATGTGTTCTTCAATATAGAAGAATAGAAGAGAAGAATGGAGACAAAGAGCTGAATGTCTTGCTTGCTTTTCTTTTGTTTTTCGTTGGTGCACTTTTACTCTTCACCTTTGGAGCTATTTATAGCCAAGAGGACAGCCTAAAGGCTCCTCTAAGAGACGTTGGAGCTGGTTGAGAATGAAGAGATTTCAGCACTTTTCTATCTATCCAAATGAAACTTATCTTTTGTTGCTTTGAATTGGTCTTCAAACTGAACTTTTATCCTTCATCTTATCCCATTATAGACGTTGGAATGAGGTGGAAAATGACTTCATTTGAACGTTTAAAAGGCAGCTCCAATCAGCAATGTCCATGTGTAAATAACTTGCCATGTGTGCAGCTGAATTGGCATGTATTTTGAACAAATTTGGCTCCTCATTTTGAACATTAAATGGCCGTTGGAATGTAGCTAAAAGATAGAGAGAATTCAGCTAAGCCTTTGAATTTGACTTGGTCTTCAATCATATAGCCGTTGCATATGGCTTTGGTTGAGAGACTTTTGCTTCAAATTTGCTACATTGTAGGACTTGTTTTTGTCACACATTATAACCTGAATCTTGACCATATAGTATACGAAATTTTGCTCCATTTTTGAGCCAAGATAACCGTTGTAAACAGCTCACAAGATATGCAAGAATAGTCATTTGAAATCAGCACCAAAATAGGGTTTGTTTCAACTTGCCTTGACTTGTTCAAAAGCTGAAAGTTTGAACATGATTTGTGCGCCAATATCCGTGTGTACACATATAATATATAGTCACTTATGTCTTCAACATGTAGCATAGAATACCATATGAAGAATGCCAAGAATTCCAAGAAAACCATATATGTGATAACCATAAGAATTCCATTTGAGATACCATGCTGCCCATTTCCATAAATATAGGGCACGTACCATATGTGACATAAACACATATAAACATCATATAAACAATATATAACACGTTAGAAGATCCATTGGCAAGTGAAGAGACCAGAATACCCCTTAGCACAAAAATAGGAATTTTGTCCTAGGATGAACCTAGACATGGTGCTGCTCCAGATTCATTTTTGCCATGATGTGACATGACTTATAAATGTGTCATATGATCATATAAATCCGTTGGAAGAAGACCAAATAAGAATGAGAAGTCCAAATGGTGAAATTACCAAAATAACCCTTATAAAGATCAATAAGCTTCACCACCGTGTCAAGTCAGTTTTTCCTCAGCCAATTAGATTCTAAATTGAATAAGGATCATGTGGGCTTTTGAATCACTCAATTTGGAGTTCATTTGCTCAAGATATGAATCAAAACCTGCAATAGAATACTAAACCGAGCAATTTGCCTTATATTGTAAGTCATGTGACTTCAAGGCTTGGTTAGATCATATAATTAACATGTATTGGCATATATATCATCTAAGATCAGTTTGAACATGTCTTGATTTAGACATGTGATTGAATTGGCCAAGTTCAATCTCATGATCTTAATCAAACTTGTTCAATCTTGATTCATTCAATCAATTTCACATTTAGCTCATAAATTCTAGCTCATAAATTCAATCTCATGCACACATATACTTTAAACGTTATACACACATACATGCTCACATATGCATTTTGCAATATATCACAACAATCTACATGCTCACATATGCATTTTGCAATCATTCAAACATGATATATCACAACAGTTGGAGTGCCAAAGAGGGAGAGGTGTTGGCATAAATTGAGCCAAGAACAATGGTTAAAGTTCAAGGGGTATCTTGGAGATGTTCTTTGACATAGCTTGTGTTCAAATCAGTTTGGAATAGGAGACAAAGTCCTTGGCAACGTTTTCTAGCCTTCGTTTGGCTCATCAATTGGTATCAGAGCTTTGGTTAATCTTCTATTCATGTTTACATTGTTTAAATTTGCATATGAATGTTGCTGCCCAAACCGTATGTTGAACTGATTTGCGTTTAGTTGCTGATTGTTTAGATAGTTAGTTTATGTTTTAAAGTGCTTATTAGATAGTATACTATAGTTTGGTAACTTAGTTTAGTGGCAAAACCGAAAACACCCCAGAAAAAGAACTTAGACTAGTTGATAGTTTAATTTTTCATCAAGTTGTAGTACTTAAAATTCTGTTTTAGTACTTTTGTGCAAACTGTTTAGACGTTTTATATGCTGCCTTATTTAGCTTAGTTGATCTTCATTATACCTTAATCTAGTAGTTTAAGTGTTAGTTTAGTTGTGTCCTTAAAAGAGAAAACTTGAACACAAAATAGATTAGTTGATACTTTAGCTTGTAATCAAGTAGTTAAAGTTCTGTTTTTAGTACTTATGAGCAATCTGTTTAAAACGTTTTTAGTGCTGCCTTGTTTAGCTTAGTTAGACTAGATTACAACATAGTTTAAGTGTTTAGATGTTTGTTTAGTTTAGCACAAGAAAACCGAAAACCAAAGAACAAAACAAAGTAGTTTTAGCTAACTAAGTGTGCTGCCTAGTTCATGTTCATACACGTTTGTTAGGAGCTGCATCTAGTGTCATTTAGTTTAGAATCTGATTGCATCATACAAACAAAAAAAACCAAACAAAAACAAGGTAGGATAGATCACTTAAAAACCGAACAAAACAAGATAGCTTAGTTGCATCAAAACTGATTTTTCCATTAGTGTTAGTAAACAGCCTTTATAGATTGCATTTAGAAACAAATAAGTTACATTTAGCCATCTTAAGATCACTTAGATCATTTACATCAAAAACAGAAAAAAAAAGATAAGTGCCAAAACCGTGTGGATTAAAACAACTTTTAAAGCTCATTTGAAATCTTGGTACATGCTAATAGCTTTATCTTTTTGTTGATTTCAATTGTTTCAAACAACTTGTTGGACTTAGATATATTCTGAAAGTTAGGAATTGTTTAAGCCCCACATTGTTAAAGAGCTATCCAATTGTTGTTTTAGATCAATTTCTGAACTTACATTGCACTTTATACAATTTGATCTTGTTGTAATTGTGAATTGAATTCCCACTACATAGTGTTTAGCCGTGTTGTGTACGAGGAACTTTCAAATTCCAAATACAACAAACCTTGTGCAATTAAAGGCCGTGGGCAATGTCTCATGTAGGCCGTGAGGAGTAGTCTCACAACAATCAAGCAAAACCTTCCAAAGAAAGAAAATTAAGCTTGATTGAGAAATACGCGAGAGAAAAGCCAATATTTGTCAAACAAGTAAGAGGCAAGACAAGAGAGGATTGCACAAGAAAGCCAAGTGAGGAAAAAGCCAAAAGATAAACGTTGCAAAAAGGGAAATCCCTGTGCAAAGCTCAAAAGAAAGAAAGTGCCCAAACCAAACCAAAAGTGTTGTAAATTTGAGATTTTGAAAGTTTCTAAAGCAAACCCTTGCTAGCACTTTGTTTGTGTGTCTTTACTTTCACTTTACTACAATTGATAATTGCATATGCTGTAAAATAAATTGAGGGATTGTCTTAAAACAACCCCGTAGATTTCTTTCAGCCCGAACAACAATTTGACTTCTGTGATTTACTTGAATCCTTAGGAAAAATAGTCCAAATTGCTGTTTTGAACAATTGTCAACATAAAGTAGAGTATTTGCATCTTATCAATATTTTATTTGGCTTTTGAGATTGTTTTCTGAATCATGGGTCCCCAACAGAAAGATAATGCATCATCCCCGTCACCATCTACTCCTGTCCCATCCCCAGTCCCTGTTACCCTAGAGAATATACAACAAACACTCACTTTCCTTGTTAATCAATTTGGTTTAATGAGAAGTGACATAGAGGATAACAAACAAAGGATAAGCAAAGTTGAAAAGCCTACCTCAGATCAAAAGGAACCTAGTATACCTTTTCAAGAAGGCGCCTCTTATGGTAATGAGTCTCATGTTGAACGTAGAAAAGTCACATCACTTAGAGGTAGAGGTAGAGGTCGAGGTAGTAATGGTGGTCGTAGGAACCTTTCTTTTGAGGAAAGATTTGATAGTCTCCCTGAGTACAATGAAGAACCCTATCTAGAGGAAAGATATGATGAACGTCAACCTGATAGGGATGAACATCTTGAAGAAGAATACATTACTACAAAACTGACAATTCCCCCCTTCCATGGAAAAAGTGATCCTGAAACATATTTGCAATGGGAAACAAAGGTAGATCATATGTATTCTTGCACTAACTATTCTGAATTGGCCAAAGTGCGGTATGCAACTTTTGAATTTGTAGATTATGCTTTACTTTGGTGGGAACAATTGAAGAACACCAGGAGAAGAACAAGACAACCCCCTGTTGTCACTTGGTCTGAGCTGAAACAAGAGATGAGGAAGAGATTCATATCTCCTTCCTATGAAAGAAGCGTTTTCCAAAAATTGCAACAACTTTCTCAAGGTAATAGATCTGTCGATGAATTTTATAAAGAGTTAGAACATTTGCTTACCAGGGCTAACATAGAAGAAGCGGAGGAAGCCACAATGGCTAGATTTCTAGCTGGCTTGAACAAAGAGATTGCATTTAAGGTGGAACTTACACCTTACTCAGATCTGGCTTCTATGGTTCACATTGCTGAAAAAGTGGAAAGACAATTGAAGGTAAAAACTTCTAACCCTTCTTTTCGGACTAATCCTTTGAGTTTTCCTAGAACACAGCCCAGGACGCCATTCCGTCCACAACAAGGTCAAGGCCGTGGATCCCAAGGAAAATCAACCCAGAACATCCAAAATCGTCCAAAGCTTCCAATCATTGATAAAGGCAAAGCCAAGGTGGAAGGTACGTCTAATTTTAAGACTCGTGATATTCAATGTTTTAAATGCTTAGGAAAAGGTCATTTTGCTAATCAATGTCCCAACCCTAAACGCATCTTGTTTATTGAAGAGTCTAATGAATATTATTCTGAGGAAGAATTGGAAGAGAATGAAGAAAACAAAGAAATTGAGCAAACGTGTGAGGAAGAAGAAGAGATTATTGAAGAGATTAATGAATGTGAAACAAAAGAGTTCTTAGTTGTCCGTCGAGCCCTGAGTGCCCAAGTTAAAACTGAAGAACCTGAAATACAACGAGAGAACATATTCCACATTCACTGTATGGTTAAGAAGAAAGTCTGCACTTTAATCATTGACTCCGGTTCATGTACCAATGTTGCAAGTTTTGAACTTGTTAGGAAACTTGAGTTACCTTTAATTAATCACCCCCGTCCTTATAGACTTACGTGGCTTAATGAGTGTGGTGAAGTTAAAGTAACAAAACAAGTCCTAGTTCCTTTGTCAATTGGTGGGTATTCTGCTGAGGTGTTATGTGACGTAGCCCCTATGCAATCAAGTCATATCTTATTAGGTAGACCGTGGCAATTTGACAACAAAGTTACATATGATGGTTACCTAAATAGATATTCCTTTAGGCATAACAACAAACTGCTCAAATTAAATGCCTTGCCCACACACAAAGTCTTTGAGGATCAACAACGAATGTTAAAAAGCTATAATGATCCAAAAGAAAAGGAATTGGAAAGGATCTTTATCAAAGAACACCAACTGAGAAGTTCTCATCTTAAAGTTGAATCGAAAGAAAACAAAGTTTCTACTGAACCATCTCTAAAGAAAAGCGCATTCTTTGCATCTCAAAGTGAGGTATTCCATGCTATCCATTCAAACAAAAATGTTTATATCTTACTTTACAAAGAAGCACTGTTCTCTTCAACTGAAATACCATCTACTTTACCAAGTGAAGTTGCATCTTTACTTCAAGAATTTTCTGGCTTGTTTCCTGAAGGAGATCCCCCAGGTTTACCACCTCTCAGAGGCATTGAGCATCAAATAGATTTCATTCCAGGAGCTGTTCTGCCAAACAGACCTGCCTATAGAGCCAATCCAGAGGAAACTAAGGAAATCCAAAAACAAGTTGAGGAATTATTGACTCAAGGTAAAGTAAGAGAGAGTATGAGTCCTTGTGCTGTTCCTGTAATCATTGTCCTTAAGAAAGATGGAACTTGG
Source organism: Eustoma russellianum (assembly GCA_036186865.1). Lineage (NCBI taxonomy): Eukaryota > Viridiplantae > Streptophyta > Magnoliopsida > Gentianales > Gentianaceae > Eustoma > Eustoma russellianum. Next base: position 11,606,761 of record AP025045.1, read on the forward strand.
AGAATGTGTACTGACTGTAGAGCCATCAATAAGATCACTGTGAAGTATAGATACCCTATTCCTAGGTTGGATGACATGTTGGATATGTTACATGGGTCTAGGTGCTTTAGCAAAGTAGATCTTAAGCAAGGATATTTCCAAGTGAGAATTAGGGAAGGTGATGAATGGAAAACTGCCTTTAAGACTAAGTTTGGATTGTACGAATGGTTAGTTATGCCCTTTGGTTTAACCAATGCCCCTAGTACTTTCATGAGGTTAATGAATGAGGTCTTAAGGAAATTCATAGGGAAATTTGTGGTAGTTTACTTTGATGACATTCTTATCTACTCCAAAACCCTAAGTGAACACCTGAACCATCTAAGAGCCGTTTTTGTCACTCTACAGAAAGAAAAGTTGTATGCTAATTTCAAGAAGTGTTCTTTCTGTCTGGAGAAGGTTACATTCTTAGGATTTGTGATTAGTGCTGAAGGAATTGAAGTAGATCAAGAGAAAGTTAAATCCATAACTGAGTGGCCAACCCCTAAGTCTGCTGGAGATGTTAGGAGTTTTCATGGATTAGCTAGTTTTTATAGACGTTTTGTGAAGGATTTCTCTACCATAGCTGCACCCTTGAATGAATTAGTCAAGAAAGATGTAAGATTTGAATGGGGAGAAACACAACAACAAGCCTTTGAGGAACTTAAGAAACGTCTAACTTCTGCACCTATCCTGAGATTGCCCAACTTTGATGAAACGTTTGAAGTTGAATGTGATGCCAGTGGAGTTGGCATTGGAGCTGTATTGCATCAAGGTAACAAACCTGTTGCCTACTTTAGTGAGAAATTGAAAGGAGCTTCCATCAATTATTCAACCTATGACAAAGAATTGTATGCCCTTGTCCGTTCTTTACAAACTTGGCAACATTACCTGCAACCTAAGGAATTTGTGATTCATACTGATCATGAGAGCCTTAAGTATCTAAAAGGTCAAGGAAAATTGAACAAAAGACATGCCAGATGGGTTGAATTCATTGAACAATTTCCTTATATGATCAAGTATAAGCAAGGAAAAGAAAATGTTGTTGCTGATGCCTTATCTCGTCGCTATACTTTGATTACTACTCTTTCATGTAACATGTTTGGTTTTGAATCTATCAAAGAGATGTATCATTCTGATCATGACTTTAGTTCTATATATCAAGCATGCATTGATTCCCTTTTTGCTAAATATTACTTGCATGATGGTTACTTGTTTAAAGAACATAAGTTATGTGTACCAATGTGTTCATTAAGAGAGTTGTTGGTAAAAGAAGCTCATGGAGGAGGTTTAATGGGTCATTTTGGCTCGTTAAAAACGTTGGAAACACTTAAGGAACATTTCTTCTGGCCGCATATGAGAGCACATGTTGATAAGGTATGTGACCAATGTATTACTTGCAAGCAAGCAAAATCTAGAACACAACCACATGGATCGTACACTCCCTTATCCGTCCCAAGCTCACCTTGGACTGATATTTCTATGGACTTTGTATTGGGATTGCCTCGATCCAAAACTGGTAAAGATAGCATCTTTGTTGTTGTTGATAGATTTTCCAAAATGGCACATTTCATTGCATGTAAGAAAGTTGATGATGCTATTCATATTGCTGATTTGTTCTTTAAGGAGATTGTTAGATTGCATGGCATGCCACGTACGATTGTTAGTGATAGAGATACAAAGTTTCTAAGTCATTTCTGGCGTGTTTTGTGGAGTAAACTTGGTACTAAATTGTTATTTTCTACAACTGCTCACCCACAAACCGATGGTCAAACTGAAGTTGTTAATAGAACTTTGTCTCAACTGTTGCGTGTTGTCATTCAAAAGAACTTAAAGAATTGGGAAGATTGCTTAGCTTACATTGAGTTTGCATACAATAGAGTTGTTCATAGTGGAACATTGCATTCTCCTTTTGAAGTTGTTTATGGCTTTAACCCTTTGTCCCCGCTTGATCTTGTTCCCATACCTGTTCATGAACGTGTTAGTTTAGATGGTGAACGAAAAGCAAAACTTGTGAAAGAATTGCATGAAAAGGTTAAGTCACAACTTGAAGCTAAGAATAAAGTGTATGCCAATAGAGCCAACAGGAATCGTAAAGTTGTTATATTTGAACCTGGTGATCTTGTTTGGTTACACTTGAGGAAAGAAAGATTCCCTAAGGAAAGGGACTCAAAATTGAAGCCAAGAGGCGATGGACCGTTCAAAGTGTTGAAACGGCTTGGTGATAATGCCTATGTTCTCGATCTTCCTGAAGAAAGGTATGGTCCTATCTCTAAAACATTTAATGTTGCTGACCTTTCTCCGTTTAGTATTGATTCAGATTCGAGGACGAATCCTTTTCAAGTGGGAGGGAATGATGAGCTACAGCCTAACCTTGTGGATACAAACACTGACGATGACACCTCATTGCCCCACAATGGTCCCATAACAAGGAGTATGGCTAAGAAATTGTTACAATGTGTTGAATCATTTCTTTACAGGCATGAAGAGGATGAGCCAAGCAAAGATGATGTCCATTGGGTTTATATGATACAAGCTATGATCTAGTTGTATCAAATGCATGTTGTACATATCTTTAGATGTTCTTTTAATATTGTTAGTTTGTTAACTTTGTTTTAGGATAGTTTGTGTTGTATTCTTGCCTTATCTTTCAGGTACACGTTTTTAGCTTGAAGATGCAAATCAAACCTGAATTTTTGTCCAAACAAAGAGGTGAAATGCAAGTAGCTTACAAGCAAGGTGGTGACAAGCACCCATGTCAAAAAATCTGATTTCTTCTCACGTGAATAAGGAAGAAACAAGCAGCTCAAAGCTATAACCAATAGGAAGGAGTCTTGCAAAAGCTTAAACCAATCACAATCAAGTTAGAAAAAGAATGCAATCTGCTCAACATTTGATCCAATCAAATTCTTCAAGAAAAAAACGTTGGTTTAAGGCCTAGATACTTTGAAAATTCAAAGATCAACTTGCAACCAATCAAAAGGGAGTTCAACCAAGCTGCTCACTACAACATCCAATCAGAATTTTTGGCTGAATTCAAGCAAGGAAAGAAACGTTGTCTAAGCAAAGTTTGTTTGAAAATTCAACACCAAGTTGCAACCAATCAAAGGCCTTTCTCAAAGCAAGCTGCTCTATGTGTTATCCAATCAAATTGATCAAAGAAAGAAGGCTGAATCTAGCAAAGAATACACGGCAAGCAAGCAGAACTTTTGGAACCAAAAGATGCTCAAACGATTTCCAAGCAAAGCATGTCATTTTAGACTAGTACCTTGTACATTAAAGCTTGTACTTCCTAGCATTTTCGTTTGTATAAGGGTAGGAACCAGATTGTAAAAACAACCATTATCAAACATATTTCAATCAAATTTCCTTCAAGGAGTTTACAACTATTTCATAGTTGAAGTTTGAAACCACTAACGGTTTTCTTTCAAGTTCCTAGCCTAGAACTTGTTAGTATTTGCTTCATCATTTGGTTTACAGCATCTTAGGGTCTCATTGAGGTTTTAGATGTGTTGGAGTGCCAAAGAGGGAGAGGTGTTGGCATAAATTGAGCCAAGAACAATGGTTAAAGTTCAAGGGGTATCTTGGAGATGTTCTTTGACATAGCTTGTGTTCAAATCAGTTTGGAATAGGAGACAAAGTCCTTGGCAACGTTTTCTAGCCTTCGTTTGGCTCATCAATGCTACTGCGCTGAGGTGTTGGTCATGGTGACTATGTCATCTTCAAGTGCTTGGGGATAATCCCCTGATTCTGGTGGTTCTCACCACCATTCCCAGCTGGCTCACGTCGTGGAGGCATTTCCTGTTATCCAAGTTCATGAGAAGAAATCGAATTAGTCAATAATAAGTTGAAAGGTTGAACGCCGATAAATCGATAGTTAGACAAGGAAAGCTCACCATCGGCACACACCTCCGATAACCCGATCATAACCTAGGTATAAGATCATATCTTAAATCTACTTGGTTTATTAGGGGTAAAATCGAAATTTTATAAAAGATCGTAGCTTATGTCTAAATGAGCTAGTTAATCGTGCGTTTCCGAGGCAGATCTGAAGCCTTAGGCTCTGATACCACCTGTAGCGCCCCGCTCCCGAGCCCTAACATCGGGAACAGTGTATCCGCCGTATCTCACTAAGGAGAATATAAGGCGTCGAATCAATCTATTACCTGTCAGAAATGACGTAGAAATTTTCTCGCGGAAACGTAAATTGTAACTTAAATTAAACTCCAATAATCGTCATTACATTACTGAATAAAAATTCTGATAATAATAGTAATAAAGAAGTCTGTGAAAATCCCCAAAAGATAACTACGAAAAATCAGCTGCAGAGTTCCTTTTGTATCCTAGTTGCAGCTATCAACCAGCCCACTCAGCTATGTCCGTCCCGTCCTCAACAAAGATGTGCTCGGAGTTCTCATCTGGCTCACCTGGGAGTAGGGGTGAGTGACAGAAATCACCCAGTAGATGCCCGCCTCAAACCAATACAAAACGTACATACCAAAATGATATAACCACATAGCACATAAATATAAGATAAAATCACATAGCATATGAATATATGATAACATGCATAAGATAAAGTAAATGCAGTAAGTAAAGCACTCCATGTAAAATGCGCAAGTACGTGATGCATTCTCAATCAACGTGTCATACGCAACAAAGTCATGCCACACAGAATGCCGATATCTATACCGTGCAATGCATGAACCCGGGTCCTACTGAGTGGCTGCAGGTCGTACACCCCACAGTCACCATACTGAGTGTGTGTGGCCGTGCCACCGCACACCATCCTGAGTGTCGTGGCCCCGCCACCGTACACCATCCTGAGCGCCCGTGACCCGTACGTCACGACCCACCATCATGCAATGCACGTGCCATGAATGCAAAAACACAATCGCCTGAGGCCCCTGGCCCATCCTCACCATCCTCCGACACTCAATATTTGGCTTTGTGAAATTTTTGAATATTAGAAAGTTGTTATTTATCGCCGCCCTTATTTTTCCTTAACTTGTATTAGTTTACTAGAATTTTCTATTAATTTCCCCTATGTTTCCTTTACTTAATTCTATTTATTACTATTAATTTTTTAATTACTTAAATTTACCAAACTTCAGAAGTTAAGTGAAAATAATTTAATTTTAACCTTTTATATTTCCTTGAATATATTTGAATTCTTATTGGTATTTAATTATATTTTCCTGGCCTGATTCACCACGCCCGATACATTTTTTTTGAGAGGTTAATGGGCCGCCTTCGGTCCGGCCCGCTAGCCAGCCGACCCGGTCCGTTGGCCGGCCTGTTCTCTGCTTTAATTGAATTATTTTTTTATTTATTTAACTGGATGTTCCACCAGTGGCAACGCTTGCTGTGATTTGTTTTTCGATCCCAACCCCATTTTCTCTTATTTCCAGTCTATAGGAACCTATTCTAAGGCCAAAACATAACTTCTTAAAGGCTCCTAATGTAAAAGTTCCCCCTTTTCCCCATTTTTAAGGATATTTTTGTTTTCGATTCAATCATACCACCAATTTCACACACACATACACGCACATAGTAGCCATAACAATATATCTCATGCTTTTCAACATATACAAAATTTACAACTTAAACCAATAAACACAACGAAACAAAATTTACAACTTAAACAAATAAAAACAACGAAACAAATTTACAACTTAAACAAATAAAAACAACGAAACACATTAGTATACCATCAAAGCATGCATGAATCATACCCGTTTGAGGGGGAAGAGGCACCTACCTTTTTGACGAATTAACTTTCTTTCTCCTTTAGGCTCGAATCAAAAAAATTGTAATATAAACATCAATACCTAATAATAAAGGTTAATTTGGCTTACTTAATATAATTAGTTCTTAGCTTTCTATTTTTTCCCCTATTTGTCATACCAACATATATATATATATATATATATATATAAACACACATATATATTCTTATACTTTATATTATAAAATATGAATGCACCATTTTACAAATCTTTTGGCCCTTTTTTTTACCAACTATTACACAAACCAATATATACATATATATTAAAAGATAGCAATTTCAAACTTAACTTAATTTTGTTTGGCCATCGTTGCGAAACAGTATTTCACCTTTGATTTTTTTTTCTCATATATGTACATATATCCAATTCATATATACACCATACATATCCTATATAGCTTGGAAATCATATATTTTGAAAACTTGCACATTCAACATACCATCAATGATAAGGCCAAAATACACCCATTGAACACTCTTAAAATTCTTGGCTCTTTTTTTTCCATCAAAACACAATTTCCATATACTATAATCTAGCCACACGACATTTCAAATATAATTATTTATTTTATATATTCTAAACGATGTCGACAAAACGCCAAATACTTTATCTAAATTATAAAGCTTCTGTAAAAAAAGAAAAAAGAAAAGGATCCACTATTTTAAAATATACTACATCTTTTAAAAGTCCAATAACAGTTGCACATCAATAACGAAATCAAAATTCATTTTCATAAGAATTTCATGAAAAGGGACTCACGCTGAAGTGAAAGACCGAAAATCCCAGGCTGGCGAGAAAAAAATATAAGCTACCCACTTGAAAGTTACATTAATTCGGAAAAAGTTAAAGAGAAACAAACATAACCGCATGCTATATGAAAGGAAAACACTGCATTTAATTTTCCATTAGACACAGGAGTATTGCCCCCTGACGAAACCACAACCCACTTTTTAGATAAACATGGAACCAATTAGCACATTCAAATACTTCAGCATACTTTAATATACATATAGAAACCTATCAAACTAGCGTTTGGTCTCCAACGGCAGCACAGCAAGATTCCATAGCATAGGTGATATACATACAGTTGACACACACACACAAAAATAGCCTTTACATACACAAGTAACCTTTACATATATGTATTCAATTCATCCGTATAGTACATATACATATATACGATCAAACCTCTATGTAAAATGCAACTACGTATGTATGATCCACTTTGATATGAAAATAACATAATAATGTTAGAAAATCATAGCAAATATAGCAAAGATACTTGCCTCAATTCGTATATACTATGCCACTCTTGGATTGGGGTTGGGTGAAGCAAGAAATTTCTTCTCATTCACTAAAGTATTGCTGGCCGATTGCTGTGGGTAGGACACGAGAGTTATTGTTTGCTTTGTTTATAAGGTGGTTTATACAATTTCTTTTTCCTTTGCTGTTGGGGCGGCCAATGGAATGCCAGGGGCAAAATATGGCTGCTGTTTCCTTTCTTTGCTTGGGGGTCAGCCGGGTAGATTCTAGGGTTTTGTTTTTGTTTTTGTTTTGTTTAGGTAGGCTAGATACATGGATGTGTATATATAGATAAATTGTAATAGGTTTAGGTAGTTTCCTAATAGATGTAGGATTTCCATTTAAGTTAATCATATAGGGTTGGTAGTTATCCTATATTCCTTTTCCAATCCAATTTAATTTAGAATAACTACAACCTATTATTACTATTATTAATATCATTATTATTTCCTTTTTCCTATTATTTGTATTTTAAAACTTTTTTTTTACTTCCTTTTTTTTATTACCTACTTCAATCTCTTTTTTTTTCTTGCCCCAAGTCACGGGACATAATATTAACCTTTTCATGCAATTCTTTCACAAGTTTTGCTTTTCGTTCACCATCCAAACTAACACGTTCATGAACAGGTATGGGAACAAGATCAAGCGGGGACAAAGGGTTAAAGCCATAAACAACTTCAAAAGGAGAATGCAATGTTCCACTATGAACAACTCTATTGAATGCAAACTCAATATAAGCTAAGCAGTCTTCCCAATTCTTTAAGTTCTTTTGAATGACAACACGTAACAGTTGAGACAAAGTTCTATTAACAACTTCAGTTTGACCATCGGTTTGTGGGTGAGCAGTTGTAGAAAATAATACCAAGTCTACTCCACAAAACACGCCAGAAATGACTTAGAAACTTTGTATCTCTATCACTAACAATTGTACGTGGCATGCCATGCAATCTAACAATCTCCTTAAAGAACAAATCAGCAATATAAATAGCATCATCAACTTTCTTACATGCAATGAAATGTGCCATTTTGGAAAATCTATCAACAACAACAAAGATGCTATCTTTACCAGTTTTGGATCGAGGCAATACCAATACAAAGTCCATAGAAAGATCAGTCCAAGGTGAGCTTGGAACAGATAAGGGAGTGTACAATCCATGTGGTTGTGTTCTAGATTTTGCTTGTTTGCAAGTAATACATTGGTCACATACTTTATCAACATGTGTGTTCATATGCGGCCAGAAGAAATGCTCCTTAAGTGTTTCCAAAGTTTTTAACGAGCCAAAATGACCCATTAAACCTCCTCCATGAGCTTCTTTTATCAACAACTCTCTTAATGAACACATTGGTACACATAACTTATGTTCTTTAAACAAATAACCATCATGCAAGTAATATTTAGCAAAAGGTGAATCAATGCATACTTGATAGATAGAACTAAAGTCATGATCAGAATGATACATCTCTTTGATAGACTCAAAACCAAACATGTTACATGAAAGAGTAGTAATCAAAGTATAGCGACGAGATAATGCATCAGCAACAACATTTTCTTTTCCTTGCTTATACTTGATCACATAAGGGAATTGTTCAATGAATTCAACCCATTTGGCATGTCTTTTGTTCAATTTTCCTTGACCTTTTAGATACTTAAGGCTCTCATGATCAGTATGAATCACAAATTCCTTAGGTTGCAGATAATGTTGCCAAGTTTGTAAAGAACGCACAAGGGCATACAATTCTTTATCATAGGTTGAATAATTTATGGAAGCTCCTTTCAATTTCTCACTAAAGTAGGCAACAGGTTTGTTACCTTGATGCAATACAGCTCCAATGCCAACTCCACTGGCATCACATTCAACTTCAAACATTTCGTCAAAGTTGGGCAATCTCAGGATAGGTGCAGAAGTTAGACGTTTCTTAAGTTCCTCAAAGGCTTGTTGTTGTGATTCTCCCCATTCAAATCTTACATCTTTCTTGACTAACTCATTCAAGGGTGCAGCTATGGTAGAGAAATCCTTCACAAAACGACTATAGAAGCTAGTTAATCCATGAAAACTCCTAACATCTCTAGCAGACTTAGGGGTTGGCCACTATGGATTTAACTTTCTCTTGGTCCATTTCAATTCCTTCAGCACTAATCACAAATCCTAAGAATGTAACCTTCTCCAGACAGAAAGAACACTTCTTGAAATTAGCATACATCTCTTCTTTCTGTAGGGTGACAAAAACAGCTCGAAGATGGATCAGATGTTCTCTTAGGGTTTTGGAGTAGATAAGAATGTCATCAAAGTAGACTACTACAAATTTCCCTATGAATTTTCTTAAGACCTCATTCATTAACCTCATGAAAGTACTAGGGGCGTTGGTTAAACCAAAGTGCATAACTAACCATTCGTAAAATCCAAATTTAGTCTTAAAGGCAGTTTTCCATTCATCACCTTCCTAATTCTCACTTGGAAATAACCTTGTTTAAGATCTACTTTGCTAAAGCATCTAGACCCATGCAACATATCCAACATGTCATCCAACCTAGGAATAGGGTATCTATACTTCACAGTGATCTTATTGATGGCTCTGCAATCAGTACACATTCTCCAAGTTCCATCTTTCTTAGGGACAATGATAACAGGAACAGCACAAGGACTCATACTCTCTTTTACTTTACCTTGGGTCAATAATTCCTCAACTTGCTTTTGGATTTCCTTAGCTTCCTCTGGATTGGCTCTATAGGCAGGTCTGTTTGGTAGAACAGCTCCTGGAATGAAATCTATTTGATGCTCAATGCCTCTTAGAGGTGGTAAACCTGGGGGATCTCCTTCAGGAAACAAGCTAGAAAATTCTTGAAGTAAAGATGCAACTTCACTTGGTAAAGTAGATGGTACTTCAGATGAAGAGAACAGAGTTTCTTTGTAAAGCAAGACATAAACAGTTTTGTTTGAATTGATAGCATGGAATACCTCGCTTTGAGATGCAAAGAATGCACTTTCTTTAGAGATGGTTCAGCAGAAACTTTGATTTCTTTCGGTTCAATTTTAAGATGAGAAGTTTTCAGTTGGTTTTCTTTGATGAAAATCCTTTCCAGTTCCTTTTCTTTTGGATCATTATGGCTTTTTAACATTCGTTGTTGATCCTCAAAGACTTTGTGCGGGGGGGCAAGGCTTTTAATTTGAACAGTTTGTTGTTATGCCTAAAGGAATATCTATTCAGGTAACCATCATATGTAACCTTGTTGTCAAATTGCCATGGTCTACCTAATAAGATATGACTCGATTGCATAGGGGCTACATCACATAACACCTTAGCAGAATATCCACCAATTGATAAAGGAACTAGGACTTGCTTTGTTACTTTAACTTCACCACACTCATTAAGCCACGTAAGTCTATAAGGACGGGGGTGATTATTTAAAGGTAACTCAAGTTTCCTAACAAGTTCAAAACTTGCAACATTGGTACATGAACCAGAGTCAATGATTAAAGTGCAGACTTTCTTTTTAACCATACAGTGAATGTGGAATATGTTCTCTCTTTGTATTTCAGGTTCTTCAGTTTTAATTTGGGCACTTAGAGCTCGACGGACAACTAAGAACTCTTTTGTTTCACACTCATTAATCTCTTCACTAATCTCTTCTTCTTCCTCACATGTTTGTTCAATTTCATTGTTTTCTTCACTCTCTTCCAATTCTTCCTCAGAATAATACTCATTAGACTCTTCAATAAACAAGATGCGTTTAGGGTTGGGACATTGATTAACAAAATGACCTTTTCCTAAGCATTTAAAACATTGAATATCACGAGTCTTAACTGATGAGCCCACGATGGGGTCAACACAACATATTTTCATGTATCATTTATTGTCATATGTTAGTTCTGTAAGACATGACATTTCACTGTTCACTCCGCACACACTAGTGCTAGTTCTTATGTCTTATTGCCTAACTAACCCTTAGGACATGTCATATATGTTGTGCATATTGTGTTTGTTGCTTGGTGTCTTTGAAGATAGGTCAAAGAGAGCTTTGCATTGAAGAAGCATGAACACCTATCGATCCATGTTCCATCAGATCGGATGATATCATTGTTCAAACAAAGCTTGAAGATGCAACTAAAACCTGAATTTTTGTTCAAGCAAGGAGGTGATAAGCAAGTAGCTTACAAGCAAAGAGGTGACAAGCACTCATGTCAAATTCAAAATTGTTCTTCACGTAAGAATGGAGAGACAAGCTGCTCATATCATTAACCAATAGAAAGGAGTCTTGCAAATGTACAAACCAATCAAAAACAAGTGAAGAAAAGCAAGCAAGCTGCACAACAAATGATCCAATCAAACTCATTCAAGAAGGAAGGCTGGTTTATGGTTAAATGTGTTGAATATTCAAAGCCTAAACTACAACCAATCAAAATGGAGTTCAAACCAAGCTGCACACTACATTAACCAATCAGAATTTTGGCTGAAACTTGCAAGGAGGAAACGTTGGATTAAGCTTCTTTCTTTTGAAAATTCAAAGCCACACTCTCAACCAATCAAAGCCTAATTCCAAGCAAGCTGCTCCAAGTTTTATCCAATCAAATTGATCAAGAAAAAGGCTAGAAACAAGGCATGGGAAGCACGGCAAAGCAACCAGAATCTTGGAACCAAAGTCATCAAAAGCAAGCATGTTATTTTAGTCTTGTACTTTGTACATTAAAACTTGTACTCTTTATCATTTTCATTTGTTATAAATAGCATAGGAAGCTGAATGTACAAAAACAACAATTTCAAACTACATTCAATCACATTTCAATCAAATTTCCTTTAAGGAGTTCTCAACTTATGCTAGTTGAAGTTTAAGACCACTTAACGGTTTTCTTTCAAGTTCCTAGCCTAGAACTTGTTAGTATTTGCTTCATCTTTTGGTTTACAGCATCTTAGGGTCTCATTGAGGTTTTAGATGTGTTGGAGTGCCAAAGAGGAAGAGGTGTTGGCATAAATTGAGCCAAGAACAACGGTTACAGTTCAAGGGGTGTCTTTGAGATGTTCTTTGCCATAGCTATTGTTCAAATCAGTTTGGAATAGGAGACAAAGTCCTTGGCAACGTTTTCTAGCCTTCGTTTGGCTCATCAATTGGTATCAGAGCGTTGGTTAGTCTTCTATTCATGTTTACATTGTTTAAATTTGCATATGAATGTTGCTGCCCAAACCGTATGTTGAAATGATTTTTATTTGCGTTTAAGTTGCTGTTTGTTTAGATAGTTAGTTTATGTTTTTAAAGTGCTTGTTAGATAGTATACTATAGTTTGGTAACTTAGTTAAGTAGGCAAAACCGAAAACATTAAAAAAAGAACTTAGCTAGACTTAAGTGTGTTAGGAACTGTTTGTGTAGCTTGGAACAAAAACCGTATGTAACCTGGTTGTTCATGTTCAATCTAGCTTAGTTAATCTTCATTAGACCCTAATCTAGAAGTTTTAAATGGTAGCTTAATTGACTCCTTAAAACAGAAAACTTTGAACACAAAAATAGACTAGTTGATAGTTTAGTTTTTCATCAAGTTGTAGTAGTTAAAATTCTGTTTTTAGTACTTGTGTGCAAACTGTTTAGACGTTTTATATGCTGCCTTATTTAGCTTAGTTAAACTAGTTTACAACATAGTTTAAGTGTTTAGTTGGTTGAATAGTTTAGCACAATAAATCCGAAAACCAAAGAACAAAACAAAGTAGTTTTAGCTAGTAAGTGTGCTGCCTAGTTCAAGAGACATACGTTTGAACATCAACCCTTGCATCTAGTATCATTTAGTTTAGAATCTGATTGCATCATACAAACAAAAACCAAACAAAAACAAAGTAGGATAGATCACTTAAAAACCGAACAAAACAAGTTAGCTTAGTTGCATCAAAACTGATTTTCCATTAGTTAATATAGTAATCAGCCTTATAGATTGCATTTAGAAACAACTAAGTTGCATTTAGCTATCTTAAGACTAGTTAGATCATTTACATCAAAAACAGAAAAAGAAAAAAAGATAAGTGCCCAAAACCGTGTGGATTAAAACAACTTTTTAAAGGCTCATTTGAAATCTTGGTAAATGCTAATAGCTTTATCTTTTTGTTGATTTCAATTGTTTCAAACAACTTGATTGGACTTAGATATATTCTGAAAGTTAGGAATTGTTTAAGCCCCACATTGTTAAAGAGCTATCCAATTGTTGTTTTAGATCAATTTCTGAACTTACATTGCACTATATACGATTTGAACTTGTTGTAATTGTGAATTGAATTCCCACTACATAGTGTTTAGCCGTGTTGTGTACGAGGAACTTTCAAATTTCAAATACAACAAACCTTGTGCAATTAAAGGCCGTGGGCAATGTCTCATGTAGGCCGTGAGGAGTAGTCTCACGACAATCAAGCAAACCATCCAAAGAAAGAAAATTAAGCTTGATTGAGAAATACGCGAGAGAAAAGCCAATATTTGTCAACAAGTAAGAGGCAAGACAAGAGAGAATTGATCAAGAAAGCCAAGTGAGGAAAAGCCCAAAATTAAACATTGCATAAAGGGAAAATCCCGTGCAAAGCTCAAAAGAAAGAAAGTGCCCAAACCAAACCCCAAAGTGTTGTAGTTTTGAGATATTGAAAGTTTCTAAAGCAAACCCTTGCTAGCACTTTGTTTGTGTGTCTTTACTTTCACTTTAATACAATTGATAATTGCATATGCTGTAAAGTAAATTGAGGGATTGACTTAAACAACCCCGTAGATTTCTTTCAGCCCGAACAACAATTTGACTTCTGTGATTTACTTGAATCCTTAGGAGAAATAGTCCAAGTTGTTGTTTTAAGGAATTGTCAACATAAAGTAGAGTATTTGCATCTTGTCAATATTTTAATTGGCTTTTGAGATTGTTTTGATTAAACATGATTCTAAAAACCATTTGGGGAGTTGAATGCCATAGGAGAGACTATGATGAACTAGAAAAACGTATGAACTCCTTTGGTCGTATGAATGGTTTATGGGTTGGATATTGGGAATGTAAAACTCCTAGATATCAAACTCTTTCTCAGTGTAATAAAGACGTTAGTGCATATTACAATGAAATGCTTGATGATTTGTACTATGCTTATGTTGAAGAACATGAGGAATTAAGCATGATTAGGTTCTTTGCTGGATTAGATAAAGAGATCGCTGATTGCATGATGTCTAAAAAATTTTCATCACTTTGTGACATGTATAAAAAGGCAAAGATTGTTCAATCAAACCTAATCCCATGGCAAGTTAATCAAAACTATGGGTATGAACTGAACTCTTGTGATTCTGAAAATGACAAACCAAATCCAGTTAAGTTAAGCAATTTGAGTCAGCCTATGGATAATATTGAAATGCATTGCTTCAACTTAGAGACATGGTGCAAGTATTGATAGAATCTGAAAAGAACAAAGACTTGCAATCTGACATTTCTGTGAATGATGGTTTGTATGAAATTAGCCTCAACATGCCTGAAACTGGAACTCCTTTATCTGAATTGCATGTTCAACCTTGTGTACTGTCTGAAGAAGACCCTTCACTTGAATCTGTTGGTGATTTCCAAAGTGTTAGTCGTTTGCTTATAGATGATGTTAATTGTGATAACACTTTGTCTGAAAATGATTTACATTGTGACATGCATATCAATGAAATCCCTGTGCATGATCTGCATTCTGCTGAGATGCTTGTTTCTGGGTTACAATCTGAATTACATCCTGTACATTTCATTGATGACATTGATGTAAGTAATTCTGTTGAGAATGACATTGATAAACTAGATTCTTATGATTTGATGTTAGCTGAACTAGATTGTCTACTTGATGTAGAACTTGATCATGATGTCATTATTGAAATAGATTCAGCTACAAATGAACATAAATCCTTGGATGAACTAGTTAATGAATTGAATAACATATTTAGTATAGATGAAGATTCTATTTCTGAAATATCTATTTCATCTCATCTTGTTGAATGCCTGCCTGTTGTCATCTCAATTGATACATCTTGTCTAAATATTGCACATGTCTGTAAGATTTGTACGTTTAGTGTTAACATATTGCAATATGCTTTTTGGATGTTGTTTTATCTGTTAGGATGTATGTGTTCTAAAATTTTTGTTATCATATTGTTAATACATCCTAAACATTTTAGAAAGCGTGTACACACCTTATTCTTTCTTCAAAGATAAGGATGCACCAAGGTATTTGAAAACCTTCACCATTTGTATTATCATGTTCATATTGATTATGGTGTAGATGATCATACGTGTACATCCTACATCTCTATCCCTTATTCTCTTCATGTTGAGATTCGAGGACGAATCATTTTCAAGAGGGAGGGAATGATGAGCCCACGATGGGGTCAACACAACATATTTTCATGTATCATTTATTTCATATGTTAGTTCTGTAAGACATGACATTTCACTGTTCACTCCGCACACACTAGTGCTAGTTCTTATGTCTTATTGCCTAACTAACCCTTAGGACATGTCATATATGTTGTGCATATTGTGTTTGTTGCTTGGTGTCTTTGAAGATAGGTCAAAGAGAGCTTTGCATTGAAGAAGCATGAACACCTATCGATCCATGTTCCATCAGATCGGATGATATCATTGTTCAAACAAAGCTTGAAGATGCAACTAAAACCTGAATTTTTGTTCAAGCAAGGAGGTGATAAGCAAGTAGCTTACAAGCAAAGAGGTGACAAGCACTCATGTCAAATTCAAAATTGTTCTTCACGTAAGAATGGAGAGACAAGCTGCTCATATCATTAACCAATAGAAAGGAGTCTTGCAAATGTACAAACCAATCAAAAACAAGTGAAGAAAAGCAAGCAAGCTGCACAACAAATGATCCAATCAAACTCATTCAAGAAGGAAGGCTGGTTTATGGTTAAATGTGTTGAATATTCAAAGCCTAAACTACAACCAATCAAAATGGAGTTCAAACCAAGCTGCACACTACATTAACCAATCAGAATTTTGGCTGAAACTTGCAAGGAGGAAACGTTGGATTAAGCTTCTTTCTTTTGAAAATTCAAAGCCACACTCTCAACCAATCAAAGCCTAATTCCAAGCAAGCTGCTCCAAGTTTTATCCAATCAAATTGATCAAGAAAAAGGCTAGAAACAAGGCATGGGAAGCACGGCAAAGCAACCAGAATCTTGGAACCAAAGTCATCAAAAGCAAGCATGTTATTTTAGTCTTGTACTTTGTACATTAAAACTTGTACTCTTTATCATTTTCATTTGTTATAAATAGCATAGGAAGCTGAATGTACAAAAACAACAATTTCAAACTACATTCAATCACATTTCAATCAAATTTCCTTTAAGGAGTTCTCAACTTATGCTAGTTGAAGTTTAAGACCACTTAACGGTTTTCTTTCAAGTTCCTAGCCTAGAACTTGTTAGTATTTGCTTCATCTTTTGGTTTACAGCATCTTAGGGTCTCATTGAGGTTTTAGATGTGTTGGAGTGCCAAAGAGGAAGAGGTGTTGGCATAAATTGAGCCAAGAACAACGGTTACAGTTCAAGGGGTGTCTTTGAGATGTTCTTTGCCATAGCTATTGTTCAAATCAGTTTGGAATAGGAGACAAAGTCCTTGGCAACGTTTTCTAGCCTTCGTTTGGCTCATCAATTGGTATCAGAGCGTTGGTTAGTCTTCTATTCATGTTTACATTGTTTAAATTTGCATATGAATGTTGCTGCCCAAACCGTATGTTGAAATGATTTTTATTTGCGTTTAAGTTGCTGTTTGTTTAGATAGTTAGTTTATGTTTTTAAAGTGCTTGTTAGATAGTATACTATAGTTTGGTAACTTAGTTAAGTAGGCAAAACCGAAAACATTAAAAAAAGAACTTAGCTAGACTTAAGTGTGTTAGGAACTGTTTGTGTAGCTTGGAACAAAAACCGTATGTAACCTGGTTGTTCATGTTCAATCTAGCTTAGTTAATCTTCATTAGACCCTAATCTAGAAGTTTTAAATGGTAGCTTAATTGACTCCTTAAAACAGAAAACTTTGAACACAAAAATAGACTAGTTGATAGTTTAGTTTTTCATCAAGTTGTAGTAGTTAAAATTCTGTTTTTAGTACTTGTGTGCAAACTGTTTAGACGTTTTATATGCTGCCTTATTTAGCTTAGTTAAACTAGTTTACAACATAGTTTAAGTGTTTAGTTGGTTGAATAGTTTAGCACAATAAATCCGAAAACCAAAGAACAAAACAAAGTAGTTTTAGCTAGTAAGTGTGCTGCCTAGTTCAAGAGACATACGTTTGAACATCAACCCTTGCATCTAGTATCATTTAGTTTAGAATCTGATTGCATCATACAAACAAAAACCAAACAAAAACAAAGTAGGATAGATCACTTAAAAACCGAACAAAACAAGTTAGCTTAGTTGCATCAAAACTGATTTTCCATTAGTTAATATAGTAATCAGCCTTATAGATTGCATTTAGAAACAACTAAGTTGCATTTAGCTATCTTAAGACTAGTTAGATCATTTACATCAAAAACAGAAAAAGAAAAAAAGATAAGTGCCCAAAACCGTGTGGATTAAAACAACTTTTTAAAGGCTCATTTGAAATCTTGGTAAATGCTAATAGCTTTATCTTTTTGTTGATTTCAATTGTTTCAAACAACTTGATTGGACTTAGATATATTCTGAAAGTTAGGAATTGTTTAAGCCCCACATTGTTAAAGAGCTATCCAATTGTTGTTTTAGATCAATTTCTGAACTTACATTGCACTATATACGATTTGAACTTGTTGTAATTGTGAATTGAATTCCCACTACATAGTGTTTAGCCGTGTTGTGTACGAGGAACTTTCAAATTCCAAATACAACAAACCTTGTGCAATTAAAGGCCGTGGGCAATGTCTCATGTAGGCCGTGAGGAGTAGTCTCACGACAATCAAGCAAACCATCCAAAGAAAGAAAATTAAGCTTGATTGAGAAATACGCGAGAGAAAAGCCAATATTTGTCAACAAGTAAGAGGCAAGACAAGAGAGAATTGATCAAGAAAGCCAAGTGAGGAAAAGCCCAAAATTAAACATTGCATAAAGGGAAAATCCCGTGCAAAGCTCAAAAGAAAGAAAGTGCCCAAACCAAACCCCAAAGTGTTGTAGTTTTGAGATATTGAAAGTTTCTAAAGCAAACCCTTGCTAGCACTTTGTTTGTGTGTCTTTACTTTCACTTTAATACAATTGATAATTGCATATGCTGTAAAGTAAATTGAGGGATTGACTTAAACAACCCCGTAGATTTCTTTCAGCCCGAACAACAATTTGACTTCTGTGATTTACTTGAATCCTTAGGAGAAATAGTCCAAGTTGTTGTTTTAAGGAATTGTCAACATAAAGTAGAGTATTTGCATCTTGTCAATATTTTAATTGGCTTTTGAGATTGTTTTGATTAAACATGATTCTAAAAACCATTTGGGGAGTTGAATGCCATAGGAGAGACTATGATGAACTAGAAAAACGTATGAACTCCTTTGGTCGTATGAATGGTTTATGGGTTGGATATTGGGAATGTAAAACTCCTAGATATCAAACTCTTTCTCAGTGTAATAAAGACGTTAGTGCATATTACAATGAAATGCTTGATGATTTGTACTATGCTTATGTTGAAGAACATGAGGAATTAAGCATGATTAGGTTCTTTGCTGGATTAGATAAAGAGATCGCTGATTGCATGATGTCTAAAAAATTTTCATCACTTTGTGACATGTATAAAAAGGCAAAGATTGTTCAATCAAACCTAATCCCATGGCAAGTTAATCAAAACTATGGGTATGAACTGAACTCTTGTGATTCTGAAAATGACAAACCAAATCCAGTTAAGTTAAGCAATTTGAGTCAGCCTATGGATAATATTGAAATGCATTGCTTCAACTTAGAGACATGGTGCAAGTATTGATAGAATCTGAAAAGAACAAAGACTTGCAATCTGACATTTCTGTGAATGATGGTTTGTATGAAATTAGCCCCAACATGCCTGAAACTGGAACTCCTTTATCTGAATTGCATGTTCAACCTTGTGTACTGTCTGAAGAAGACCCTTCACTTGAATCTGTTGGTGATTTCCAAAGTGTTAGTCGTTTGCTTATAGATGATGTTAATTGTGATAACACTTTGTCTGAAAATGATTTACATTGTGACATGCATATCAATGAAATCCCTGTGCATGATCTGCATTCTGCTGAGATGCTTGTTTCTGGGTTACAATCTGAATTACATCCTGTACATTTCATTGATGACATTGATGTAAGTAATTCTGTTGAGAATGACATTGATAAACTAGATTCTTATGATTTGATGTTAGCTGAACTAGATTGTCTACTTGATGTAGAACTTGATCATGATGTCATTATTGAAATAGATTCAGCTACAAATGAACATAAATCCTTGGATGAACTAGTTAATGAATTGAATAACATATTTAGTATAGATGAAGATTCTATTTCTGAAATATCTATTTCATCTCATCTTGTTGAATGCCTGCCTGTTGTCATCTCAATTGATACATCTTGTCTAAATATTGCACATGTCTGTAAGATTTGTACGTTTAGTGTTAACATATTGCAATATGCTTTTTGGATGTTGTTTTATCTGTTAGGATGTATGTGTTCTAAAATTTTTGTTATCATATTGTTAATACATCCTAAACATTTTAGAAAGCGTGTACACACCTTATTCTTTCTTCAAAGATAAGGATGCACCAAGGTATTTGAAAACCTTCACCATTTGTATTATCATGTTCATATTGATTATGGTGTAGATGATCATACGTGTACATCCTACATCTCTATCCCTTATTCTCTTCATGTTGAGATTCGAGGACGAATCATTTTCAAGAGGGAGGGAATGATGAGCCCACGATGGGGTCAACACAACATATTTTCATGTATCATTTATTGTCATATGTTAGTTCTGTAAGACATGACATTTCACTGTTCACTCCGCACACACTAGTGCTAGTTCTTATGTCTTATTGCCTAACTAACCCTTAGGACATGTCATATATGTTGTGCATATTGTGTTTGTTGCTTGGTGTCTTTGAAGATAGGTCAAAGAGAGCTTTGCATTGAAGAAGCATGAACACCTATCGATCCATGTTCCATCAGATCGGATGATATCATTGTTCAAACAAAGCTTGAAGATGCAACTAAAACCTGAATTTTTGTTCAAGCAAGGAGGTGATAAGCAAGTAGCTTACAAGCAAAGAGGTGACAAGCACTCATGTCAAATTCAAAATTGTTCTTCACGTAAGAATGGAGAGACAAGCTGCTCATATCATTAACCAATAGAAAGGAGTCTTGCAAATGTACAAACCAATCAAAAACAAGTGAAGAAAAGCAAGCAAGCTGCACAACAACTGATCCAATCAAACTCATTCAAGAAGGAAGGCTGGTTTATGGTTAAATGTGTTGAATATTCAAAGCCTAAACTACAACCAATCAAAATGGAGTTCAAACCAAGCTGCACACTACATTAACCAATCAGAATTTTGGCTGAAACTTGCAAGGAGGAAACGTTGGATTAAGCTTCTTTCTTTTGAAAATTCAAAGCCACACTCTCAACCAATCAAAGCCTAATTCCAAGCAAGCTGCTCCAAGTTTTATCCAATCAAATTGATCAAGAAAAAGGCTAGAAACAAGGCATGGGAAGCACGGCAAAGCAACCAGAATCTTGGAACCAAAGTCATCAAAAGCAAGCATGTTATTTTAGTCTTGTACTTTGTACATTAAAACTTGTACTCTTTATCATTTTCATTTGTTATAAATAGCATAGGAAGCTGAATGTACAAAAACAACAATTTCAAACTACATTCAATCACATTTCAATCAAATTTCCTTTAAGGAGTTCTCAACTTATGCTAGTTGAAGTTTAAGACCACTTAACGGTTTTCTTTCAAGTTCCTAGCCTAGAACTTGTTAGTATTTGCTTCATCTTTTGGTTTACAGCATCTTAGGGTCTCATTGAGGTTTTAGATGTGTTGGAGTGCCAAAGAGGAAGAGGTGTTGGCATAAATTGAGCCAAGAACAACGGTTACAGTTCAAGGGGTGTCTTTGAGATGTTCTTTGCCATAGCTATTGTTCAAATCAGTTTGGAATAGGAGACAAAGTCCTTGGCAACGTTTTCTAGCCTTCGTTTGGCTCATCATTAACATTAGGCGTACCTTCCACCTTGGCTTTGCCTTTATCAGTGATTGGAAGCTTTGGACGATTTTGGATGTTCTGGGTTGATTTTCCTTGGAATCCACGGCCTTGACCTTGTTGTGGACGGAAAGGCGTCCTGGGCTGTGTTCTAGGAAAACTCAATGGATTAGTTCGAAAATAAGGGTTAGAAGTTTTTACCTTCAATTGTCTTTCCACTTTCTCGGCAATGCGAACCATAGAAGCCATATCAGAGTAAGGTGTAAGTTCCACCTTAAATGCAATCTCTTTGTTCAAACCAGCTAGAAATCTAGCCATTGTGGCTTCCTCAGCTTCTTCTATGTTAGCCCTGGTAAGCAGATGTTCTAGTTCTTTATAAAATTCATCAACAGATCTATTACCTTGAGAAAGTTGTTGCAATTTCTGGAAAATGCTTCTTTCATAGGAAGGAGATATGAATCTCTTCCTCATCTCTTGTTTCAGCTCGGACCAAGTAATAACAGGGGGGCTGTCATGTTCTTCTCCTGGTTTTCTTCAATTGTTCCCACCAGAGTAAGGCATAATCTACAAATTCAAAAGTTGCATACCGCACTTTGGCCAATTCAGAATAGTTAGTGCAAGAATACATATGTTCTACTTTTGTTTCCCATTGCAGATATGTTTCAGGATCACTTTTCCCTTAGAAGGGGTATTGTCAGTTTAGTAGTAATGAACTTTTCTTCAAGATGTTCATCTCTATCAGGCTGACGTTCATCACACCGTTCTTCCGGATAGTGTTCTTCATTGTACTCAGGGAGATAATCAAATCTCTCCTCAAAAGAAATGTTCCTACGACCACCATTACTACCTCGACCTCTACCTCTACCTCTAAGTCATGTGACTTTTCTGCGTTCAACATGAGACTCATTACCATAAGAGGTGCCTTCTTGAAAAGGTATACTAGGTTCCTTTTGATCTGAGGTTGGCTTTTCTACTTTGCTTATCCTTTGTTTGTTATCCTCTATGTCACTTCTCATTAAACCAAACTGATTAACAAGGAAAGCGAGTGTTTGCTGTATATTCTCTAGGGTAACAGGGACTGGGGATTGGACAGGAGTAGATGGGGACGGGGATGGTGCATTATCTTTCTGTTGGGGACCCATGATTCAGAAAACAATCTCAAAAGCCAATTAAAATATTGACAAGATGCAAATACTCTACTTTATGTTGACAATTGTTTAAAACAACAATTTGGACTTTTTCTCCTAAGGATTCAAGAAAATCACAGAAGTCAAATTGTTGTTCGGGCTGAATGAAATCTACGGGGTTGTTTAAGAGAATCCCTCAATTTACTTTACAGCATATGCAATTATCAATTGAAGTAAAGTGAAAGTAAAAGCACACAAACAAAGTGTCAGCAATGGTTTGCTTTAGAAACTTTCAATATTTCAAATCTACAACACTTTGGTTCGTTTTGGGCACTTTCTTTCTGTTGAGCTTTACACAGGAATTTTCCTTTTGCAATGTTTAATTTTGGGCTTTTCCTCACTTTTCTTTCTTGTGCAATTCTCTCTTGTCTTGCCTCTTACTTGTTGACAAATACTGGCTTTTCTCTCGTGTATTTCTCAATCAAGCTTAATTTTCTTCCTTTGGGGGGTTTGCTTGATTGTTGTGAGACTACTCCTCACGGCCTACATGAGTCATTGCTCACGGCCTTTAATTGCACAAGGTTGGTTGTATTTGGAATTTGAAAGTTTCTCGTACACAACACGGCTAAACACTATGTAGTGAGAAATCAATTCACAATTACAACAAGTTCAAATTGAATATAGTGCAAGGTAAGTTCAGAAATTGATCTAAAACAACAATTGGATAGCTCTTTAACAGTGTGGGGCTTAAACAATTCCTAACTTCCAGGATATATCTAAGTCCAACAAGTTGTTTGAAACAATTGAAATCAACAAAAAGATATAGCTATTAGCATTCACCAAGATTTCAAATGAGCTTTAAAGAGTTGTTCTAAACACACGGTTTGGGCAATTGTCTTTTTTTTCTTTTTTCTATTTTTGATGCAAATGATCTAACTAATCTTAAGATAGCTAAATGCAACTTAGTTGTTTTAAAATGCAATTATAAGGGCTGATTACTATGACAACTAATGGAAAACAGTTTGGATGCAAACTAACTAACTTGTTTTGTTTTGTTTTTAAGTTATCTATTCTACTTGTTTTTGTTTTTGTTTTCGTTTGTATGATGCAATCAGTTTCTAAACTAGATGATACTAGATGCAAGTCTTTGTATTCTACTTAACACACGTATGTCAACTAGAAACTAGGCAGCAAACATAGTTAACTAAAACTACTTTTTTTTGCTCTTAGTTTTCGGTTTCTCTTGTACTAAACTAAACAACCAACTAAACCTTTAAACTATGTTGCAAACTAGTCTAACTAAGCTAAATAAGGCAGCAACTAAAACGTCTAAAACAGATTGCACACAACTACTAAAAACAAAATTTAATGACTTGATTACAAACTAAACTACCAACTAATCTATTTTTGTGTTCAAAGTTTTCTGTTTTAAGGACTCAACTAAACTACCATTTAAACTTATAGATTAGGACCTAATGAACATTGTCTAAGCTAGATTGAACAAAAACAACAAGTTACACACGGTTTTAATCTAGACTACACAAACGGATTCTAACAACACTTAAGTCTAGTCTAAGTTCTTTTTTTGTCGTATTTTCGGTTTTGCTACTTAAAACTAACTTACCAAACTATTGTAAACTATCTAATAAACACTTTAAAACATAAAGTAACTATCTAAATTAACAGATTCTAAATGGACAACAAAACAGTCTACTACACGGTTTTGGGCAGCATCATTCATATGCAAGTTTAAACAATGTAAACATGAATAGAAGACTAACCAAAGCTCTGATACCAATTGATGAGCCAAATAAAGGCTAGAAAATGTTTCCAAGACTTTGTCTCCTATTCCAAATTGATTTTAACCTCAGCTATGGCAAAGAACATCACAATGACACCCCTTGAACTGTAACCGTTTGTTCTTGGCTCAATTTATACCAACACCTCTTCCTTTTTGGCATTCCAACACATCTAAAACCTCATTGAGACCCTAAGATGCTGTAAACCAAAAATGAAGTAAATACTAACAAGTTCTAGGCTTTGAACTTGGAAGAAACCGTTAAGTGGTTTTAACTTCAACTAGAAAAGTTGAGAATTCCTTAAAGGAAATTTTGATTGAAATATGTTTGAATTGTGGTTCCTTTTGTACATTCAGGTTCTAACCTACTTATAACAAACGAAAATCACAAAGGGTACAAGGTTTAAAGTACAAAGTACAAGACTAGAAAGAACATGCTTGCTTGGTAACTTGTTTGAACAATTTTGGTTCCAAGAAAGCTGGTTTGTTTGCCGTTGCTTCCATGTTTGTTTTCAGCCTCAATTTTGATTGGATAATACTTTGAGCAACTTGCTTTGAATTGCCTTTGATTGGTTGCAAGTTTGACTTTGAATTTTCAAACCTTCTCTTGCGTGATCTAGGCCTTAAACAGCCTTAATCTGATTGGATCAATTGTTGTGCAGCTTGCTTGCTTGTCTCCAACTTGATTTTGATTGGTTTGAACATTTGCAAGACTTCTTCCTATTGGTTAAAGCTTTGAGCAGCTTATACATCCATGTTTGCGTGAAGAACAATTTTGAATTTGACATGAGTGCTTGTCACCTCCTTGCTTGTAAGCTACTTGCTTATCACCTCCTTGCTTGAACAAAAATTCAGGTTCTCATTGCATTTTCAAGCTAAGTACATGTACCTGAAAGACAAGGCAATAATACAACACAAACTATGCAAAAAACAAGGTTAACCAACCAACAATATTGATGAGGATCAAGGGTCCGATGAGGATCAAGGGCCCCATCAAGAGGTCAAAGGTCCTATGACAAGAAGGAGGGCAAAGGAACTTTGTCATCAAGTTGCCACCTTCTTGTACAAGTGTAGCGCCGCGACCCGGACAGCGGAATCCGAACCGGTTCACCCGTCGTAGCTTACTGAGAAGACTACAAGACGTCTCATCTCTCGAATACACATCATCAATGACGTAAGAGAAATAAGTGCGGAAACATATCATGTCAATCTAAAACATCGAATTAATACGTCAAAGACAACGCGAATAATCAAATGTATGTGGTCGCAACCATCTAAAACCTCAAATGAACCACAACTAACTGAAATAAAGGAAAACAGTTTCACTAGTTAATCCAGCTCCACAAACATGGTCTAGATATCCCATTCAGCCCACTCGCCGTCGTCCTCAATAAAGATCATGTCGTAACTAGGCTCATCTGCAATGACAAAAGTAGTATCCTTAGTGAAAAACGCTAGCAAGTAACCCGCTTATAAGACATACGGGATCAACACATGGCAAGACATGAGTAATAGGTAATTCGAGGGAATTGTGGGGCACATGTCTTGTAAACTTTCAAATATAGAAATGAGCCACGTAATAGCAAGTACAGCAATTCGAAACGCAATTAACAAATCAATATCAATCAATTAACATGAGCATTCATTTCACAACGACTCTCGTGATGCGTGTCAAAATATGCACTACACTACACAATCACATATGCATGAACACTTTCTCTTTTCAAATCAATGCAATGCATGTCACAATGTCCGGTTCCTAACTCATTTCCTTGTAACGCACCCCGGCTTATATTTCCATCCCGGTTAACGTTACAAGCTTGTATGCTCTGTGATGCACCTCGTCTTATATTTCCATCCCGATTAACATCACAGATCTCGTAAAACTCTACAATGCACCTCGGCTTAAATTTCCATCCCGATTAACATTGTAGAGGACTTTATACCCTGTAACGCACCCCGGCTTATATTTCCATCCCGGTTAACGTTACAGTCTTTTGTGTCCTGCAATGCACCCCGGCTTAAATTTCCATCCCGGTTAACATTGCATTTCACCTTCGCAAATCTGTGCCGAAGCACATCTCTTTTTCCGAAACCTTATGCAGTGCACGTGCCATGATGCAAGACTCCTTCTTTCAATCACACTTCTCTGTCACATAAGCAATTCACATTCACATGCGCAAGTACAAGTAACACACAAGAGTTCACCAGCTTATTCATCAACACTTGAACTTCATCTAGCTCATCAACGCTCAACCTTGGTTCTAAAGTTCACAACCCAACTAGAGTATCCCTATCTTTCCTTCATTGAGCTCTAAGACACCTGGGACGTTCATTTCCTAACCCTCCTAAGTCATTCACGTCGAAACTCGGTTCGTGAACCCATTGAAATCATCCAGTTGATTCACCTTCCTAACTCGTGTTCCCGAGACTTAGACTACCTTTAATCAGGTCTTAAGAAGTCTCTAAGGTCACCCGAAGACTCCCTGAACTTCCCTCTTTCTTCCTCTATTTTTCCACAAAACTGACGGACTTCATCCCCTATACTTCGATCGATCGATGTCCAGCTGGGGACATCGATCTCTCCACTTCGATCGATCGATGTCCATCTGGGGACATCGATCTCTCAGCCTGTACCTACATCGATCGATCGATGTCCGTCTGGGGACATCGATCTCTCAGACCACATGCACATAGATCGATCGATGTCCTTCTGGGGACATCGATCTCTCAGCAACCTATACATCGATCGATCGATGTCCTTCTGGGGACATCGATCTCTGACATCGATCGATCGATGTCTGCGCTCTCCCAAATTTGCTCTGCGTTTTCTGCAACCACCGCAGAACTAAAAACCCTATATATCCAAACTTCATCCCCAATCACTCCACACCTAATCCCTGCTATAGTTCATGCTTAAACTATAGATCCAACGCTACGCTCCGAGCAAACGGGATCCAAACCTATCACACACCTTTTCCAACTGCATCACCCCAAAGATTCCACCTTTCTCCCTCAACCCACGCAACCACGCAATCACATTAAGAAGGGATTCAAGGGCTAGGGATTTACATGATTTCACATAATCGACAACAACAACAAATGCTTTTCATATACATTGGCCAAATCTCGAAAACCAAAACACATAGATCATATGCAAATAATCAAAGAATGAATATACTGCATGGTGATCCAAGTTGATATCAAAATAGGCCGTTTATCTTTTGCAAATCGTAGGAACTTATAAGAAAGTTACTTGCCTTTGATTACTCGGAGACGGATTGGAAAACAAACGAATGTTGGATCGGTTCCCGGAAACTATCTTCTTCCTCTATAGAAACGGCTAGGGCAGGGAGGACAGGAGCGTCGATGTTTTCTGTAAAAGGGAAAAACTGACGCTTTGTCAGTTTTTATATGGGTAGGGAAAGGTTTGGTGTTTCTAAATTATATCTTATTTTCCTATTTTTCTTAAAGGATAAATCCTAATATTTAATTCTAAAAATTAAATACAAATTAATTTCTAATATTTATCCCTTCAATTAATTCTCATTAATCCTATCATTTAATTCGTATTTAGTTATGATTGACCGTCATTAATTCCCGTTGACTATCATTAAACTCCGTTTAATTCCTTCTTTGACTTTTAAATATCCTACGGAGGGTGCGGGGCATAACATTCCACCCCCTTACAAAAAGTTTCGTCCTCGAAACTGGCGTACCTTATGGAAAGAGATGTGGATATAGCTTCCTCATTTGCTCCTCAAGCTCCCACGTGGCTTCGCGCTCCGTATGATTACTCCACTGAACTTTGACATACGGAATGACGCGTCGGCGTAGGACTTGATCTTTTCTATCCACTGTCCTTATAGGATGCTCTTCGTAAGTGATATCCTCTTTCACCTCCAACGGTTGAGCTTCAAGGATATGGCTTGGATCCGATACGTATTTCCTTAGTTGAGACACATGAAACACGTTATGAACTTGGGACAAACTCGGAGGTAAGGCTAGGCGGTATGCTCCTTCGCCCACTTTGCTAAGTATTTCGTAAGGTCCAATATATCTTGGGCTTAACTTGCCCTTCATTCCGAATCTTGCAACCCCTTTGGTGGGTGAGACCCGTAGATAGACCTTTTCACCTTCCTCGAACTCAAAAGGTCGCCTCTTGGTGTCAGCCCAACTCTTACTGCGATCTTGAGCCACTTTGAGCTTCTCTCTTATCACTTTGACCTTTCCAATAGTTTGCTCAACCAACTCGGGTGCAGTGATTGTCCTTTCTCCAACTTCATCCCAACAAACCGGGGATCTGCACTTACGTCCATATAGAGCTTCAAATGGCGCCATGCCAATTGCACTGTGATAGCTATTATTATATGAGAACTCCATCAACTTCAGCATGCTATCCCAGTTCCCTTTAAAATCTAGGGCGCATGCTCTCAACATGTCTTCCAATGTTTGGATGGTTCTCTCGGATTGTCCATCCGTTTGTGGGTGGTATGCGGTACTCATCCTCAGCTCAGTACCCATCGCCTTCTGAAATGCCCTCCAGAATTTAGAGGTAAACTTGGGGTCACGGTCCGATACAATGCTGACTGGGACTCTGTGTAGGCTCACAATGTTATCCACATATATATTGGAAAGTTTCTCATACGACGTACCATGTGGCATAGCAATAAAGTGAGCCGTCTTGGTCAATCGGTCTACGATTACCCAAATCATCTCATTTCCATTTCTGGTCTTGGGTAGTCCCATTACGAAATCCATTGTCACGTGCTCCCACTTCCATTCTGGAATCTCTAGTGGCTTCATCAAACCACCAGGTCGTTGGTGTTCCGCTTTGACTTGTTGGCATATCAAACATCTTTCAACATATGCTGCTATTGACCTTTTCATCCCTATCCACCAATAGTTTCTTCGGAGGTCCTTATACATCTTAGTACTTCCCGGGTGGATAGACATCCTTGAGTTATGCGCTTCTTGGAGTAATTCTGTTCGGAGTTCATCTTTACTTGGCACGCATAACCGGTTTTGAAACCATAGACTTCCATCTTCTCGCAACCGGAAGTCCTTCACTGGTCCTGTGGATACTTTGTCGCGGATTTCTTTCAGTGCTGGGTCCTCGTACTGCGCTTCTTTAATTCTGTCTACCAAGTCTGGGCTGATAGATAGCGCTGTAAGGACATTTGCCACTGAGTCCACCAATTCGAGGTCAAATTCCTCGATCTCCCTTTCTAGTGGAGATTGTCTCGCGTGGCTAGACTTTCTACTCAACGCGTCCGCCACTCTGTTGGCCTTACCCGGATGGTAGTTGATGGTCAGGTCATAGTCCTTGAGTAATTCCAACCATCTCCTTTGTCTCATGTTCAACTCCTTGTGCGTAAATAGATACTTTAAGCTCTTATGATCAGTGAATACTGCACACTTCTCCCCATATAAATAGTGTCTCCAGATCTTAAGAGCAAATACCACAGCTGCGAGTTCCAAGTCATGCGTCGGGTAGTTCTGCTCATAAGGTTTCAATTGTCTTGATGCGTATGATATGACTCGTTCATTTTGCATCAAGACACAACCTATAAACAGAACGTTAGTTTGAGACTAGCATGAGTATATACGATGCGTTAATGGTAATGATGTACATACCTAGTCCTTTCTTGGACGCGTCACTATAAATCACGAACCCATCGGTGCCGGAGGGTTGTGCCAACACCGGGGCTGTGGTTAATCTCTTCTTGAGCTCGGTAAAGCTCTGCTCGCATTCGGCAGTCCATTCGAACTTGGTCTTCTTCTGTGTAAGTCGGCTCAATGGAACTGCTATTGTTGAGAATCCCTCCACAAACTTCCGATAGTAGCCTGCCAAGCCTAGGAAGCTTCTGACTTCAGTCACATTTGTGGGTCTTGGCCATTCCGTGATGGCTTCTATCTTCTTAGGATCCACAGAGATCCCATCTTCCGAAATCACGTGACCGAGGAAGGCTACACTTCTTAGCCAAAATTCACACTTGCTGAATTTGGCATAGAGCTGCTGTTGCCTCAGAATTTGCAATACCACTCTTAAGTGTTCAGCATGAGTTTGTTCGTCTGGGGAATAGACCAAAATGTCATCGATGAATACTACTACAAATTGATCCAACTGTTCTCGGAATACAGTGTTCATCAAATCCATGAACGCTGCTGGGGCGTTAGTTAGTCCAAACGGCATCACCAAAAATTCATAATGCCCATAACGAGTCCGAAAAGCGGTCTTAGGGACGTCTCCCGCTTTCACGAGCAATTGATGGTATCCTTGACGAAGGTCGATCTTTGAAAACCATCGGGCTCCCTTTAACTGATCAAATAAATCCTCAATCCTTGGTAGAGGATATTTATTCTTAATGGTGATCTTGTTCAGTTCCCGATAATCGATGCATAACCTCATGCTGCCATCCTTCTTCTTTACGAATAACACAGGAGCTCCCCAAGGTGATACACTGGGGCGAATTAACTTCTTGTCCAATAACTCCTGAAGTTGCCCCTTTAGCTCCTTAAGTTCAGCTGGAGCCATTCTGTAGGGTGCCTTTGATATAGGCTCGGCTCCGGGTATCAAATTAATCTCGAACTCCACTTCTCTCGATGGCAGGACTCCCGGTAAATCATCCGGAAATACGTCTTTAAATTTATTGATTACCGGAATTTGATCCATGGAGGGAACTTCCTGCTTCGCATCTAATGCATACACCATAAATCCCTCTGCTCCTTTCCGTAAAGCTTTAAAGGCCTTAATCGCCGTCAGGAATATTTTCTTTGGAGCTTTGGTTATCTTGATATTTCCTTGTACAGTGACGTCATTCATCTCAAGATCTTTGAGAGTCACTTGCTTGAGTTTACAGTCGATATTGGCATGATTCTTGGTCAGCCAATCCATGCCCAATATTACGTCAAAGTCCTTCATCGGAATAGGGACTAGTGTCACTGAAAATACTTTTCCGTCCAACTCCAACTCACAATCTTTGTACTGGTGGTGAGAAATCAGTACTTGTTCTCCTGCTGCCTGTGCCCTAAATGGGTTCTCAAGCCATTCGGGTAGACGGTCGAGTCCTTTGGCGAAACGCTTAGAAATGAAGGAGTGACTAGCTCCACTATCAAATAACACATTTGCGGGTACTTTGTTAACTAGAATCACACCTAATCACAAGAGGGTAACACATGAAGGTTTTCACATGACAATATACAATCATCATCTTAAAGGACTAAAATTCAGCTTAAACAACTATTATTAAACTTAAGTCGTACCTGTCACCACGTTTGCATCCTCCTGGACTTCTGCGTCCGTCATCGCGTGGACTCTTGCATTAGGCCTGCCTCTCTGCTGTGGAGCCGGCCCTGGTCCTGCAGCTTGAGGCTTAGGGTTCCATTCAGGGTAGTCCCTGATCCTATGACCCGTCTTTCCACATTTGAAACATGCACCGCTAATTTTCCAACATTCGCCCACATGTCTTTTCTGGCAGTGTGGACACTCTGCCGGTGCTTGACGATTCTGCTGGTTTTGTTGCGGTGCCCTTTGAGCTGGCCCCGCCTGTCCTTTCCTGGGGATCTTGACCCAACGTCCGGGTCTATTACCACTTTGCTCCACCCTTGGTCTCTTGCTCGATTCCTCTCGAGTCTCTCTTGGTTGTGACCTGCGCATGTCACTCTCTACACAATAACAGGCATCTAACATTTCTTCGAACGTTTTTAGACTCAACCCCGCTATGGCAGTCCTTATGCGGGGGTTCAACCCTTCTTCAAATTTTAGCATTTTCATTCTGTTGTTCTCCAAAACCATGGGCGTGAACTTACCCAAGGCATGGAACCTATCCGCATAATCTGAAACAGTCATCCTCCCTTGTTCAAATTTATCGAACTGCCTCATCTTCTCCAAAATGGCAGTCTCAGGCACATAATAATCTTTGTAGGCCTTCACAAACTGACTCCACTGGATAGGAGGGGTCATCTTAGGCAGAATGCCGCTCCACCAGGCGTTAGCTCGGCCAATCAGAAATGGCGTGGCTACGTCCACCTTTAGATCTTCAGGCACTTGCACAAGCCTGAAGCACTTTTCTACCTCATCGAGCCAAAACCCAGCCACCTCTGGGTCAGTAATCCCTTCGAAATTAGGGGCATGCATCTTCCGCATTTCCCCAATGTAATACCTAATGCCGTGCTGAGGCAGTGGAGGCTGTGGTTGCGGTTGTTGCTGCTGTTGAGCAACCCCTTGTGCTATTACCGTGATAGCGTCAATCAACGCTTGGGTTACTAGTACTGGAGGTGGTGGTGGTGGTGGAGGGTTGTTGTTTCCATTGCCACCATTTCCTTGATTATCGCGTCTAGGAGGCATTTTCTGCAAGTTCAAGCTTATTAGTACTTGGACAGTTCCAAAATAAGTACTTGGGGTCCATAATGTGCACAAAGCGAAATTCGTAAACTAATTTAAATAACATATATTGATTGTATTCTATCGCGCTCGTACACATACCCATCCCAATCAAACTTAAATCTAAGATTACATACTTAGACTTAAAGATCAACTTAAGGTGAAGATCATATCTTAAGACTCTACATGTCATAACCTAGGTCTCTGAGGTAGATCTGAAGCCTAGGCTCTGATACCACCTGTAGCGCCCCGACCCGAACAGCGGAATCCGAACCGGTTCACCCGTCGTAGCTTACTGAGAAGACTACAAGACGTCTCATCTCTCGAATACACATCATCAATGACGTAAGAGAAATAAGCGCGGAAACATATCATGTCAATCTAAAACATCGAATTAATACGTCAAAGACAACGCGAATAATCAAATGTATGTGGTCGCAACCATCTAAAACCTCAAATGAACCACAACTAACTGAAATAAAGGAAAACAGTTTCACTAGTTAATCCAGCTCCACAAACATGGTCTAGATATCCCACTCAGCCCACTCGTCGTCGTCCTCAATAAAGATCATGTCGTAACTAGGCTCATCTGCAATGACAAAAGTAGTACCCTTAGCGAAAAACGCTAGCAAGTAACCCGCTTATAAGACATACGGGATCAACACATGGCAAGACATGAGTAATAGGTAATTCGGGGGAATTGTGGGGCACATGTCTTGTAAACTTTCAAATATAGAAATGAGCCACGTAATAGCAAGTACAGCAATTCGAAACGCAATTAACAAATCAATATCAATCAATTAACATGAGCATTCATTTCACAACGACTCTCGTGATGCGTGTCAAAATATGCACTACACTACACAATCACATATGCATGAACACTTTCTCTTTTCAAATCAATGCAATGCATGTCACAATGTCCGGTTCCTAACTCATTTCCTTGTAACGCACCCCGGCTTATATTTCCATCCCGGTTAACGTTACAAGCTCGTATGCTCTGTGATGCACCTCGGCTTATATTTCCATCCCGATTAACATCACAGATCTCGTAAAACTCTACAATACACCTCGGCTTAAATTTCCATCCCGATTAACATTGTAGAGGACTTTATACCCTGTAACGCACCCCGGCTTATATTTCCATCCCGGTTAACGTTACAGTCTTTTGTGTCCTGCAATGCACCCCGGCTTAATTTCCATCCCGGTTAACATTGCATTTCACCTTCGCAAATCTGTGCCGAAGCACATCTCTTTTTCCAAAACCTTATGCAGTGCACGTGCCATGATGCAAGACTCCTTCTTTCAATCACACTTCTCTGTCACATAAGCAATTCACATTCACATGCGCAAGTACAAGTAACACACAAGAGTTCACAGCTTATTCATCAACACTTGAACTTCATCTAGCTCATCAACGCTCAACCTTGGTTCTAAAGTTCACAACCCAACTAGAGTATCCCTATCTTTCCTTCATTGAGCTCTAAGACACCTGGGACATTCATTTCCTAACCCTCCTAAGTCATTCACGTCGAAACTCGGTTCGTGAACCCATTGAAATCATCCAGTTGATTCACCTTCCTAACTCGTGTTCCCGAGACTTAGACTACCTTTAATCAGGTCTTAAGAAGTCTCTAAGGTCACCCGAAGACTCTCCGAACTTCCCTCTTTCTTCCTCTATTTTTCCACAAAACTGACGGACTTCATCCCCTATACTTCGATCGATCGATGTCCAGCTGGGGACATCGATCTCTCCACTTCGATCGATCGATGTCCATCTGGGGACATCGATCTCTCAGCCTGTACCTACATCGATCGATCGATGTCCGTCTGGGGACATCGATCTCTCAGACCACATGCACATAGATCGATCGATGTCCTTCTGGGGACATCGATCTCTCAGCAACCTATACATCGATCGATCGATGTCCTTCTGGGGACA
The DNA here is from genome assembly GCA_036186865.1 of Eustoma russellianum. Classification (NCBI taxonomy): domain Eukaryota; kingdom Viridiplantae; phylum Streptophyta; class Magnoliopsida; order Gentianales; family Gentianaceae; genus Eustoma; species Eustoma russellianum. Next base: position 11,641,280 of record AP025045.1, read on the forward strand.
TCGATCTCTGACATCGATCGATCGATGTCTGCGCTCTCCCAAATTTGCTCTGCGTTTTCTGCAACCACCGCAGAACTAAAAACCCCATACATCCAAACTTCATCCCCAATCACTCCACACCTAATCCCTGCTATAGTTCATGCTTAAACTATAGATGCAACGCTACGCTCCGAGCAAACGGGATCCAAACCTATCACACACCTTTTCCAACTGCATCACCCCAAAGATTCCACCTTTCTCCCTCAACCCACGCAACCACCCAATCACATCAAGAAGGGATTCAAGGGCTAGGGATTTACATGATTTCACATAATCAACAACAACAACAAATGCTTTTCATATACATTGGCCAAATCTCGAAAACCAAAACACATAGATCATATGCAAATAATCAAAGAACGAATGTACTACATGGTGATCCAAGTTGATATCAAAATAGGCCGTTTATCTTTCGCAAATCGTAGGAACTTATAAGAAAGTTACTTGCCTTTGATTACGGAGACGGATTGGAAAACAAACGAATGTTGGACCGGTTCCCGAAAACTATCTTCTTCCTCTATAGAAACGGCTAGGGCAGGGAGGACAGGAGCGTCGATGTTTTCTGTAAAAGGGAAAAAACTGACGCTTTGTCAGTTTTTATATGGGTAGGGAAAAGTTTGGTGTTTCTAAATTATATCTTATTTTCCTATTTTTCTTAAAGGATAAATCCTAATATTTAATTCTAAAAATTAAATACAAATTAATTTCTAATATTTATCCCTTCAATTAATTCTCATCAATCCTATCATTTAATTCGTATTTAGTTATGATTGACCGTCATTAATTCCCGTTGACTATCATTAAACTCCGTTTAATTCCTTCTTTGACTTTTAAATATCATACGGAGGGTGCGGGGCATAACAACAAGCATGTTCAAGATGAACCTAAGACTCCTTGGGTTCATTTCATTGAACCTTCAACTTGAGCATGTATCACATGCACGTCTACACTCTTTGTTTTTTGGATTTTATTTTGTGTCGTGTGATCTTAGTTTTATGTATTTGCTTTGTAGGTAAATTAGGTACAAGAGAATGTTTAAAGAGAATGTTTGAAGAGAATGTTTCAAGAGAATGTTTGAAGAGAATGTTGAAGAGAATGTCTCAAGAGAATGTTTCAAGAGAATATTCGAAGAGAATGTTTGTCTATGCTAAGACAAATTCAAAAGTGTCCAAGACAGAGTCTATTGATCAATTTGAAATCAAAGTATCTTCATCCACCAAAGGAGGGGCCGGCCATATGGAATTCAAAAAGGGAGATTAACCTGAATTTAAAATTCAGCCACGATTTAAAATTCAAGTTTCAACCAGATTAGGCCTTCAAATTCAAGATAAAGATTTCATCCATTTTTTTTGGAAGAAACCACACGCCTATCTTGAAGCAAGGATGAGGATAGATCACAAATCAAATTTGAATCCAAGTTTGAATTCAAATTCAAATTCAATTTGAATTCAATCTTCAATCAACATTTGAATTCAATTCCAACCACTTTATCATCATCAAATCAAGTCTCCAACAGCCTCATGAGTCATCAAAAACGCCAATCTCATTATCAAACATGACCAGATTCATTGAAGATAATGTCTTGCAAGATTTGAAATTTTCGCTAGAATTTGTTTTAGCTTTGAATTTAAGTAATTTTCAATTTTCAAACATTGTTAGCTAGATTTATTTTGAATTAGTTCTAGATATTTTAAGGCTCAAGTTCAGCCTATAAATAGAGCCTTAGGGGGACGCTTGAAAGACACCTTTTGATGAATAACAATTCTTGATATTTCATTCACTTTGTGTGATACATTGTTTTCTTGGTTTTGCATTAAAAACCTAGGTTAAGATCCTTCAAAGTTGAGCATATTGAAGGTGTTGCCATTGCTTAAAGGTGCCGTCCAAGAGGGCCGTTTTGGTTTGCCTGATCAACGACCATCTTGAAGTGTTGGTCTTGCTCATTCGTTTAATCCACACGTTTTTAATCACTAAGGAAGCAAGGGGAAGTCTTCTTCCTTGTGCCTAACCCTTTGTGAAAGACGTTTAGAAGGTGGAATCGTTGGAGCCCACGAGTTGCACGCATCAAATTGGTATCAGAGCCAGGTTACTCTATTCCACCATCTATCATTTCCTTTTCGTTTGAGTCTAGTCATTTCAATATCAGTTGAGTCCTTCTTCTACTCCTCACTCTGCACGTCTTGCATTTCATACAAAAAAAAGAAAACAAAAACGTCCACATTAGCTTTGAGTCCTTGCACGTTGTTGCATTTTGCTTTTCATCATTCAAGTGTCATTTCCTTTATTTCCTTTCGCATCACAATCTGATTTTGAGTCGTTCAAACTTGAATAAATTAGGGTTCATTGCATTTTAGGGTACATTCAGCCTTCTTTTAAATATTCCAACCATCAGCCTAAAAAGCTACCTCGGTTTCAAATCATCTTGTTGCTACCGAAGCTTTTAGTTGGTGATGATTGTATGCATCTTGTGATTCGCATTGTGATTGATTTCATGCTACAGATCTAGTAGTCCTACGTGTGCTTGTCTTCACAACCTACTTGCAACACCAACCAACCCCTAAAAACAGCCCCACACCCCACGGCCAACCAACTCCACCCCCCAACCCAACCCTAAAACTCACCAACCTGATCCCAAATAACCCTATTTACACCCCACACAAAAAGCCCCAAACCAATTTTACCAAATACAACCAGATTCTAAAGATCACAATTCATTCAAATAAACCCTAACCCTAGAATTTGAATTTTGTTCAAATTCTGTCCTAAACCAGCCAATACCCAAATTGACCACACCAATCATCAATTACCAACCCAAATAGTCCATCTACAACGCCCATTCCGTTACTATACCCCATTCCGCAAATTCCCAAAATGTTCAAAAAAAACCCTAAATCAAAAAAACCCTAACCCTAACCCCCATTCGGCCATACCCCAAATTCCTTCACTTTCCAAGGTTATTTTTGTTGCAAGTCCAAGATACAAATTGCATTTTAAATACATTGCACTCTTCCGTCCAAAAACACAAGTGCTAAGTGCAAAACGCGTGAAATTCCAATTCTGCCCTTAGTCAAAAAAAAAAGAATCTGAACCTTGCTCAATCGAAATAGCAAGGAAGAAAAAAAAAACAAAAGAACAAGAGCAAAGAAAAAGGGCAAAACGTTTGTGCATTGCGTAGAAAATTTTTTGGTATGACTTGCAAACCTTGGATACCATATTACCCCACATTGCCGTCCCCTATACCCAATTATCCGTTTATTGATCTTCTTAAACCAGTCACACACTTGGTTGCTCGATTGTTGCATGACTTGAACCATTTTGTGGATAATAAGTGCATAGAATCAAAATTAATTAAAGATTGCCCACGGCAACCCTTAGTTTATCTTTGGTTCAGCCTTATACATCAACTTTGGTTGCTTATTTTCTTTGAATCTTAGTATAAAGTTCAAGTTTGTGTTCATTTCAAGTGATTCTACTTTCATACTAATTGGTGCAACTTGAAAGCAAAAAGGAAGAAACAAGCGGAGAACATTGTGGTTTGAAGAAGCCTTGGCAATACACTTCCTTATTGATCACTTTGAGCCTTCTTAACTTCAGGTTATCCAAGAACCAAAGTGGTAAGAGGGTGGAAAGAATCGAAAACAGAGTGATAATAGCTTATTTTTTTACTAATCCCTTAACATTTGTTTATCTTTGTGTTAGTTTGCTTCCTTCTTTTTCCCCTTTGTTTTTGTTCAATTCCTTAGGTACAATGGCCAACAGCAATTCCGCATCTAGCAAGTCTAAAGAAGCCGAAACTGTTGACAATACTCAACAACAAATGCTGAAGATGCTTAAGAAACTCATGCATGACAATGAGATAATCAAGTATCGCTTGGAAGACGTGGAGAGAAGCTGCAAAACGAGTGATGGCCAAGGAACAAGCAGGGCCGTACCCCTACCACAACCACGGCGCCATCCCCCAGAAGAAGTTGAGGATGACAACCTTAGACCACCACACACCGAAGCAAGAAGGTTTGCTCCTCCTACACAAGCAAGAAGGTACGCTCCAAGAAGGTACAATGATGATTCCATTCCCTTTGAGCATGATGATTATGACTTTGATGACCACCATCCCCGTGGTTACCAAAGACGCCAAAATCTCCTTTTCCCGCAAGATGACGATTTTCTCAAAACCAAAATAAATATTCCCACGTTTTATGGTAAAAGTAATGCGGATGAATATTTAGAATGGGAAACGAAAGTGGATTTGATCTTTTCTTGTACCAATTATAGTGAATTGCAAAAAGTGAGGTATGCTTCCATAGAATTTTCTGGTTATGCACTTAATTGGTGGACGAATTTGTGTCGAAATAGAACTAAGACGAGACAACCCCCAATTGCAACTTGGGAAGAAATGAAGTTTGAAATGCGACAACGTTTTATTCCAAACAATTATGAGAGTTCTATTTTCACGAGTTTGCATAACTTACGACAAGGTTCCAAAAGTGTAGACGAGTATTATAAAGAGTTAGGAATTTTGTTGGAGAGGTCTAACTTGCAGGAACCTGAAGAAGCCACCAAGGCTCGATTCTTACATGGTTTTAAACAGGGAGATTGCGCAAAGGGTTGACCTTCAACCTTACCTCGACCTCACAACCATGGTACATATGGCTGAAAAGATTGAAACGCAATTAAAGGTACGTACTTCCTCCAATTTCAATTCCAATTATCGTACTAATCAGTCTTCTTCAAGATTTTCCAGCAAGCCTGCAGGAACGGGAAGTTCACGGCCTACAGGAGGCCAAGCACGTGACCAAGCTGCGTCACAAAGAATGGACAATCGTGTGCAATCCACACAAAGGAGAGATGAACGCACCCAACAAAAGGCTCCTACCGAAAATCCTTCGGATTCCTCAAACAGGTTTAGAGACATTAAATGTTATAAATGTCAAGGACGTGGTCACATAGGAAAAGAATGTCCTAATGCAAAACGAATCATGTTAATTGAAGAGACAAACGAATATGCGTCCGAGTCCGAGCATGAAAACGAGTTTGAGCATGATAATGAAATTGAACCTGAAGAGGATCTAGGCGCATTAGATGATTTTGACACTAAGGAGTTTCTTGTTGTGCGTAGAGCTTTAAATGCATATCCGAAATTAGATGATCACGAACAATATAGAGAAAACATTTTCCATATTCATTGCATGATAAATGGTAAAGTGTGCACCATGATCATCGAATTAGTAAGAAAACTGAATTTGCCTATGACTAATCATCCGCATCCTTACAAACTTGCATGGCTAAATGACTGCGGTGAAGTTAGCGTAAGTAAACAAGTTTTGATTTCTCTTAGCATTGGTAGTTACAAAGATGATGTTTTATGTGATGTCGCACCAATGCATGCTAGTCATATCTTACTTGGTAGGCCATGGCAATTTGATAGACATGTGACATATGATGGTTATTTGAATCGTTATTCTTTCAAATTGAATGGCAAATTGTACAAACTACATGCACTTCCACCACACAAAGTCCACGAGGATCACCAACGCATGTCCAAGTCTAGAGCCGATCCTAAGGAAAAAGAAGCCGAGAGAAAATTCGTGGAGTGTATGAAAAGTGAGAACAAAAAACACGAGAGCAAGGGAAAAGAGGTAGTGCCCCTAAGTGTCAACGAGTCCAAAAAGAAGTGTGGGTATTTCGCAAAGAAAAGAGAGGTTACACATGCGCTTTATAACAACAAAACTGTCCTCATCATCATCCCAAAATCGTGTCAACTTGCCCTTGAAGAACTCCCACCAAACTTACCTACCTCAGTTGCGTCCCTTATCCAATAATTTGAAGTTCTATTTCCCTCCGAACCACCATTCGGATTACCACCCATTAGAGTGTTGGACCTGTATAGCACCACTAGAGGGGGGGGTGAATAGTGGATTAGCGGAAATTACACTATAATTACCTTCAAAAACTTGTTTGAAGACCCCTTTGCCTCTTTAACCTCAGGTTCTGAAAATTCCAGAAACAGTTCACTACTTTGAACGTTTTGGTTGAACCACTTATACACCTGTGCAAGCTCTCAAACTTGGCAGAGATCAAGTTTAGAATGTTTATAATATGTCATAAAAATTTCATTCAATTCCAAGCAAGTTAGCACGTTCAAATAAGCAAGATAAGTAAAGTGTGCAATTCTGGCAGTTTCAGTCAGAATGTTTGCTTAACTTTAAACAATGATATCTCAAAATCTACCCGTGCTATTTTGATGAATCTTATGTCAAATTAAACCTCAAGATGTCTAGTTTAATTTGATATAAGGCTCACTCCAAGATTCGAAGGATAGCCTATTCAAATTGCACAAGTTTGCACACTGGTCAGAACTGTTCACAGAATGTAGCAACAATTTTGTGAAGACGATTTGAATGAGCTAAACTCCTCAGAATTTAGTGATTCTTGCGGCTACTGAAAGCTAACACATTGAAGTATAATATATCCAAAATTCATGCAATTCTAAGACTGTTTGCTTGTTCAATTATGCGTGCCAAGTTAGTGTAAATCTCAGGCAGAAAACAGTAAGTGCAGGAAATAAGTAAAGAACACAAGGAATTATCCTGGTTCGGTCAATGTGACCTACTCCAGTCCCAAGAGACACCTTCTCTTGGATTTCACTAAACACCAAACACCAAAGTCACCTTACAAAGCCAAAGGAAGAAGCTTTTCACCAACTTCTTCAAGAGACTTCACCAAAACACCTAGTTTGTATCACCTTTGCACCTTTTCACCTTTTCACCTTTTGCTCACCTCTAAGGAGTAAGCTTTATACACCAGCTTCTCCTTCACAAATATGTCGTATAAAGGTGTTGAAAATGACAAGAATTGAAGAACTATACAATCATAAAGCTTGCTACAAATGTGTTCTTCAATATAGAAGAGAAGAAGAGAAGAATGGAGACAAAGAGCTAATGCCTTGCTTGCTTTCTTTGCTTTCGTTGGTGTGTTCTTTACTCTTCACCTTTGGAGCTATTTATAGCCAAGAGGACAGCCTAAAGGCTCCTCAAAGTGAACGTTGGAAATGGATGAGAATGGAGAAATTTGAGCACCTTTTTAGCTAGTCAAATGAAGCTTATCTTTGATTGCTTTGAATTGGTCTTCCAGCCGAAAACTTATCCTTCATCTTATGCCTTATAGCCGTTGAAAGTGAGGTGGAAAAATGGCTCATTCAAACGTTTAAGAGATAGCTCCAATCAGCAATGTCCATGTGTGAATAACTTGCCATGTGTATAGCTGAATTTGCATATGTTTTGAACAAATTTTATCTCCTCATTTTGAATGCCATATGAACGTTGGTATGCCTACAATCAAGGCATTGGATAGTAATTCCAAGATAGAGATAACTCAGCTCACCTTTGAATTTGAATAAGTCTTCAATGTTTTGATCTCATAGCCGTTGCCTTTTACTTCAAATATTGAGAGAATTTTTTGCTCCAACTTTGAATAATAAATAAACGTTGGAATGTAGCTAAAAGATAGAGAAAAATCAGCTTGACTTGAGTTTGAATTGGTCTTCAACTTTGAACAATATAGCCGTTGCATATAGCTCCTTGATTGAGAGATTTTTGCTTCAACTTTGCTACATTGTAGGACTTGTTTTTGTCACACAATATAATCTGAATTTTGACCATATATCACACGAAATATTTCTTCATTTTTGAGCCAACATAGCCGTTGAAAAAGGCTCCAAAATATAGAAGAATAATCACTTAAAATCAGCATCAAAATAGGATGTAATTCAACTTGCCTTGACTTGTTCAAAAATTGAAGATTGGTGCGCCAATTACCATCCATATCCGTGTGCACACATAGAAAATATAATCATTTATGTCTTCAACATGTAGCCATAGAAAACCATATGAAGAATACCAAGAATTCCAAGAAAACCATAGATGTGATAACCATAACATAAGAATTCCAATTGATAGACCATGCTGCCCGTTTCCATAAAAATAGGGCACGTACCATATGTGACATAAACACATATAAACATCATATAAGCAATATATAACATGTTGGAAGATCCATTGGCAAGTGAAAAGACCAGAATACCCCTCAGCACAAAAATAGGAATTTTGTCCTAGGATGAACCTAGACATGGTGCTGCTCCAGATTCATTTTTGCCATGATGTGACATGACTTATAAATGTGTCATATGATCATATAAGTCCGTTGGAAGAAGACCAAATAAGAATGAGAAGTCCAAATGGTGAAATTACCAAAATAGCCCTTATATAGGTCAATAAGCTTCCCACCGGGTCAATTCAGTTTTAACCCGTGCCAAGCATGCCTTTCCTCAGCCAATTAGATTCTAAATTGAATAAGGATCATGTGGGCTTTTGAATGACTCAATTTGGAGTTCATTTGCCCAAGATATGAACCAAAACCTGCAATAGGATACTAAACCGAACAATTTGCCTTATATTGTAAGTCATGTGACTTCAAGGCTTGGTTAGATCATAATATCAACATGTATTGGCATATATATCTTCTAAGATCAGTTTGAACAACATGTATTGGCATATATAATCTAAGATCAGTTTGAACATGTCTTGATTAAGATATGTGATTGAATTGGCCAAGTTCAATCTCATGATCTTAATCAAACTTGTTCAATCTTGATTCAATCAATCAATTTCACATTTAGCTCATAAGTTCATGTCTTGCACAATCAATTTCATATGTAAACGTTACACATATATATATCACATATGCATTTTCTAATCACAACAATTACACATATGCACACATATACATTTTGCACAACAATTACACATATGCACACATATACATTTTGCAATCACTCAAACATAATATATCACAACAATCTCCCCCTTTTGATGATTTGCAAAATTACCCTCACATATGTGTATATTAAGCATTTAAATCAAGTGTGCATCTAAATCAAGTGTTGTAATCTGTGTAATCAAGTAAGCATCTAAATCAAGTGTAAGCTGCTCCCCCTTAATGTGTTATCTCCCCCTTAACATGATATCTATCTTCCCCTTAACATGATATATATACACAACATGATATATACACATTTATTTCTCCCCCTTAATTTTGTAAATTATGCAAAAGACTGAATGATGTAGTAGTCAGTTGTAAGCAATTAATCCAAGTCTTGCACGTAAAGTCTCAAAGATAGCTTGATTAAGGGGTTTAGTGAATATATCAGCTACTTGTTGATCAGTTCTAACATGTTCAATGTGTATATGTCCAAGATTAACATGATCACGGAGAAAATGATAACGTACTTCTATATGCTTTGCCTTAGAGTGTAGTACAGGGTTTTTAGACAAATTTATAGCACTTGTACTATCACAATAGATGGGGATATTATTTACTTGTATTTCAAAGTCTGAAAGTTGTTGTTTAATCCACAATAGTTGAGTACAACATAGACTTAAAGCCATATATTCTGCTTCAGTAGTAGAAAGTGCAACACTAGATTGTTTCTTTGAAAACCAAGATATGAGTGAGTTTCCTAGGAATTGACATGTTCCACTAGTGCTCTTTCTATCTACTCTACATCCACCATAATCTGCATCTGAATATGCATGTAGACTTAGACTAGATTGTCTATCATACCATAAGCCTAATGTTGGTGTATGTTGAAGATATCTAAATATTCTTTTTACAGCTTTAAAGTGTGACAACTTAGGCATACTTTGAAATCTTGCACACATACATACTGCAAACATAATATCAGGTCTACTAGCAGTTAGATATAGCAATGAACCAATCATAGACCTATATAGTTTTTCATCAAATGCAACACCATTTTCATCTTTGTCTAATTTTGTTGAAGTACACATTGGTGTTGGAGATGGTTTCAAGTTTTCAAAGTTGAATTTCTTTATCATATCTCTTATGTATTTGGCTTGATTGATATGTATACCATTTGATGTTTGTTTTATTTGCAAGCCTAAGAAGTAATTTAATTCACCAACCATGGACATTTCAAACTCAGACTTCATACAATCTTCAAAGTCTTTTACTAAGTTAGGATTAGTTGAACCAAAGATTATGTCATCTACATATATTTGTATTACAAGCAAATCTTTGTCTTTCTTTTTCAAGAATAAGGTACTATCTATGGTTCCTCTTTGAAAGTTGTTACTTAGTAAAAAGTTGGCAAATCTTTCATACCATGCACGGGGGGCTTGTTTCAAACCATATAAGGCTTTCTTAAGTTTATATACATGATCAGGATTCTTTGGATCTTCAAAGCCTGGTGGTTGTTTAACAAAAACTTCTTCTTGGATATAGCCATTTAAGAATGCACTCTTAACATCCATTTGGAATAATTTGATGTTATTATAACATGCAAAAGCTAATAAGAGGCGTATGGATTCTAATCTTGCTACGGGGGCAAATGTTTCATCGTAATCAATACCCTCTTCTTGATTATATCCTTGAGCTACAAGTCTTGCTTTATTTCTTACTACAACCCCTTGCTCATTCATTTTGTTCCTAAACACCCATTTAGTTCCAATGATTGATTTATCCTCGGGTTTAGGTACTAAATCCCACACATTGTTTCTTTCAAATTGGTTTAACTCTTCATGCATTGCATCTATCCAATATGCATCGTTTAAGGCATCATTCACATTCTTAGGTTCAATTTGGGATATAAGTGCATGCCATTGATCATATTCATTAGGATCTATTTGCCTACGTGTTCTAACCCCTTGATTTACATCTCCTATGATAAGTTCTTGAGGATGCTTTTGTTTATCTCTTATTTGCCACCAATTACTTGGTTGTGCATCTTCAATAGGTTCATGATGTTCAATAGGTTGGTTAGGCACATTTTCTTCATTATGTTCTTGTGTAGGGGGAGTTTGAACTTCATGCATTTCAAGAGTTTGATTTGGTATTTCAACTTGATCATGTGTAGGTGGTAGGATAAGTTCATCTTCATCATGAAGTATTTGATCATTTGGTACATAGATTTCATGTTGATCACTTGTTTGGAGATATGCATTTTCATTGAACTTCACATGTATAGATTCAACTATCTTTCTTGTTTGTGCATTATAACATCTATATGCTTTAGAGTTCATTGAATATCCCACAAATATATGTTCATCAGACTTAGGATCAAACTTATCTAAATTATCTTTTGTGTTCAATACAAAGCATTTACAACCAAAGACTTTTAGATAGTTTACTTTTGGGAGTCGTCCATTTAAGATTTCAAATGGTGTTTTGTTCAATTTCTTTCTTATTGATAGTCTGTTGATCATATAACTTGAAGTGTTTACTGCTTCAGCCCATAAGAATTTAGGTACTTTGTTTTCTACCATCATTGTTCTTGCTACTTCTTGAATAGTCCTATTCTTTCTTTCAACTACACCATTAAGTTGAGGAGTTCTTGGTGGGGAGAATTCATGTTTTATACCCTTTTCATTACAGAATTTGATTATTTCACTATTTTTAAACTCACCACCTCTATCACTCCTTATCTTAATAACATGTGATTCATGTTCATTTTCAAGTTGTCTAATTAGATTAGCTATAGATGATGCACTTTCATCTTTTGAAGCAAGAAACAATGTCCAAGTATATCTTGAGAAATCATCAACTATTACACATACATAATAACTTCCACCTAAGCTTCTTGTTCTACATGGACCAAATAAGTCTATATGCAAGAGTTCTAGTATTCTTGATGTTGTGACCTCGGTTTTAGGCTTAAGGGATTCTCTAACATGTTTGCCTTTGATACAAGATTCACATAGTTGAAAATCATTCAGGTTAAGTTTAGGCAATCCTTTAACAAGACTTTTAGCGTGTAGTTTTTCTAAGGTTGATATACCTATATGTCCTAAACGTCTATGCCAAAGATTGGGATCAGATTCATGTGAAACAAGACATTTTGTGTTACTACTTAGCATATCATCCATGTTAAGCACATATATGTTTCCTTCACGTTTTCCTTTTAATACAACTTGATTGTTTTTATCCATTATCTTACAAGAAGTGGAGGAGAAGAGAACATTCAAGTTGTTGTCACATAGTTGAGAAACACTTAAAAGCTCAAAGGTTAAGTTACTTACAAGTAGGACATTTTTGATCTCAAACTTGTTTGGATCACCAACCTTGCCTTTGCCAATTATTTGGCCTTGATTGTTGTCTCCAAAGGTGACTTTGCCACCTTTTGCAACGTTTTTAAGTGTGCTAAACAAATTTTTGTTGCCCGTCATATGTCTTGAGCAACCACTATCAACTATCCAATTGGTTTTGTTCTTTTCATCTTCTTTGTTGTTATAACCAGCCACTTGTCTTTCTTTGATGTTATGTACCTACAAATGTAAATAACAACTTAGGTACCCTTTGATTTTGGGTCCTTTCAAGGTTAGACAAGTTAAGTTCATGTTAGTGTACCTTTAGGTACCCAAACTTGAACAACCTTTCTTGGTTTTGAAATATTAAAATCATGTTGCATATGATGAACAAATAGTGGATTTTGATACATAGAATATGATGAAAAAGGGGCTGCACGTTTATGACTAGTTGGATAAGCATTGTAAGTTCTATATGCATTTGAATGTTGCCATGTATATGAGTTATATCTTGGCCGTGTATAAGCATTGAATTTAGGCCGTGTATACGCAAGATGTTGTGTGTGTCTAGGCCGTGTGTTGTAAACTGATTTAGGCCGAGAGTATGTCATGTTCTTCACATAAGCATGTTGTTGCATATAAGGCATAACTTGAGCAGATTTCATACTTCTTTGTTTAGGCATTCTTGTATACATGTAAGCATGGTTTCTAGGTGCATTTACCTTCCTATATGTTGATGCATTTTGCAATCTTTGTGAAGAAGGTGGTGTGGGCAGAATAGGTTCATTTCTAGATGCATTTGGCCTATATTTCATGTTGGTTGAAGATGATACAAATGTTGTTTCCTTAGGTGTGTATTCAGCTTCTTTAACATATCCAAGACCTTGTTTGTCATTTCCATGCTTTTGAGATGCAATAAGAGTGTCTAACATGTTGGAAGCATTCTTAGATTGTTCTAAAGATTTGTTCAAGTCTAGGTTGCATGCTTTCAATGATTCAAATTCAGTTTGTATTTCATGCAATTTAGACTTTAAAACGTTGTAATCAACACATTGCACACATTGCACATTTTCATGTTTGTTCTTAAGTTCCTTAATCTGATTTTGCATTGAACTAATAGTGTTAGATGATTCAAGTTGAAGAACTTCTAGTTGAGAAGTTAGATTCAAGTTAGACGTCTCCAACTTGTTCTTCTCCTCAACTATTCTTTTCTTCTCCTTGGATAGCTTCTTATATCTATTATGCAACTTTTCTAATTCATCCAACAATTCATCTTGAGTAAAATCACATTCAGAGTCAGAATCGAATGTTACCTCATTTGTAGACTTTGAAGCCAAACATGTTTGTGCAACTTCAGGTTCCTCCTCGGATTCGGATGAAGATGTGTCATCCCAAGTGCTTGAACTTACCTTGAGAGCTTTCTTCCTCCTTTGCATAGGTTCTACTCTAGTTTTTGTCCTTGTCTTTTCATCCATGTCACGGTTTTTGTTCTTGTTTGGACAATCATATGATATGTGTCCTTGTTTGCCACATTCATAACACTTAAGTTCTTTATCATACCATTTACCATCTTGTTTGTTAGATTTCACATTGATAGGGGCAGCTGATTTTGCTTGTCTTTTAGTTGGTCTTTGTGTGGACATGCCTTCTTAGTGTGTGAGAAAACGTTTAAAACACTTATAAGAAGGAAAGAAAGTGTCACCTTGTTGTAGATACCAAATATGAAGAATATAAGACAACCAGAAAATTTCCAGCAACTTTGCAACTTGGAGTGTAGACTGTTTTCAGCTCAAATCAGAATATGGTGCTCAACCAGTCTCTGATACCAATTGTTGGACCTGTATAGCACCACTAGAGGGGGGGGTGAATAGTGGATTAGCGGAAATTACACTATAATTACCTTCAAAAACTTGTTTGAAGACCCCTTTGCCTCTTTAACCTCAGGTTCTGAAAATTCCAGAAACAGTTCACTACTTTGAACGTTTTGGTTGAACCACTTATACACCTGTGCAAGCTCTCAAACTTGGCAGAGATCAAGTTTAGAATGTTTATAATATGTCATAAAAATTTCATTCAATTCCAAGCAAGTTAGCACGTTCAAATAAGCAAGATAAGTAAAGTGTGCAATTCTGGCAGTTTCAGTCAGAATGTTTGCTTAACTTTAAACAATGATATCTCAAAATCTACCCGTGCTATTTTGATGAATCTTATGTCAAATTAAACCTCAAGATGTCTAGTTTAATTTGATATAAGGCTCACTCCAAGATTCGAAGGATAGCCTATTCAAATTTCACAAGTTTGCACACTGGTCAGAACTGTTCACAGAATGTAGCAACAATTTTGTGAAGACGATTTGAATGAGCTAAACTCCTCAGAATTTAGTGATTCTTGCGGCTACTGAAAGCTAACACATTGAAGTATAATATATCCAAAATTCATGCAATTCTAAGACTGTTTGCTTGTTCAATTATGCGTGCCAAGTTAGTGTAAATCTCAGGCAGAAAACAGTAAGTGCAGGAAATAAGTAAAGAACACAAGGAATTATCCTGGTTCGGTCAATGTGACCTACTCCAGTCCCAAGAGACACCTTCTCTTGGATTTCACTAAACACCAAACACCAAAGTCACCTTACAAAGCCAAAGGAAGAAGCTTTTCACCAACTTCTTCAAGAGACTTCACCAAAACACCTAGTTTGTATCACCTTTGCACCTTTTCACCTTTTCACCTTTTGCTCACCTCTAAGGAGTAAGCTTTATACACCAGCTTCTCCTTCACAAATATGTCGTATAAAGGTGTTGAAAATGACAAGAATTGAAGAACTATACAATCATAAAGCTTGCTACAAATGTGTTCTTCAATATAGAAGAGAAGAAGAGAAGAATGGAGACAAAGAGCTAATGCCTTGCTTGCTTTCTTTGCTTTCGTTGGTGTGTTCTTTACTCTTCACCTTTGGAGCTATTTATAGCCAAGAGGACAGCCTAAAGGCTCCTCAAAGTGAACGTTGGAAATGGATGAGAATGGAGAAATTTGAGCACCTTTTTAGCTAGTCAAATGAAGCTTATCTTTGATTGCTTTGAATTGGTCTTCCAGCCGAAAACTTATCCTTCATCTTATGCCTTATAGCCGTTGAAAGTGAGGTGGAAAAATGGCTCATTCAAACGTTTAAGAGATAGCTCCAATCAGCAATGTCCATGTGTGAATAACTTGCCATGTGTATAGCTGAATTTGCATATGTTTTGAACAAATTTTATCTCCTCATTTTGAATGCCATATGAACGTTGGTATGCCTACAATCAAGGCATTGGATAGTAATTCCAAGATAGAGATAACTCAGCTCACCTTTGAATTTGAATAAGTCTTCAATGTTTTGATCTCATAGCCGTTGCCTTTTACTTCAAATATTGAGAGAATTTTTTGCTCCAACTTTGAATAATAAATAAACGTTGGAATGTAGCTAAAAGATAGAGAAAAATCAGCTTGACTTGAGTTTGAATTGGTCTTCAACTTTGAACAATATAGCCGTTGCATATAGCTCCTTGATTGAGAGATTTTTGCTTCAACTTTGCTACATTGTAGGACTTGTTTTTGTCACACAATATAATCTGAATTTTGACCATATATCACACGAAATATTTCTTCATTTTTGAGCCAACATAGCCGTTGAAAAAGGCTCCAAAATATAGAAGAATAATCACTTAAAATCAGCATCAAAATAGGATGTAATTCAACTTGCCTTGACTTGTTCAAAAATTGAAGATTGGTGCGCCAATTACCATCCATATCCGTGTGCACACATAGAAAATATAATCATTTATGTCTTCAACATGTAGCCATAGAAAACCATATGAAGAATACCAAGAATTCCAAGAAAACCATAGATGTGATAACCATAACATAAGAATTCCAATTGATAGACCATGCTGCCCGTTTCCATAAAAATAGGGCACGTACCATATGTGACATAAACACATATAAACATCATATAAGCAATATATAACATGTTGGAAGATCCATTGGCAAGTGAAAAGACCAGAATACCCCTCAGCACAAAAATAGGAATTTTGTCCTAGGATGAACCTAGACATGGTGCTGCTCCAGATTCATTTTTGCCATGATGTGACATGACTTATAAATGTGTCATATGATCATATAAGTCCGTTGGAAGAAGACCAAATAAGAATGAGAAGTCCAAATGGTGAAATTACCAAAATAGCCCTTATATAGGTCAATAAGCTTCCCACCGGGTCAATTCAGTTTTAACCCGTGCCAAGCATGCCTTTCCTCAGCCAATTAGATTCTAAATTGAATAAGGATCATGTGGGCTTTTGAATGACTCAATTTGGAGTTCATTTGCCCAAGATATGAACCAAAACCTGCAATAGGATACTAAACCGAACAATTTGCCTTATATTGTAAGTCATGTGACTTCAAGGCTTGGTTAGATCATAATATCAACATGTATTGGCATATATATCTTCTAAGATCAGTTTGAACAACATGTATTGGCATATATAATCTAAGATCAGTTTGAACATGTCTTGATTAAGATATGTGATTGAATTGGCCAAGTTCAATCTCATGATCTTAATCAAACTTGTTCAATCTTGATTCAATCAATCAATTTCACATTTAGCTCATAAGTTCATGTCTTGCACAATCAATTTCATATGTAAACGTTACACATATATATATCACATATGCATTTTCTAATCACAACAATTACACATATGCACACATATACATTTTGCACAACAATTACACATATGCACACATATACATTTTGCAATCACTCAAACATAATATATCACAACATAGAGGAATAGAACACCAAATTGACTTTGTTCCAGGAGCCGTGTTACCCAATCGCCCAGCCTATCGAGCCAACTCCGAAGAAACCAAAGAAATCCAAAGGCAAATAGAGGAGCTCCTAGCTAATGGACAAGTCCGAGAGAGTCTAAGCCCATCTGTCGTCCCAGTCATTTTAGTACCCAAAAAGGATGGAACGTGGAGAATGTGTATCGATTGCCGAGCCATAAACAAGATTACCGTCAAGTATAGGTACCCCATACCTAGGCTAGACGATATGTTAGACATGTTGCACGGATCCAAATTCTTCACCAAAATCGACCTTAAGCAAGGGTACTTCCAGGTACGCATTAGAGAAGGGGACGAATGGAAGACTGCATTCAAAACCAAGTTTGGGCTCTATGAGTGGTTAGTGATGCCCTTCAGGCTCACCAACGCCCCTAGTACCTTTATGAGGCTAATGAATGAAGTCTTACGTGCGTTCATAGGACGCTTTGTCGTTGTCTATTTTGATGATATACTAATCTATTCCCACACCATATGATGAGCCAAACGAAGGCTAGATAAACGTTCCAAGGACTTTGTCTCCTATTCCAAATTGATTTGAACCTCAGCTATGTCAAAGAACATCACAATGACACCCCTTGAACTGTAACCGTTTGTTCTTGGCTCAATTTATACCAACACCTCTTCCTCTTTGGTATTCCAACACATCTAAAACCTCATTGAGACCCTAAGATGCTGTAAACCAAAAATGAAGTAAATACTAACAAGTTCTAGGCTATGAACTTGGAAGAAAACCGTTAAGTGGTCTTGAACTTCAACTAGAAAGTTGAGATTTCCTTAAAGGAAGTTTTGATTGAAATGTATATATGAATTGTGGTTGTTTGTACATTCAGGTTCCTACCTACTTATAGAAAACGAAAATTACAAGAGTACAAGGGTTAAAGTACAAAGTACAATTCTAAAAATAAGATGCTTGCTTTTGAACAACTTTTGTTCCAAAACTTCTGGTTGCTTTGCCGTGTAAAACCATGTTTGTTTCCAGCCTTTTTCTTGATCAATTTGATTGGATAATACATGGAGCAGCTTGCTTTGGAATGGCCTTTTGATTGGTTGCAAGTTGGCTTTGAATTTTCAAAGGATTAAGCTTGATTCAGCCGTTTCTTCTATGGTTGATTTCAGCCAAAATTTGATTGGATATTGTATTGAGCAGCTTGGTTTGAACTCCCTTTTGATTGGTTGTAGGCTTTGAATATTCAACACATTTAACCACAAACCAGCCATCCTTCTTGAATGAGTTTGATTGGATTATTTGTGCAGCTTGCTTGCTTTTCTTCACTTGTTTTTGATTGGTTTGTACATTTGCAAGACTCCTTTCTATTGGTTAATGATGTGAGCAGCTTGTTTCATCCATTCTTAACGTGAAGAACAATCTTTGAATTTGACATGAGTGCTTGTCACCACCTTGCTTGTAAGCTACTTGCATTTCACCTCTTTGCTTGGACAAAAATTCAGATTCTAATTGCATTTCCAAGCTATGTACGTGTACCTGAAAGACAAGGCAATAATACAACACAAACTATCCTAAAACAAGGTTAACCAACCAACAATAATAAAAAGAACAACTAAAGATATGTACAACACGTTTTTGATACAATTAGATCAAAGCTTGTATCATATAAACCCAATGGACATCATCTCTGCTTGGTTCATCCTCTTCATGCCTGTAAAGAAATGATTCAACACAATGCAACAATTTCTTAGCTATACTCCTTGTTATAGGACCTGTGTGGGGCATTGAGGTGTCTTCGTCAGTGTTTGTATCCACAAGGTTAGGCTGTAGCTCATCATTCCCTCCCACTTGAGAAGGATTCGTCCTCGAATCTGAATCAATACTAAACGGAGAAAGGTCAGCAACATTAAAAGTTTTAGAGATAGGACCATACCTTTCTTCAGGAAGATCGAGAACATAGGCATTATCACCAAGCCGTTTCAACACTTTGAACGGTCCATCGCCTCTTGGCTTCAACTTTGAGTCCCTTTCCTTAGGGAATCTTTCTTTCCTCAAGTGTAACCAAACAAGATCACCAGGCTCAAATATAACAACTTTACGATTCCTGTTGGCTCTATTGGCATACACTTTATTCTTAGCTTCAAGTTGTGACTTAACCTTTTCATGCAATTCTTTCACAAGTTTTGCTGTTCGTTCACCATCTAAACTAACACGTTCATGAACAGGTATGGGAACAAGATCAAGCGGGGACAAAGGGTTAAAGCCATAAACAACTTCAAAAGGAGAATGCAAGGTTCCACTATGAACAACTCTATTGTATGCAAACTCAATATAAGCTAAGCAGTCTTCCCAATTCTTTAAATTCTTTTGAATGACAACACGTAACAGTTGAGACAAAGTTCTATTAACAACTTCAGTTTGACCATCGGTTTGTGGGTGAGCAGCTGTAGAAAATAACAGTTTAGTACCAAGTTTACTTTACAAAACACGCCAGAAATGACTTAAAAACTTTGTATCTCTATCACTAACAATTGTACGTGGCATGCCATGCAATCTAACAATCTCCTTAAAGAACAAATCAGCAATATAAATAGCATCATCAACTTTCTTACATGCAATGAAATGTGCCATTTTGGAAAATCTATCAACAACAACAAAGATGCTATCTTTACCAGTTTTGGAACGAGGCAATCCCAATACAAAGTCCATAGAAATATCAGTCCAAGGTGAGCTTGGAACAGATAAGGGAGTGTACAATCCATGTGGTTGTGTTCTAGATTTTGCTTGTTTGCAAGTAATACATTGGTCACATACCTTATCAACATGTGCTCTCATATGCGGCAAGAAGAAATGTTCCTTAAGTGTCTCCAAAGTTTTTAACGAGCCAAAATGACCCATTAAACCTCCTCCATGAGCTTCTTTTATCAACAACTCTCTTAATGAACACATTGGTACACATAACTTATGTTCTTTAAACAAATATCCATCATGCAAGTAATATTTAGCAAAAGGTGAATCAATGCATGCTTGATAGATAGAACTAAAGTCATGATCAGAATGATACATCTCTTTGATGGACTCAAAACCAAACATGTTACATGAAAGAGTAGTAATCAAAGTATAGCGACGAGATAATGCATCAGCAACAACATTTTCTTTTCCTTGCTTATACTTGATCACATAAGGGAATTGTTCAATGAATTCAACCCATTTGGCATGTCTTTTGTTCAATTTTCCTTGACCTTTTAGATACTTAAGGCTCTCATGATCAGTATGAATCACAAATTCCTTAGGTTGCAGATAATGTTGCCAAGTATGTAAAGAACGCACAAGGGCATACAATTCTTTATCATAGGTTGAATAATTTATGGAAGCTCCTTTCAATTTCTCACTAAAGTAGGCAACAGGTTTGTTACCTTGATGCAATACCGCTCCAATGCCAACTCCACTGGCATCACATTCAACTTCAAACATTTCGTCAAAGTTGGGCAATCTCAGGATAGGTGCAGAAGTTAGACGTTTCTTAAGTTCCTCAAAGGCTTGTTGTTGTGATTCTCCCCATTCAAATCTTACATCTTTCTTGACTAACTCATTCAAGGGTGCAGCTATGGTAGAGAAATCCTTCACAAAACGTCTATAGAAGCTAGCTAATCCATGAAAACTCCTAACATCTCTAGCAGACTTAGGGGTTGGCCACTCAGTTATGGATTTAACTTTCTCTTGGTCCATTTCAATTCCTTCAGCACTAATCACAAATCCTAAGAATGTAACCTTCTCCAGACAGAAAGAACACTTCTTGAAATTAGCATACAGCTCTTCTTTCTGTAGGGTGACAAAAACAGCTCGAAGATGGATCAGATGTTCTCTTAGGGTTTTGGAGTAGATAAGAATGTCATCAAAGTAGACTACTACAAATTTCCCTATGAATTTCCTTAAGACCTCATTCATTAACCTCATGAAAGTACTAGGGGCGTTCGTTAAACCAAAGGGCATAACTAACCATTCGTACAATCCAAACTTAGTCTTAAAGGCAGTTTTCCATTCATCACCTTCCCTAATTCTCACTTGGAAATAACCTTGTTTAAGATCTACTTTGCTAAAGCATCTAGACCCATGTAACATATCCAACATGTCATCCAACCTAGGAATAGGGTATCTATACTTCACAGTGATCTTATTGATGGCTCTGCAATCAGTACACATTCTCCAAGTTCCATCTTTCTTAGGGACAATGATAACAGGGACAGCACAAGGACTCATACTCTCTTTTACTTTACCTTGGGTCAATAGTTCTTCAACTTGCTTTTGGATTTCCTTAGTTTCCTCTGGATTGGCTCTATAGGCAGGTCTGTTTGGCAAAACAGCTCCTGGAACGAAATCTATTTGATGTTCAATGCCTCTTAGAGGTGGTAAACCTGGGGGATCTCCTTCAGGAAACAAGCTAGAAAATTCTTGAAGTAAAGATGCAACTTCACTTGGTAAAATAGGTGGTACTTCAGATGAAGAGAACAGAGTTTCTTTGTAAAGCAAGATATAAACAGTTTTCTTTGAATTGATAGCATGGAATACCTCACTTTGAGATGCAAAAAATGCGCTTTTCTTTAGAGATGGTTCGGCAGAAACTTTGATTTCTTTCGGTTCAATTTTAAGATGTGAACTTTTCAGTTGATTTTCCTTGATGAAAATCCTTTCCAATTCCTTTTCTTTTGGATCATTATGGCTTTTTAACATTCGTTGTTGATCCTCAAAGACTTTGTGCGGGGGCAAGGCATTTAATTTGAACAGCTTGTTGTTATGCCTAAAGGAATATCTATTTAGGTAACCATCATATGTAACCTTGTTGTCAAATTGCCACGGTCTACCTAATAAGATATGACTTGATTGCATAGGGGCTACATCACATAACACCTCAGCAAAATACCCACCAATTGATAAAGAAACTAGGACTTGCTTTGTTACTTTAACTTCACCACACTCATTAAGCCACGTAAGCCTATAAGGATGAGGGTGATTAATTAAAGGTAACTCAAGTTTCCTAACAAGTTCAAATCTTGCCACATTGGTACATGAACCGGAGTCAATGATTAAAGTGCAGACTTTCTTTTTAACCATACAATGAATGTGGAATATGTTCTCTCTTTGTATGTCAGGTTCTTCAATTTTAATTTGGGCACTTAGAGCTCGACGGACAACTAAGAATTCTTTTGTTTCACACTCATTAGTCTCTTCACTAATCTCTTCTTGTTTCTCACATGTTTGTTCAATCTCATTGTTTTCTTCACTCTCTTCCAATTCTTCTTCAGAATAATACTCATTAGACTCTTCAATAAACATGATGCGTTTAGGGTTGGGACATTGATTAGCAAAATGACCTTTTCCTAAGCATTTAAAACATTGAATATCACGAGTCTTAACATTAGGTGTACCTTCCACCTTGGCTTTGCCTTTATCAGTGATTGGAAACTTTGGACGACTTTGGATGTTCTGGGTTGATTTTCTTTGGAATCCACGGCCTTGACCTTGTTGTGGACGGAAAGGCGTCCTGGGCTGTGTTCTAGGAAATCTCAAAGGATTAGTCCGAAAAGAAGGGTTAGAAGTTTTTACCTTTAATTGTCTTTCCACTTTCTCAGCAATGTGAACCATAGAAGCCAGATCAGAGTAAGGTGTAAGTTCCACCTTGAATGCAATCTCTTTGTTCAAGCCAGCTAGAAATCTAGCCATTGTGGCTTCCTCAGCTTCTTCTATGTTAGCCCTGGTAAGCAGATGTTCTAATTCTTTATAAAATTCATCAACAGATCTATTACCTTGAGAAAGTTGTTGCAATTTCTGGAAAATGCTTCTTTCATAGGAAGGAGATATGAATCTCTTCCTCATCTCTTGTTTCAGCTCGGACCAAGTAACAACAGGGGGCTGTCTTGTCCTTCTCCGGGTGTTCTGCAATTGCTCCCACCAGAGTAAAGCATAATCTACAAATTCAAAAGTTGCATACCGCACTTTGGCCAATTCAGAATAGTTAGTGCAAGAATACATATGATCTACTTTTGTTTCCCATTGCAGATAAGCTTCAGGATCACTTTTCCCTTGGAAGGAGGGTATTGTCAGTTTAGTAGTAATGAACTCTTCTTCAAGATGTTCATTTCTATCAGGTTGACGTTCATCATACCGTTCTTCCGGATAGTGTTCTTCATTGTACTCAGGGAGATAATCAAATCTCTCCTCAAAATAAATGTTCCTACGACCACCATTACTACCTCGACCTCGACTACTACCTCTATGTGATGTGACTCTTCTAGGTTGAACATGAGACTCATTACCATAAGAGGTGCCTTCTTGAAAAGGTATACTAGGTTCCTTTTGATCTGAGGTTGGCTTTTCTACGTTGTTTATCCTTTGTTTGTTATCCTCCATGTCACTTCTCATTAAACCAAACTGATTAACAAGGAAAGTGAGTGTTTGCTGTATATTCTCTAGGGTAACAGGGACTGGGGATGGGACAGGAGTAGATGGGGACGGAGATGGTGCATTATCTTTCTGTTGGGGACCCATGATTCAAAAGACAATCTCAAAACCAATTTAAAATATTGACAAGATGCAAATACTCTACTTTATGTTGACAATTGTTTAAAACAGCAATTTGGACTTTTTCTCCTAAGGATTCAAGAAAATCACAGAAGTCAAATTGTTGTTCGGGCTGAATGAAATCTACGGGGTTGTTTAAGACAATCCCTCAATTACTTTACAGCATATGCAATTATCAATTGAAGTAAAGTGAAAGTAAAAGCACACAAACAAAGTGTCAGCAAGGGTTTGCTTTAGAAACTTTCAATATTTCAAAACTACAACACTTTGGGTTTGGTTTGGACACTTTCTTTCTTTTGAGCTTTGCACAGGGATTTTCCTCTTTTTTTTGCAATGTTTAACTTTGGGCTTTTTCCTAACTTGGCTTTCTTGTGCAATTCTCTCTTGTCTTGCCTCTTACTTGTTGACAAATATTGGCTTTTCTCTCGTGTATTTCTCAATCAAGCTTAATTTTTTCTTTCTCTGGAGGGGTTTGCTTGATTGTTGTGAGACTACTCCTCACGGCCTACATGAGACATTGCTCACGGCCTTTAATTGCACAAGGTTTGTTGTATTTGGAATTTGAAAGTTCCTCGTACACAACACGGCTAAACACTATGTAGTGAGAGTTCAATTCACAATTACAACAAGTTCAAATTGTATATAGTGCAATGTAAGTTCAGAAATTGATCTAAAACAACAATTGGATAGCTCTTTAACAGTGTGGGGCTTAAACAATTCCTATCTTTCAGAATGTATCTAAGTCCAACAAGTTGTTTGAAACAATTGAAATCAACAAAAAGATAAAGCTATTAGCATTCACCAAGATTTCAAATGAGCTTTAAAAGCTTGTTCTAAACCACACGGTTTTGGGCAGTTTGTCTTTTTTTTTCCTTTTCTGTTTTTGATGCAAATGATCTAACTAATCTTAAGATAGCTAAATGCAACTTAGTTGTTTCTAAATGCAATTTATAAGGCTGATTACTATATCAACTAATGGAAATCAGCTTTGATGCAAACTAGCTAGCTTGTTTTGTTTTGTTTTTAGGTGATCTATCCTACTTTGTTTTTGTTTGGTTTTTGTTTGTATGATGCAATCAGTTTCTAAGCTAGATGATACTAGATGCAAGTGTTCATATCCTACTTATCAAACGTGTGACACTAGAAACTAGGCAGCACACTTTAGTTAACTAAAACCACTTGTTTTGTTCTTGGTTTTCGGATTTCTTGTGCTAAACTAAACAACCAACTAAAACACTTAAACTATGTTGCAATATACTCTAACTAAGCTAAATAGGGCAGCAAATACAACGCCTAAACAGTTTGCACACAACTACTAGAAAACAGAATTTTAACAACTTGATTTCTAATCTATCAACTAATCTACTTTTGTGTTTAGGTTTTCTATTTTAAGGAATCACTAAAATACCATTTAAACTTCTAGATTAGGAACTAATGAACATTATCTAAGCTAGATTGACTATAACAACAAGATCCACACACGGTTTTAATCTAAACTACACAAAGGGATTCTAACAATACTTAAGTCTAGTCTATGTTCTTTTTGTGGTGTTTCGGTTTTTGCTACTAAAAACTAAGTTACCAAACTATTGTAAACTATCTAATATACACTTCAAAACATAAACTAACTATGTAAACAAACAGAATCTAATTGAACAACAAAACAGTCTATTAAACGGTTTTGGGCAGCATCAATCATATGCAAGTTTAAACAATGTAAACATGAATAGAAGACTAACCAACGCCCTGATACCAATTGATGAGCCAAACGAAGGCTAGATAAACGTTCCAAGGACTTTGTCTCCTATTCCAAATTGATTTGAACCTCAGCTATGGCAAAGAACATCACAATGACACCCCTTGAACTGTAACCGTTTGTTCTTGGCTCAATTTATACCAACACCTCTTCCTCTTTGGTATTCCAACACATCTAAAACCTCATTGAGACCCTAAGATGCTGTAAACCAAAAATGAAGTAAATACTAACAAGTTCTAGGCTATGAACTTGGAAGAAAACCGTTAAGTGGTCTTGAACTTCAACTAGAAAGTTGAGATTTCCTTAAAGGAAGTTTTGAGTGAAATGTATATATGAATTGTGGTTGTTTGTACATTCAGGTTCCTACCTACTTATAGAAAACGAAAATTACAAGAGTACAAGGGTTAAAGTACAAAGTACAATTCTAAAAATAAGATGCTTGCTCTTGAACAACTTTTGTTCCAAAACTTCTGGTTGCTTTGCCGTGTAAAACCATGTTTGTTTCCAGCCTTTTTCTTGATCAATTTGATTGGATAATACATGGAGCAGCTTGCTTTGGAATGGCCTTTTGATTGGTTGCAAGTTGGCTTTGAATTTTCAAAGGATTAAGCTTGATTCAGCCGTTTCTTCTATGGTTGATTTCAGCCAAAATTTGATTGGATATTGTATTGAGCAGCTTGGTTTGAACTCCCTTTTGATTGGTTGTAGTTTAGGCTTTGAATATTCAACACATTTAACCACAAACCAGCCGTCCTTCTTGAATGAGTTTGATTGGATTATTTGTGCAGCTTGCTTGCTTTTCTTCACTTGTTTTTGATTGGTTTGTACATTTGCAAGACTCCTTTCTATTGGTTAATGATGTGAGCAGCTTGTTTCATCCATTCTTAACGTGAAGAACAATCTTTGAATTTGACATGAGTGCTTGTCACCACCTTGCTTGTAAGCTACTTGCATTTCACCTCTTTGCTTGGACAAAAATTCAGATTCTAATTGCATTTCCAAGCTATGTACGTGTACCTGAAAGACAAGGCAATAATACAATACAAACTATCCTAAAACAAGGTTAACCAACCAACAATAATAAAAAGAACAACTAAAGATATGTACAACACGTTTTTGATACAATTAGATCAAAGCTTGTATCATATAAACCCAATGGACATCATCTCTGCTTGGTTCATCCTCTTCATGCCTGTAAAGAAATGATTCAACACAATGCAAGAATTTCTTAGCCATACTCCTTGTTATAGGACCTGTGTGGGGCATTGAGGTGTCTTCGTCAGTGTTTGTATCCACAATGTTAGGCTGTAGCTCATCATTCCCTCCCACTTGAGAAGGATTCGTCAATTGTGGAGTGGCCTATACCTAAGAATGTAGGGGAAGTTCGCAGTTTTCATGGACTAGCAAGCTTTTATAGACGCTTTGTCAAAGATTTTTCTTCCATAGCTGCATCCCTAAACGAAATTGTAAAAAAAGATGTGCCTTTTAGGTGGGAAGAGCCACAACAACAGGCATTTGATGAACTCAAACGTAGGCTGACCACTGCACCCATACTTAGACTACCAAATTTTGACAAGACCTTTGAGATCGAGTGTGATGCAAGTGGAGTGGGTATAGGCGCAGTTTTGACCCAAAGTAAGAAACCCATCGCCTACTTTAGTGAAAAATTGAAAGGAGCAGCACTGAATTACTCTACCTATGATAAGGAACTTTATGCCCTTGTGCGATCCCTACAAACTTGGCAACACTACCTTCAACCTAAAGAGTTTGTGATCCACACTGACCACGAAAGCCTTAAGTATCTTAAATGGCAGGGAAAGTTAAACAAAAGACATGCCAAATGGGTAGAGTTCATAGAACAATTCCCTTACGTGATTAAGTACAAACAAGGAAAGGATAATATAGTTGCCGATGCCCTCTCTAAGAGATACACGTTAGTGACTACATTATCTTCACGCTTCTTAGGATTCGAATCACTTAAGGACTTGTACCCCAATGACCATGACTTTGGTACCATTTTCGAGGCATGTAAAGGAGCACCATTTGGGAAATTTTACATACATGAGTGTTATCTTTTCAAAGAACAAAAATTGTGCGTTCCCCAATCATCCCTACGAGAAGCATTGACTAGAGAAGCCCATGGGGGAGGTTTAATGGGTCATTTCGGAGTGTTCAAAACCCTTGAGACTTATAAGGAACATTTCTATTGGCCCCACATGATACGAATATGGTTCGTATGTTGATGTTGTCCCGATCTTTCTTCACTCTCCAAACGTCCCTCAAGCCTTGAATGTGATGGACAATGGTGCCAAGCAACCACCTTCCTTTCAAGCCTCCAAATCCGTTTGGTTATATGTGTTTCAATCCGTCCAATCTAACCAGTCACTCCTAATCCTTGGATTGTGGATCACCAACAAGGAACACACAATCCTTAATTGGGTCTAGCCTTGATTTAGATATGTGTAAACCAAAGGAAAAACACAAACTTTTATTCAAGAAACTCAAGAACAAAAGACAATACAAAACCGTAGGGTTTTTAGTCTCAAAGATGAAAATAGTCTAACTACCAAAAGAAATGCTAAGTGATCATTATATTTGATTACAAGTCTTCTTGGCCAATCTCCAAAAACGTCTAGGTGCATTGGAGAGCTTCCAAGTTTGCGCCATTTCCTTCCTTGAGATGCAAAATCTGAATTTGTTATTTTAGGTAAGCTTCTCTCTTGGCAAATCCACAATTATTGTCTCAATCACCAATTATTGCATTATTAACCATCCTTCTAGAACTTGCCTTGTGCATCCATGTGCCTTCATTAAACGCCATCAGCCTTCCTTGTGACATAATATCTAATTTTGGTAACTTCCTCTCACTTGAATTATCTCCTTAATTGCTCCAAATCTTCAATTATGACTCCATAATTCATTCCAATTAGCCCAATCTGATTTATGACATTCTAGAAGGTCTCTTAATTGCATTTGATGATACTAGGCGGCTGCCACCCTCTCAAGAAGACCGAAAACCCTAATTTGCACACTTGGGCTTGTTTTGGACTTCTTCCTTGCAACTCTTGTAACTATTTTTCGTGGACTGATTTTGACAAAACCCAAAACATGAAAGGTTCTCTAAATTAAGTCTACTTCAAGGTCCAGCTGGTTCCATGCACGCCCAATCTCACTTGAAAGCCCAAAACCACAAAACAGCCTTGTATGGACAAGCTTGGTCCAAATCTGAGAAGCCTTCCTTTCCAAAGCTCAAGGCGTTTGATCCAAGACCTGTAACACCTACAAATCACACTCATACACCAAACATAAGTATTCTAAAACAAACTTTAAAAGAATCAAAAGAAAGGGCAACTAAAAGCCACAGAAACGGCACCAACAAGCGGACTGACTATCCTGCCCTCCCACCAACCCTTTAACTTATTTATTGACATTCAAAATCATTGGATAATCAGTTCTTAAGCTCAACAATGTGATGAGCCCACGATGGGGTCAACACAACATATTTTTATGTATCATTTATTGTCATATGTTAGTTCTGTAAGACATGACATTTCACTGTTCACTCCGCACACACTAGTGCTAGTTCTTATGTCTTATTGCCTAACTAACCCTTAGGACATGTCATATATGTTGTGCATATTGTGTTTGTTGCTTGGTGTCTTTGAAGATAGGTCAAAGAGAGCTTTACATTGAAGAAGCATGAACACCTATCAATCCATGTTCCATTTGATCAAATGATATCATTGTTCAAACAAAGCTTGAAGATACAAATTAGAATCTGAATTTTTGTCCAAGCAAGTAGGTGATATTCAAGTAGCTTACAAGCAAGGTGGTGACAAGCACTCATGTCAATTTCAAGCAATGTTCTTCACGTTGAAAACAAGAATGAGGAAGCTGATCAATTCAAGAACCAATAGAAAGGAGTCTTCCAAATGCTTGAACCAATCACAAACAACTTGAGAAAATTCAACAAGCTGCACAATAAATGATCCAATCAAAATCCTTTGAAGAGGAGGCTGGTTTATGGTTAATTGGTTTGAATATTCAAAGCCTAAACTACAACCAATCAAAAGGGAGTTCAAACCAAGCTGCACACTACATTATCCAATCAAAACTTTGGCTGAAACTTGCAAGGAGGAAACGTTGAATCAAGCTTCATCCTTTGAAAATTCAAAGCCAACTTGCAACCAATCAAAAGGCCTAATTCCAAGCAAGCTGCTCCAAGTATCATCCAATCAAATTGATCATGAAAAAGGCTGGAAGCAAACATGGTTTACACGGCAAAACAACCAGATTTCTTGGAGCCAAAGTTGTTCAAAGCAAGCACCTTATTTTAAACTTGTACTTTGTACATTAAAACTTGTACCTATGTCATTTTCATTTGTTATAAATAGCATAGGAAGCTGAATGTATAAAACAACTCAAAAACAATACAACCATTATCAAATACAATTCAATCAGATTTCCTTCAAGGAGTTCACAACTATTTCTTAGTTGAGGTTTGAAACCACCAACGGTTTTCTTGCAAGTTCCAGCCTAGAACTTGTTAGTATTTGCTTCATCATTTGGTTTACAGCATCTTAGGGTCTCATTGAGGTTTTAGATGTGTTGGAGTGCCAAAGAGGAAGAGGTGTTGGCATAGATTGAGCCAAGAACAACGGTTAAAGATCAAAGGGTGTCTTTGAGGTGTTCTTTGACATAGCTTGTGTTCAAATCAGTTTGGAGTAGGAGACAACATCCTTGGCAACGTTTCTAGCCTTCGTTTGGCTCATCAATTGGTATCAGAGCGTTGGTTAGTCTTCTATTCATGTTTACATTGTTTAAACTAGCATATGTTTGTTGCTGCCCAAACCGTATATTGAACTGATTTTGTTGTCATTTAGAATCTGTTTGTTTAGATAGTTAGCCTATGTTTTAAAGTGTTTATTAGTTGGTTTACAATAGTTTGGTAACTTAGTTTTAAGTGGCAAAACCGAAAACCCCCACAAAAAGAACTTAGACTAGACTTAGTGTTGATAAAATCTGTTTGTGTAGCTTAGATCAAAAACCGTGTGAAACTGATTGTTCTTATTCAATCTAGCTTAGTTAATGTTCATTAGACCTTAATCTAGTAGCTTAAGTGTTAAGTTTAGTTGTGTCCTTAAAGGAGAAAACTTGAACACAAAATAGATTAGTTGGTAGTTAGCTTGTAATCAAATAGTTAAAAGTCTATTTTTAGTAACTTGTGTGCAAACTGTCCAAAACGTTTTAGTGCTGCCTTATTTAGCTTAGTTAGACTAGATTACAACATAGTTTAAGTGTTTAGATGGTTGTTTAGTTTAGCACAAGAAAACCGAAAACCAAAGAACAAAACAAAGTAGTTTTAGCTAACTAAGTGTGCTGCCTAGTTCCTGTTCATACACGTTTGTTAGGAGCTGCATCTAGTGTCATTTAGTTTAGACTCTGATTGCATCATACAAACAAAAACCAAACAAAAACAAATAGGATAGATCACTTAAAAAACCAAACAAAACAAGTTAGCTTAGTTGCACCAAAACTGATTTTCCATTAGTTGATATTGTAATCAGCCTTATAGATTGCATTTAGAAACAAATAAGTTGCATTTAGCCATCTTAAGAATACTTAGATCATTTGCATCAAGAACAAACTGCCCAAAACCGTGTGGATTAAAACAACTTTTAAAGCTCATTTGAAATCTTGGTACATGCTAATAGCTTTATCTTTTTGTTGATTTCAATTGTTTCAAACAACTTGTTGGACTTAGATATATTCTGAAAGTTAGGAATTATTTAAGCCCCACATTGTTAAAGAGCTATCCAATTGTTGTTTTATATCAATTTCTGAACTTACATTGCACTTTATACAATTTGATCTTGTTGTAATTGTGAATTGAATTCCCACTACATAGTGTTTAGCCATGTTGTGTACGAGGAACTTTCAAATTCCAAATACAACAAACCTTGTGCAATTAAAGGCCGTGGGCAATGTCTCATGTAGGTCGTGAGGAGTAGTCTCACAACAATCAAGCAAACCATCCAAAGAAAGAAAATTAAGCTTGATTGAGAAATACGCGAGAGAAAAGCCAAAATTGTCAACAAGTAAGAGGCAAGACAAGAGAGAATTGCACAAGAAAGCCAAGTGAGGAAAAAGCCCAAAGATAAACGTTGCATAAAGGGAAAATCCCGTGCAAAGCTCAAAAGAAAGAAAGTGCTCAAACCAAACCCCAAAGTGTTGTAGTTTTGAAATATTGAAAGTTTCTAAAGCAAACCCTTGCTAGCACTTTGTTTGTGTGTCTTTACTTTCACTTTACTACAATTGATAATTGCATATGCTGTAAAGTAAATTGAGGGATTGTCTTAAAACAACCCCGTAGATTTCTTTCAGCCCGAACAACAATTTGACTTCTGTGATTTACTTGAATCCTTAGGAGAAATAGTCCAAGTTGTTGTTTTAAGGAATTGTCAACATAAAGTAGAGTATTTGCATCTTGTCAATATTTTAATTGGCTTTTGAGATTGTTTTGATTAAACATGATTCTAAAAACCATTTGGGGAGTTGAATGCCATAGGAGAGACTATGATGAACTGGAAAAACGTATGAACTCCTTTGGTCGTATGAATGGTTTATGGGTTGGATATTGGGAATGTAAAACTCCTAGATATCAAACTCTTTCTCAGTGCAATAAAGATGTTAGTGCATATTACAATGAAATGCTTGATGATTTGTACTATGCTTATGTTGATGAACATGAGGAATTAAGCATGATTAGGTTCTTTGCTGGTCTAGATAAAGAAATTGCCGATTGCATGTTAAATGAAAAATTCTCATCACTTTATGACATGTATAAAAAGGCAAAGATTGTTCAATCAAACCTAATCCCATGGCAAGTTAATCAAAACTATGGGTATGAACTGAACTCTTGTGATTCTGAAAATGACAAACCAAATCCAGTTAAGTTAAGCAATTTGAGTCAGCCTATGGATAATATTGAAAATGCATTGCTTCAACTTAGAGACATGGTGCAAGTATTGATAGAATCTGAAAAGAACAAAGACTTGCAATCTGACATTTCTGTGAATGATAGTTTGTATGAAATTAGCCCCAACATGCCTGAAACTGGAACTCCTTTATCTGAATTGCATGTTCAACCTTGTGTACTGCCTGAAGAAGACCCTTCACTTGAATCTGTTGGTGATTTCCAAAGTGTTAGTCGTTTACTTATAGATGATGTTAATTGTGATAACACTTTGTCTGAAAATGATTTACATTGTGACATGCATATAAATGAAATCCCTGTGCATGATCTGCATTCTGCTGAGATGCTTGTTTCTGGGTTACAATCTGAATTACATCCTGTACATTCCATTGATGACATTGATGTAAGTAATTCTGTTGAGAATGACATTGATAAACTAGATTCTTATGATTTGATGTTAGCTGAACTCGATTGTCTACTTGATGTAGAGCTTGATCATGATGTCATTATTGAAGTAGATTCAGCTACAAATGAACATAAATCCTTGGATGAACTAGTTAATGAATTGAATGACATATTTAGTATAGATGAAGACTCTATTTCTGAAATATCTATTTCATCTCATCTTGTTGAATGTCTGCCTGTTGTCATCTCAATTGATACATCTTGTCTAAATATTGCACATGTTTGTAAGATTTGTACATTTAGTGTTAACATGTTGCAATATGTTTGTTGGATGTTGTTTTATCTGTTAGGATGTATGTGTTCCAAAATTTTTGCCATCATATTGTTAATACATCCTAAACATTTTAGAAAGCGTGTACACACCTTATTCTTTCTTCAAAGATAAGGATGCACCAAGGTATTTCACCTTCACCATTTGTATTATCATGTTCCTATTTGGTTATGGTGTAGTTGAGCATACGTGTACATCCTAAACCCCTTTCCTTTATTCTATCCATGTTGAGATTCGAGGACGAATCATTTTCAAGAGGGAGGGAATGATGAGCCCACGATGGGGTCAACACAACATATTTTTATGTATCATTTATTGTCATATGTTAGTTCTGTAAGACATGACATTTCACTGTTCACTCCGCACACACTAGTGCTAGTTCTTATGTCTTATTGCCTAACTAACCCTTAGGACATGTCATATATGTTGTGCATATTGTGTTTGTTGCTTGGTGTCTTTGAAGATAGGTCAAAGAGAGCTTTACATTGAAGAAGCATGAACACCTATCAATCCATGTTCCATTTGATCAAATGATATCATTGTTCAAACAAAGCTTGAAGATACAAATTAGAATCTGAATTTTTGTCCAAGCAAGTAGGTGATATTCAAGTAGCTTACAAGCAAGGTGGTGACAAGCACTCATGTCAATTTCAAGCAATGTTCTTCACGTTGAAAACAAGAATGAGGAAGCTGATCAATTCAAGAACCAATAGAAAGGAGTCTTCCAAATGCTTGAACCAATCACAAACAACTTGAGAAAATTCAACAAGCTGCACAATAAATGATCCAATCAAAATCCTTTGAAGAGGAGGCTGGTTTATGGTTAATTGGTTTGAATATTCAAAGCCTAAACTACAACCAATCAAAAGGGAGTTCAAACCAAGCTGCACACTACATTATCCAATCAAAACTTTGGCTGAAACTTGCAAGGAGGAAACGTTGAATCAAGCTTCATCCTTTGAAAATTCAAAGCCAACTTGCAACCAATCAAAAGGCCTAATTCCAAGCAAGCTGCTCCAAGTATCATCCAATCAAATTGATCATGAAAAAGGCTGGAAGCAAACATGGTTTACACGGCAAAACAACCAGATTTCTTGGAGCCAAAGTTGTTCAAAGCAAGCACCTTATTTTAAACTTGTACTTTGTACATTAAAACTTGTACCTATGTCATTTTCATTTGTTATAAATAGCATAGGAAGCTGAATGTATAAAACAACTCAAAAACAATACAACCATTATCAAATACAATTCAATCAGATTTCCTTCAAGGAGTTCACAACTATTTCTTAGTTGAGGTTTGAAACCACCAACGGTTTTCTTGCAAGTTCCAGCCTAGAACTTGTTAGTATTTGCTTCATCATTTGGTTTACAGCATCTTAGGGTCTCATTGAGGTTTTAGATGTGTTGGAGTGCCAAAGAGGAAGAGGTGTTGGCATAGATTGAGCCAAGAACAACGGTTAAAGATCAAAGGGTGTCTTTGAGGTGTTCTTTGACATAGCTTGTGTTCAAATCAGTTTGGAGTAGGAGACAACATCCTTGGCAACGTTTCTAGCCTTCGTTTGGCTCATCACAATGAGCACGCATTTAGGAGGAACGTCCATTGGTGCATCTTGCACATGTTTGGTTAGAAAGGAGCCAACATCAAAACCAAGTTGAAGACAATTAATCCTCTTGGTTTGGCTCCTTGTCAAAGGCCCCTTATGATTAAGGGCACCTTGTGCAAGCTCCTCATTAGGGGGCTGCTCCTCAGCCTCATCAATCCCCCCTCCTCAAAAGGATTCGCCCTCGAATCATCAAGATAAAAATGTTCAAAAGGGGAAAGATCACTTACATTGAAGGTGTTGGAAACTGAACCATACCTGTCTTGAGGAAGATCAAGCACATAAGCATTTGGACCAACCTTTTGAATGACCTTAAAAGGTCCATCTCCTCTAGGCATAAGCTTGGACTTCCTCTCCTTAGGAAACCGTTCCTTCCTTAAATGCAACCAAACAAGATCTCCAGGATAAAACACATCTTTTCTATGCTTGTTAGCTTGTTTGGCATACTGTCTATTCTTTCTTTCAAGTTGTAGTTTAACCTTTTCATGCAACTTTTTAATCTTTTCAGCCCGTTGTTTACCATCCATGCTAGTACGCTCATCAATTGGAATAGGCAACAAATCAAGTGGGGAGTGGGGTAGAAAACCATAGACAACTTCAAAAGGGGAATACAAAGACCCACTATGAACAGCCCTATTGTAAGCAAACTCAATATGTGGTAAACATTCTTCCCAATTTTTCAGATTGCTTTGGATTAAGGCACGCAACATTTGTGACAAGGTCCGATTTACCACTTCAGTTTGGCCATCTGTTTGTGGATGTGCAGTAGTAGAAAACAAAAGCTTAGTTCCCAACTTGCTCCAAAGCACACGCCAAAAATGACTCAAGAATTTACTGTCCCTATCACTAACAATTGTTTTAGGCATGCCATGCAACCTAACAACTTCTTTAAAGAATAGATTTGCAATGTAGGAAGCATCATCTACTTTGTGACAAGCAATAAAGTGTGCCATCTTAGAGAATCTGTCTACCACAACAAAGACACTATCTCTACCACCTTTTGATCTAGGTAAGCCAAGAACAAAGTCCATAGAAATGTCCTCCCAAGGCGCACTAGGTACGTCCAAGGGTGTGTACAAACCATGAGATTGTGTTTTGGACTTAGCTTGCCTACAAGTGATGCAACTACTACAAGCCTTTGCAACATCTGATTTCATGTGAGGCCAAAAGAAATGTTCCTTTAAAGTTTCTAAAGTTTTAAAAACTCAAAGTGCCCCATTAAGCCGCCCCCATGTGCTTCTTTAACCAACAATTCTCGCATTGATCCCTTAGGAATGCATAATCGTTTCTCCTTAAACAAATAGCCATCATGCAAATAAAATTTACCAAAAGGAGAATCAACACATGCATCATAAATGGAAGCAAAATCAGAATCATCCTTATACAATTCCTTAACAAATTCAAAGCCAAGCAAGTGTGAAGACAACTTAGTAATCAGAGTATACCTTCTAGACAAAGCATCAGCAACTATGTTATCTTTTCCTTGCTTATACTTAATGACATAAGGAAATTGCTCAATAAACTCAACCCACTTTGCATGCCTCTTATTCAGTTTTCCTTGACTCTTAAGGTACTTCAAACTTTCATGATCAGTATGAATGACAAACTCTTTGGATTGCAAGTAGTGTTGCCAAGTTTGTAAGGACCTTACTAAGGCATACAACTCCTTATCATAAGTAGGATAGTTCAATGCAGCACCTTTCAACTTCTCACTAAAATAAGCAATAGGATGCTTACCTTGGGTTAGAACAGCTCCAATTCCCATGCCACTTGCATCACACTCTATCTCAAATGTATCATCAAAGTTTGGCAACTTCAAGATAGGTGCTGTAGTGAGACGTCTTTTAAGCTCATCAAACGCCCTTTGTTGGGCTTCCCCCCAATGGAATCCAACCTCTTTCTTGACTATCTCATTCAATGGTGCGGCTACGGTTGAAAAGTCTTTGACAAACCGCCTATAAAAACCTGCCAAACCATGAAATCTCCTCACTTCTCCCACACTCTTTGGTGTAGGCCATTCAAGGATGGATTTCACCTTGTCTTGATCCATTTCAATCCCTGCAGAACTGATTACAAAACCAAGAAAAACAACTTTGTCCAAACAAAAAGAACATTTCTTAAAGTTAGCATAAAGTTTTTCTTTTCTTAGCTTTTCAAAAACAGCCCTTATGTGTTCTAAATGCTCTTCTAAGGACTTAGAATAGATCAAGATGTCATCAAAATAAACCACAACAAACTTTCCAATAAAAGCTCTCAAAACTTCATTCATTAGCCGCATGAATGTACTAGGTGCATTAGTTAACCCAAAAGGCATAATTAACCATTCATACAATCCAAATTTAGTTTTAAAAGCTGTTTTCCATTCATCACCCTCTCTTATTCTCACTTGAAAATAACCACTTTTCAAATCAATTTTCGTATACCATCGTGAACCATGCAACATATCAAGCATATCATCAAGTCTAGGGATGGGATACCTATACTTTACAGTGATTTTGTTGATGGCCCTACAATCTGTACACATCCTCCAAGTGTCATCCTTTTTCGGGACAAGGATGACTGGAACTGCACTTGGGCTCATACTTTCCCTTACCTTCTCTTTGGCTAAGAGATCCTCCACTTGCCTTTGTATTTCCTTTGTTTCCTCCGGATTGGCCCTATAAGCTGGCCTATTAGGTAGGACAGCCCCTGGAATAAAGTCAATGTGGTGCTCAATCCCTCTTAAAGGTGGCAACCCATGTGGTTCCTCCTCGGGAAACAAATCTGCAAATTCTTCCAACAAAGAAACAACACCACTAGGCAAGGTAGATGGTAAGTCATTCTTAGAAAACAAGCATTCAACACTATCTTTGTAAAGCATCAACAAAACAGTTTTATTATCATACAATGCATGTGTAACTTCACGAGATTTTGCAAAGAAAGCATGCTTCTTAGGTGGATGTGAAATTTGTGAGGTGGATGCTTGTGAAAGTGTTTGAACCGTGGGTGAGGGTGGACTGATTTGGGCCGTGGGTTGTGTACCCTTGGCCGAGGAGTTTGTGGCCTCCACAAGGCTTCTTCTCTCCTTTTTAAGAACCTCTAAGAACCTTTTTTCAGCCTCCTTTTCCTTAGGATCTGAATGGTTCTTCTTCATCCTCTTAGCATCCTCATAAACTTTATGTGGAGACAATGCATGTAACTTAAACTTTTTGCCATTAAAAGTAAAAGCATACATGTTCAATCTACCATCATAAATAACATGCTTGTCAAATTGCCAAGGCCTACCTAACAAAATATGACTAGCATGCATAGGAGCTACATCACACAAAATTTCATCTTTGTAGCCGCCAATAGATAAAGAAATCAGAACTTGTTTAGACACATGAATCTCACCACAATCATTTAGCCAAGATAACCTATAGGGATGGGAATGATCAATCATAGGTAAATCTAGCTTTCTAACAAGTTCAATACTTGCAACATTAGCACAAGAACCACTATCAATAATTAAAGTGCAAGTTTTGCCTTTTACCAAACAATGGATGTGGAAAATGTTCTCCCTTTGCAAGTTTTCTTCTTCCTCCTTCATGTGTGCACTTAAGGCTTTTCTTACCACAAGAAAGTCCTTATAAGCACCCTCTTCATCACTCTTTACCTCCTCAGCTGAGTCCTCTTGGTATTCTTCCTTTGTTGCTTCTTCTTCCTCCTCTTCTGAATAGAATTCATTTGTTTCCTCAAGGTACAACACTTTCTTGGCATTAGGGCAGTCCCTTGCATAATGCCCTCTCCCTCTACATTTAAAACACTCAATCTCCCTTGTCCTTGGAGGGTTTGCGGTTGCCTTGCCTTTGCCTTTGTCATTTTGACCTAGATTTGCACCATTGGTCCTTTGAGTGAAGTGTGGTTTATTTGGAGCGTTAGGGCTGTTTTGGCCGAGGGTGTTTGAACTTGGCCGTGTTCCTCCATTGCCATTAGACCTAGGCTGCACTTTAGAAAAAGAAGAAGCATTAGTTCTAAAACCAAATCCACTAGTAGAAGAACGTACCTTTAATTGCCTCTCAATTTTCTCAGCTTTGTGAACCATGGAATTTAGATCAACATAGGTAGTGAGTTCAAGTTGAAACCCAATCTCCTTATTAAGACCTCCCAAAAACCGAGCCATGGTTGCCTCCTCAGTTTCTTCAGTATCAGTTTTTATCAACAAACTTTCTAACTCCTTAAAGTATTCATCGACACTTTTATTTCCTTGAGTTAGGCATTGCAACTTTTGGAACATGGATCTCTCGTAAGATTCTGGAATGAATTTCTTTCTCATCTCATATTTCATCTCATCCCAAGTTCCAATTGTTGGTTGTCTAGTCCTTCTTCTTATACTTTGAGTTTGGTCCCACCAAATCAAGGCATAATCCAAGAACTCTATACTTGCATATCTCACCTTTTGCAACTCAGTATAGTTGGTATAGGAAAAGATCATGTCAACTTTTCTTTCCCACTCAATGTAGGCTTCAGGGTCACTTTTGCCATAAAAGGGTGGAATGTTTATTTTGGTTTTCAAATAATCATCCTCTTGAGGCACATGCCTCCTAGGTTGCATTCGGCCTTGAGGCCTTGGGTATACCTCCTCAACCTCTTCCTCTTCATAGTAATCATTCCATTCCTCCCTAACAGGTTGGTGTCTCATTCCTTGTCTCCTATCTCCCCTACCCCTTGCTCCTCCTCTACCTCCCATGCTTGTGGACCCCTTAGGTTCAGTTCTACGGGATGTTTGGCCTTGGTTTTGAGGTGAGGGCTGTTCTTGGGTAGGAGGTGTGTTGGATGTCATCCTTGCTTCCCACTCATCCATCCTAGATTGCATGTTACTAAGCATTTGTGCCATCTTTTCCATTGAAAATTCCACTTTGTCTCCGCCTCCTTGGGTACTGTTTGAACCATCCATGGCAACCTGAAACGCTATCACAAACAAGAAAAGAAGAAAACTAACACAAGAAACAAAAGTGAGTGGTTAGTGAAAACAATAAGGAAAACAAAAAAAATTCT
This sequence comes from Eustoma russellianum, assembly GCA_036186865.1. Taxonomy (NCBI): domain Eukaryota; kingdom Viridiplantae; phylum Streptophyta; class Magnoliopsida; order Gentianales; family Gentianaceae; genus Eustoma; species Eustoma russellianum. The sequence goes on from AP025045.1 coordinate 11,680,903, forward strand.
GTTTGGCCTTTTTTTGTCCTCCCTTGTTTTCTCTCAATCGCTCAAGTGTTTTTCCTTGGCCAATCTTGAGCCAGAACCTCTTAAGGCAAGTCCCAAATTGGCTAACCACAATCTGTTTTGTTTTTCTGTCCTTGCAAGCTTCTTTTGCCTTCAAAAACACCAATTGATCAACAAGTGGTAAAACAGTTTCAAGAAGTTTAGAGCACAATTTAAACACACTTAATAACTATGATTCAAAGAAACAAGAAACCAAAAGTGATGTAGTTGGCTGAACCAAAGAATTGCTAGGGGTTGTCCTGGGCAATCTTTAATTAAACCAACTTATGCAATATCAAATGCAAGCTCTTTGATTGATAGTATGAATGTGTATCCAAGGTTGAGAATTGAAGGTTTTATGTGTGTTGTTTTGGTGATACGAATATGGTTCGTATGTTGATGTTGTCCCGATCTTTCTTCACTCTCCAAACGTCCCTCAAGCCTTGAATGTGATGGACAATGGTGCCAAGCAACCACCTTCCTTTCAAGCCTCCAAATCCGTTTGGTTATATGTGTTTCAATCCGTCCAATCCAACCAGTCACTCCTAATCCTTGGATTGTGGATCACCAACAAGGAACACACAATCCTTAATTGGGTCTAGCCTTGATTTAGATATGTGTAAACCAAAGGAAAAACACAAACTTTTATTCAAGAAACTCAAGAACAAAAGACAATACAAAACCGTAGGGTTTTTAGTCTCAAAGATGAAAATAGTCTAACTACCAAAAGAAATGCTAAGTGATCATTATATTTGATTACAAGTCTTCTTGGCCAATCTCCAAAAATGTCTAGGTGCATTGGAGAGCTTCCAAGTTTGCGCCATTTCCTTCCTTGAGATGCAAAATCTGAATTTGTTATTTTAGGTAAGCTTCTCTCTCTTGGCAAATCCACAATTATTGTCTCAATCACCAATTATTGCATTATTAACCATCCTTCTAGAACTTGCCTTGTGCATCCATGTGCCTTCATTAAACGCCATCAGCCTTCCTTGTGACATAATATCTAATTTTGGTAACTTCCTCTCACTTGAATTATCTCCTTAATTGCTCCAAATCTTCAATTATGACTCCATAATTCATTCCAATCATCCCAATCTGATTTATGACATTCTAGAAGGTCTCTTAATTGCATTTGATGATACTAGGCGGCTGCCACCCTCTCAAGAAGACCGAAAACCCTAATTTGCACACTTGGGCTTGTTTTGGACTTCTTCCTTGCAACTCTTGTAACTATTTTTCGTGGACTGATTTTGACAAAACCCAAAACATGAAAGGTGCTCTAAATTAAGTCTACTTCAAGGTCCAGCTGGTTCCATGCACGCCCAATCTCACTTGAAAGCCCAAAACCACAAAACAGCCTTGTATGGACAAGCTTGGTCCAAATCTAAGAAGCCTTCCTTTCCAAAGCTCAAGGCGTTTGATCCAAGACCTGTAACACCTACAAATCACACTCATACACCAAACATAAGTATTCTAAAACAAACTTTAAAAGAATCAAAAGAAAGGGCAACTAAAAGCCACAGAAACGGCACCAACAAGCGGACTGACTATCCTGCCCTCCCACCAACCCTTTAACTTATTTATTGACATTCAAAATCATTGGATAATCAGTTCTTAAGCTCAACAATGAGCACCCATTTAGGAGGAACGTCCATTGGTGCATCTTGCACATGTTTGGTTAGAAAGGAGCCAACATCAAAACCAAGTTGAAGACAATTAATCCTCTGGGTTTGGCTCCTTGTCAAAGGCCCCTTATGATTAAGGGCAACTTGTGCAAGCTCCTCATTAGGGGGCTGCTCCTCAGCCTCATCACCATATGCGAGTAGACGTCGAGAGGTTGTGTGGTAGTTGCATCACTTGCAAACAAGCCAAATCCAAATCCCAACCACATGGCCTTTACACGCCTTTACCCGTCCCTGATGCCCCTTGGATTGACATTTCCATGGACTTTGTGCTAGGACTTCCCGCAATAGCATTTATGTTGTGGTTGATCGATTTTCAAAAATGGCACATTTCATTGCATGTAGGAAAGTTGATGATGCCACGCATGTTGCTGATTTATTCTTCAAAGAAATTGTTAGATTGCATGGCATGCCACGTACAATTGTAAGTGATAGAGATACGAAATTTTTGAGTCATTTTTGGCGTGTTTTGTGGGCTAAACTTGGTACACAATTGTTGTTTTCAACCACCGCACACCCACAAACGGATGGACAAACTGAAGTCGTTAATCATACTCTTTCTCAACTTTTGCGTGCCATTTTGCAAAAACACATTAAACATTGGGAAGATTGTTTACCATATATCGAATTTGCATATAATAGGAGTGTCAATCACGGTACTTTGCATAGTCCATTTGAAATTGTGTATGGCTTTAATCCCTTGTCTCCCATTGATTTGATTCCTATTCCCGTGCATGAACGTTCTAGTCTTGATGGTAAACAAAAAGGGGACAACATAAAGAAATTGCATGAACAAGTTAAAACACAACTAGAAAAGAAAAACAAAGCTCATGAAAGACGAGCTAACAAACATCGGAAAAGAGTTGTGTTTAAACCTGGAGATTTAATTTGGTTACATTTGCGCAAGGAAAGATTTCCCAATGAACGAAAGTCAAAATTGTTGCCTCGCGGAGCTGGACCTTTTAAAGTATTGAAATGCATAGGTGACAATGCATACATCCTTGATCTTCCCGACAGGTATGGTTCAATTTCACCTACTTTTAATGTTGCTGACCTCACCCTTTTCAACGATGACCTTTTTGATTCGAGGACGAATCCTTTTGAGGAGGGGGGATTGATGAGGATCAAGGGCCCCATCAAGAGGTCAAAGGTCCTATGACAAGAAGGAGGGCAAAGGAACTTTGTCATCAAGTTGCCACCTTCTTGTACAAGCATGTTCAAGATGAACCTAAGACTCCTTGGGTTCATTTCATTGAACCTTCAACTTGAGCATGTATCACATGCACGTCTACACTCTTTGTTTTTTGGATTTTATTTTGTGTCGTGTGATCTTAGTTTTATGTATTTGCTTTGTAGGTAAATTAGGTACAAGAGAATGTTTGAAGAGAATGTTTGAAGAGAATGTTTCAAGAGAATGTTTGAAGAGAATGTTGAAGAGAATGTTTCAAGAGAATATTCGAAGAGAATGTTTGTCTATGCTAAGACAAATTCAAAAGTATCCAAGATAGAGTCTCTTGATCAAGTTGAAATCAAAGTATCTTCATCCACCAAAGGAGGGGCCGGCCATATGGAATTCAAAAAGGGAGATTAACCTGAATTTAAAATTCAGCCACGATTTAAAATTCAAGTTTCAACCAGATTAGGCCTTCAAATTCAAGATAAAGATTTCAGCCATTTTTTTTGAAGAAACCACACGCCTATCTTGAAGCAAGGATGAGGATAGATCACAAATCAAATTTGAATCCAAGTTTGAATTCAAATTCAAACTCAATTTGAATTCAATCTTCAATCAACATTTGAATTCAATTCCAACCGCTTTATCATCATCAAATCAAGTCTCCAACAGCCTCATGAGTCATCAAAAATGCCAATCTCATCATCAAACATGACCAGATTCATTGAAGATAATGTCTTGCAAGATTTGAAGTTTTAGCTAGAATTTGTTTTAGCTTTGAATTTAAATAATTTTCAATTTTCAAACATTGTTAGCTAGCTTTATTTTGAATTAGTTCTAGATATTTTAAGGCTCAAGTTCAGCCTATAAATAGAGCCTTAGGGGGACGCTTGAAAGACACCTTTTGATGAATAACAATTCTTGATATTTCATTCACTTTGTGTGATACTTTGTTTTCTTGGTTTTGCATTAAAAACCTAGGTTAAGATCCTTCAAAGTTGAGCATATTGAAGGTGTTGCCATTGCTTAAAGGTGCCGTCCAGGAGGGCCGTTTTGGTTTGCCTGATCAACGACCATCTTGAAGTGTTGGTCTTGCTCATTCGTTTAATCCACACGTTTTTAATCACTAAGGAAGCAAGGGGAAGTCTTCTTCCTTGTGCCTGACCCTTTGTGAAGGACGTTTGGAAGGTGGAATCGTTGGAGCCTACGAGTTGCACGCATCAAATATTAAAAAGAACAACTAAAGATATGTACAACATGCTTTTGATACAACTAGATCAAAGCTTGTATCATATAAACCCAATGGACATCATCTCTGCTTGGTTCATCCTCTTCATGCCTGTAAAGAAATGATTCAACACAATGTAACAACTTCTTAGACATACTCCTTGTTATGGGACCTGTGCGGGGCAGGGAGGTGTCATCATCAGTGTTTGTATCCACAAGGTTAGGCTGTAGCTCATCACTAAAGTAGGCTATGGGTTTCTTACCTTGGGTCAATACCGCTCCAATATCCACTCCACTTGCATCACACTCAATCTCAAAAGTTTCGTCAAAATTTGGTAACGTAAGCATGGGTGCAGTGGTTAGCCTCCGCTTAAGTTCATCAAATGCCTGTTGTTGTGGCACTTCCCACCTAAAAGGCACATCTTTTTTTACAATTTCATTTAAGGGTGCAGCTATGAATGAAAAATCTTTGACAAATCACCTATAAAAACTTGCAAGTCCTTGGAAACTGCGAACTTCCCCTACATTCTTAGGTGTAGGCCACTCTACAGTTGACCTAACCTTCTCCTCATCCATCTCTACTCCCTCAGCCGAAATGACAAAGCCTAGGAAGACTACTCGTTCCAAACAAAAAAGAGCACTTCCTAAAGTTGGCGTAAAGTTGTTCTTACTTAAGCTTTTCAAAAACAACCCTAATATGGTCAAGGTAGTCTTCTATGGTTTGGGAATAGATTAGGATATCGTCAAAGTAAACCACAACAAATCGTCCTATGAAAGCTCGTAAGACTTCATTCATTAACCTCATAAAGGTGCTAAGGGCATTGGTGAGGCCAAAGGGCATCACTAACCACTCATAGAGCCTAAACTTGGTTTTGAATGCAGTCTTCCATTCGTCCCCTTCTTGTATCCGCACTTGGAAGTACCCTTGTTTAAGGTCAATTTTGGTGAAATATCTAGATCCATGCAACATATCCAACATATCATCCAACCTAGGTATGGGGCACCTATACTTGACAGTAATTTTGTTTATGACACGACAATCGGTACACATTCTCCAGGTTACATCCTTTCGGGTACTAAAATGACGATGACGGCTGACGGGCTTAGGTTCTCTCAGATTTGTCCACTCGCTAGGAGTTCCTCTACCTGCCTTTGGATTTCTTTGGTTTCTTCAGGGTTGGCTCGATAGGCGGGTCTATTGGGTAGGGCGGCTCTTGGGACAAAATCAATCTGGTGTTCTATCCCTCTTAAAGGTGGTAATCCTGATGGGTGACACGCCTTGGGAATGAGAATGAGAACGGTTTGGTTGCTATAAAGGGCTCCTGTGACCTCTCTTTTCTTTGCGAAATACCCACACTTCTTTTTGGAATTGTTGACACTTATGGGTACTGCCTCTTTTCCCTTACTCTCTTGTTTTTTGTTCTCACTTTTCATGCATTCCACAAATTTTCTCTCAGCTTCCTTTTCCTTAGGGTCGGTCCTAGACTTAGACATGCGTTAGTGATCTTCGTGGACTTTGTGGGGGTGGAACATCACACAAAATGTTGCATGGGTGCAACATCACATAAAACATCATCTTTGTAACTACCAATACTAAGAGAAATCAAAACTTGATTACTGACGCTAACTTCACCACAATCATTTAACCATGCAAGTTTGTAAGGATGCGGATGATTAGTCATAGGCAAATTCACTTTCCTTACCAATTCGATGCTAGCCACATTCACACAAGAACCGGAGTCAGTGATCATAGTGCACACTTTACCATTTATCATGCAGTGGATATGGAAAATATTTTCTCTATGTTGTTCATGATCATCTAATTTCGGATACGCGTTCAAAGCTCTACGCACAACAATAAATTCCTTACTGTCATAATCATCTAGTGTGCCTTGATCCTCTTCAGGTTCAGTTTCATATCATGCTCTGATGAGACAAACGAAGGCTACATAAACGTTCCAAGGACTTTGTCTCCTATTCCAAATTGATTTGAACCTCAGCTATGGCAAAGAACATCACAATGACACCCCTTGAACTGTAACCGCTTGTTCTTGGCTCAATTTATACCAACACCTCTTCCTCTTTGGTATTCCAACACATCTAAAACCTCATTGAAACCCTAAGATGCTGTAAACCAAAATGAAGTGAATACTAACAAGTTCTAGGCTATGAACTTGGAAGAAAACCGTTAAGTGGTCTTGAACTTCAACTAGAAAGTTGAGATTTCCTTAAAGGAAGTTTTGATTGAAATGTATATATGAATTGTGTTTTGTACATTCAGGTTCCTACCTTACTTATAGCAAACGAAAATTACAAGCGTACAAAGTTTAAAGTACAAAGTACTAGACTAAAAATGACATGCTTGCTTGGAACTTGTTTGAGCAACTTTTGGTTCCAAGAAATCTGGTTGCTTGCGTTTCTTCCTTGCTTGATTTCAGCCATAATTTTGATTGGTTAATACAATGAGCAGCTTGGTTTGAACTAGGCTTTGATTGGTTGCAAGTTGGTCTTTGAATTTTCAACCCTTTCTTGCGTGAGCTAGGCTTTAAACAATCTCAATTTGATTGGATCATTTGTTGTGCAGCTTGCTTGCTTGTCTCTTTGCTTGTTTTTGATTGGTTTGAAGATTTGCAAGACTTCTTCCAATTGGTTCATGAAATGAGCAGCTTGTCCATCCATTCCAACGTGAAGAGCAATTCTTGAATTTGACATGAGTGCTTGTCACCACCTTGCTTGTAAGCTACTTGCATATCACCTCTTTGCTTGGACAAAAATTCAGATTCTAATTGCATTTCCAAGCTATGTACGTGTTCCTGAAAGACAAGGCAATAATACAACACAAACTATCCTAAAACAAGGTTAACCAACCAACAATATTAAAAAGAACAACTAAAGATATGTACAACACGTTTTTGATGCAACTAGATCATAGCTTGTATCATATAAACCCAATGGACATCATCTTTACTTGGTTCATCCTCTTCATGCCTATAAAGAAATGATTCAACACAATGTAACAACTTCTTAGCCATACTCCTTGTTATGGGACCTGTGTGGGGCATTGAGGTGTCATCGTCAGTGTTTGTATCCACAAGGTTAGGCTGTAGCTCATCATTCCCTCCCACTTGAGAAGGATTCGTCCTCGAATCTGAATCAATACTAAACGAAGAAAGGTCAGCAACATTAAAAGTTTTAGAGATAGGACCATACCTTTCTTCAGGGAGATCGAGAACATAGGCATTATCACCAAGCCGTTTCAACACTTTGAACGGTCCATCGCCTCTTGGCTTCAACTTTGAGTCCCTTTCCTTAGGGAATCTTTCTTTCCTCAAGTGTAACCAAACAAGATCACCAGGCTCAAATATAACAACTTTACACTTCCTGTTGGCTCTATTGGCATACACTTTATTCTTAGCTTCAAGTTGTGACTTAACCTTTTCATGCAATTCTTTCACAAGTTTTGCTTTTCGTTCACCATCTAAACTAACACGTTCATGAACAGGTACGGGAACAAGATCAAGCGGGGACAAAGGGTTAAAGCCATAAACAGCTTCAAAAGGAGAATGCAATGTTCCACTATGAACAACTCTATTATATGCAAACTCAATATAAGCTAAGCAGTCTTCCCAATTCTTTAAATTCTTTTGAATGACAACACGTAATAGTTGAGACAAAGTTCTATTAACTACTTCAGTTTGACCATCGGTTTGTGGGTGAGCAGTTGTAGAAAATAACAATTTAGTGCCAAGTTTACTCCACAAACACGCCAGAAATGACTTAAAAACTTTGTATCTCTATCACTAACAATTGTACGTGGCATGCCATGCAATCTAACAATCTCCTTCAAGAACAAATCAGCAATATGAATAGCATCATCAACTTTCTTACATGCAATGAAATGTGCCATTTTGGAAAATCTATCAACAACAACAAAGATGCTATCTTTACCAGTTTTGGATCGAGGCAATCCCATTACAAAGTCCATAGAAATATTAGTCCAAGGTGAGCTTGGAACAGATAAGGGAGTGTACAATCCATGTGGTTGTGTTCTAGATTTTGCTTTTTTGCAAGTAATACATTGGTCACATACCTTATCAACATGTGCTCTCATATGCGGCCAGAAGAAATGCTCCTTAAGTGTTTCCAAAGTTTTTAACGAGCCAAAATGACCCATTAAACCTCCTCCATGAGCTTCTTTTATCAACAACTCTCTTAATGAACACATTGGTACACATAACTTATGTTCTTTAAACAAATAACCATCATGCAAGTAATATTTAGAAAAAGGTGAGTCAATGCATGCTTGATAGATAGAACTAAAGTCATGATCAGAATGATACGTCTCTTTGATAGACTCAAAACCAAACATGTTACATGAAAGAGTAGTAATCAAAGTATAGCGACGAGATAATGCATCAGCAACAACATTTTCTTTTCCTTGCTTATACTTGATCACATAAGGGAATTGTTCAATGAATTCAACCCATTTGGCATGTCTTTTGTTCAATTTTCCTTGACCTTTTAGATACTTAAGGCTCTCATGATCAGTATGAATCACAAATTCCTTAGGTTGCAGATAATGTTGCCAAGTTTGTAAAGAACGCACAAGGGCATACAATTCTTTATCATAGGTTGAATAATTTATGGAAGCTCCTTTCAATTTCTCACTAAAGTAGGCAACAGGTTTGTTACCTTGATGCAATACCGCTCCAATACCAACTCCACTGGCATCACATTCAACTTCAAACATTTCGTCAAAGTTGGGCAATCTCAGGATAGGTGCAGAAGTTAGACGTTTCTTAAGTTCCTCAAAGGCTTGTTGTTGTGATTCTCCCCATTCAAATCTTACATCTTTCTTGACTAACTCATTCAAGGGTGCAGCTATGGTAGAGAAATCCTTCACAAAACGTCTATAGAAGCTAGCTAATCCATGAAAACTCCTAATATCTCCAGCAGACTTAGGGGTTGGCCACTCAGTTATGGATTTAACTTTCTCTTGGTCCATTTCAATTCCTTCAGCACTAATCACAAATCCTAAAAATGTAACCTTCTCCAGACAGAAAGAACACTTCTTGAAATTTGCATACAACTCTTCTTTTGTAGGGTGACAAAAACAGCTCTAAGATGGATCAGATGTTCACTTAGGGTTTTGGAGTAGATAAGAATGTCATCAAAGTAGACTACTACAAATTTCCCTATGAATTTCCTTAAGACCTCATTCATTAACCTCATGAAAGTACTAAGGGCGTTGGTTAAACCAAAGGGCATAACTAACCATTCGTACAATCCAAACTTAGTCTTAAAGGCAGTTTTCCATTCATCACCTTCCCTAATTCTCACTTGGAAATATCCTTGTTTAAGATCTACTTTGCTAAAGCACCTAGACCCATACAACATATCCAACATGTCATCCAACCTAGGAATAGGGTATCTATAATTCACAGTGATCTTATTGATGGCTCTACAATTAGTACACATTCTCCAAGTTCCATCTTTCTTAGGGACAATTATAACAGGAACAGCACAAGGACTCATACTCTCTTTTACTTTACCTTGGGTCAATAGTTCCTCAACTTGCTTTTGGATTTCCTTAGTTTCCTCTGGATTGGCTCTATAGGCAGGTCTGTTTGGTAGAACAGCTCCTGGAACGAAATCTATTTGATGCTCAATGCCTCTTAGAGGTGGTAAACCTAGGGGATCTCCTTCAGGAAATAAGCTAGAAAATTCTTGAAGTAAAGATGCAACTTCATGTGGTAAAGTAGATGGTATTTCAGATGAAGAGAACAGAGTTTCTTTGTAAAGCAAGATATAAACAGTTTTGTTTGAATTGATAGCATGGAATACCTCGCTTTGAGATGCAAAGAATGCGCTTTTCTTTAGAGATGGTTCGGCAGAAACTTTGATTTCTTTCGGTTCAATTTTAAGATGTGAACTTTTCAGGTGGTTTTCCTTGATGAAAATCCTTTCCAATTCCTTTTCTTTTGGATCATTATGGCTTTTTAACATTCGTTGTTGATCCTCAAAGACTTTATGCGGGGGCAAGGCATTTAATTTGAACAGCTTGTTGTTATGCCTAAAGGAATATCTATTTAGGTAACCATCATAAGTAACCTTGTTGTCAAATTGCCACGGTCTACCTAATAAGATATGACTTGATTGCATAGGGGCTACATCACATAACACCTCAGCAAAATACCCACCAATTGATAAAGAAACTAGGACTTGCTTTGTTACTTTAACTTCACCACACTCATTAAGCCACGTAAGTTTATAAGGATGAGGGTGATTAATTAAAGGTAACTCAAGTTTCCTAACAAGTTCAAAACTTGCCACATTGGTACATGAACCGGAGTCAATGATTAAGGTGCAGACTTTCTTTTTAACCATACAGTGAATGTGGAATATGTTCTCTCGTTGTATGTCAGGTTCTTTAGTTTTAATTTGGGCACTTAGAGCTCGACGGACAACTAAGAACTCTTTTGTTTCAAACTCATTAGTCTCTTCACTAATCTCTTCTTCTTCCTCACATGTTTGTTCAAGTTCATTGTTTTCCTCACTCTCTTCCAATTCTTCCTCAGAATAATACTCATTAGACTCTTCAATAAACATGATGCGTTTAGGGTTGGGACATTGATTAGCAAAATGACCTTTTCCTAAGCATTTAAAACATTGAATATCACGAGTCTTAACATTAGGCGTACCTTCCACCTTGGCTTTGCCTTTGTCAGTGATTGGAAACTTTGGACGATTTTGGATGTTCTGGGTTGATTTTCCTTGGAATCCACGGCCTTGACCTTGTTGTGGACGGAAAGGCGTGTTGGGCTGTGTTCTAGGAAAACTCAAAGGATTAGTCCGAAAAGAAGGGTTAGAAATTTTTACCTTCAATTGTCTTTCCACTTTCTCAGCAATGTGAACCATAGAAGCCAGATCAGAGTAAGGTGTAAGTTGCACCTTGAATGCAATCTCTTTGTTCAAGCCAGCTAGAAATCTAGCCATTGTGGCTTCCTCAGCTTCTTCTATGTTAGCCCTGGTAAGCAGATGTTCTAATTCTTTATAAAATTCATCAACAGATCTATTACTTTGAGAAAGTTGTTGCAATTTCTGGAAAATGCTTCTTTCATAGGAAGGAGATATGAATCTCTTCCTCATCTCTTGTTTCAGCTCGGACCAAGTAACAACAGGGGGCTGTCTTGTTCTTCTCCGGGTGTTCTGCAATTGCTCCCACCAGAGTAAAGCATAATCTACAAATTCAAAAGTTGCATACCGCACTTTGGCCAATTCAGAATAGTTAGTGCAAGAATACATATGTTCTACTTTTGTTTCCCATTGCAGATATGTTTCAGTATCACTTTTCCCTTGGAAGGAGGGTATTGTCAGTTTAGTAGTAATGAACTCTTCTTCAAGATGTTCATCTCTATCAGGTTTACGTTCATCATACCGTTCTTCCGGATAGTGTTCTTCATTGTACTCAGGGAGATAATCAAATCTCTCCTCAAAAGAAATGTTCCTACGACCACCATTACTACCTCGACCTCTACCTCTACCTCTAAGTGACGTGACTTTTTTCAACATGAGACTCATTACCATAAGAGGTGCCTTCTTAAAAAGGTATACTAGGTTCCTTTTGATCTGATGTTGGCTTTTCTACTTTGCTTATCCTTTGTTTGTTATCCTCTATGTCACTTCTCATTAAACCAAACTGATTAACAAGGAAAGTGAGTGTTTGCTGTATATTCTCTAGGGTAACAGGGACTGGGGATGGGACAGGAGTAGATGGGGACGGGGATGGTGCATTATCTTTCTGTTGGGGACCCATGATTCAAAAGACAATCTCAAAAACCAATTTAAAATATTGACAAGATGCAAATACTCTACTTTATGTTGACAATTGTTCAAAACAGCAATTTGGACTATTTCTCCTAAAGATTCAAGAAAATCACAGAAGTCAAATTGTTGTTCGGGCTGAATGAAATCTACGGGGTTGTTTAAGACAATCCCTCAATTAGTTTACAGCATATGCAAAGCAAGGGTTTGAAACCACTAAGGGTTTTCTTTCAAGTTCCTAGCCTAGAACTTGTTAGTATTTGCTTCATCTTTTGATTTACAGCATCTTAGGGTCTCATTGAGATTTTAGATGTGTTGGAGTGCCAAAGAGGGAGAGGTGTTGGCATAAATTGAGCCAAGAACAACGGTTAAAGTTCAAGGGGTGTCTTTGAGATGTTCTTTGCCATAGCTATTGTTCAAATCAGTTTGGAATAGGAGACAAAGTCCTTGGCAACGTTTTCTAGCCTTCATTTGGCTCATCAGTTTGCTTTAGAAACTTTCAATATTTCAAAACTACAACACTTTGGGGTTTGGTTTTGGGCACTTTCTTTCTTTTGAGCTTTGCACGGGAATTTTCCTTTTATGCAATGTTTATTTGTGGGCTTTTCCTCACTTGGTTTTCTTGTGCAGTTCTCTCTTGTCTTGCCTCTTACTTGTTGACAAATATTGGCTTTTCTCTCGCGTATTTCTCAATCAAGCTTAATTTTCTTTCTTTGGAGGGGTTTGCTTGATTGTTGTGAGACTACTTCTCACGGCCTACATGAGACATTGCTCAAGGCCTTTAATTGCACAAGGTTTGTTGTATTTGGAATTTGAAAGTTCCTTGTACACAACACGGCTAAACACTGTAGTGAGAGTTCAATTCACAACTACAACAAGTTCAAATTGAATATAGTGCAAGGTAAGTTCAGAAATTGATCTAAAACAACAATTGGATAGCTCTTTAAAAGTATGTGGCTTAAACAATTCCTAACTTTCAGAATGTATCTAAGTCCAACAACTTGTTTGAAACAATTGAAATCAACAAAAAGATATAGCTATTAGCATTCACCAAGATTTCAAATGAGCTTTAAAGAGTGGTTTAAATCACACGGTTTTGGTCACTTGTTTTTCTGTTTTTGATGCAATTGATCTAACTATTCTTAAGATAGCTAAATGCAACTTAGTTGTATCTAAATGCAATTATAAGGGCTGATTACTCTAACAACTAATGGAAATCAGTTTTGATGCAAACTAGCTAACTTGTTTTATTTTGTTTTTAGGTGATCTATCCTACTTTGTTTTGGTTTTTGTTTGTATGATGCAATCAGTTTCTAAACTAGGTGTTACTAGATGCAAGTCTTTATATTCTACTTATCAAACGTGTAACACTAGAAACTAGGCAGCACACTTAGTTAACTAAAACTACTTGTTTTGTTCTTTAGTTTTCGGTTTTCTTGCTTTAAACTAGACAACCAACTAAACCTTTAAAACTATGTTGTAAACTAGTCTAACTAAGCTAAATAAGGCAGCACTAAAAACGTCTAAAAACAGTTTGCCACTACTTCTAAAAACAGAATTTAACAACTTGATTCCAACTAACTATCAACTAATCTATTTTTGTGTTCAAAGTTTTCTGTTTTAAGGACTCAACTAAACTACCATTTAAACTTCTAGAGTAGGACCTAATAAACATTATCTAAGCTAGATTGAACAAGAACAATCAGGTTACACACGGTTTTTAATCAAAACTACACAGGGATTCTAACACACTTAAGTCTAGTCTAAGTTCTTTTTGTGGTGTTTCGGTTTTTGCTACTAAAACCTAAGTTACCAAACTATTGTAAACTATCTAATAAACACTTCAAAACATAAACTAACTACCTAAACAAACAGATTCTAAATGAACAACAAAACAGTTTAACAAACGGTTTTGGGCAGCATCATGCATATGCTAGTTTAAACAATGTAAACATGAATAGAAGACTAACCAAAGCTCTGATACCAATTGATGAGCCAAACAAAGGCTAGATAAACGTTCCAAGGACTATGTCTCCTATTCCAAATTGATTTGAACCTCAGCTATGGCAAAGAACATCACAATGACACCCCTTGAACTGTAATCGTTTGTTCTTGGCTCAATTTATACCAACACCTCTTCCTCTTTGGTATTCCAACACATCTAAAACCTCATTGAGACCCTAAGATGCTGTAAACCAAAAATGAAGTGAATACTAACAAGTTCTAGGCTATGAACTTGGAAGAAAACCGTTAAGTGGTCTTGAACTTCAATTAGAAAGTTGAGATTTCCTTAAAGGAAGTTTTGATTGAAATGTATATATGAATTGTGTTTTGTACATTCAGGTTCCTACCTTACTTATAGCAAACGAAAATTACAAGAGTACAAAGTTTAAAATACAAAGTACTAGACTAAAAATGACATGCTTGCTTGGAACTTGTTTGAGCAACTTTTGGTTCCAAGAAATCTGGTTGCTTGTGTTTCTTCCTTGCTTGATTTCAGCCATAATTTTGATTGGTTAATACAATGAGCAGCTTGGTTTGAACTAGGCTTTGATTGGTTGCAAGTTGGTCTTTGAATTTTCAACCCTTTCTTGCGTGAGCTAGGCTTTAAACAATCTCAATTTGATTGCATCATTTGTTGTGCAGCTTGCTTGCTTGTCTCTTTGCTTGTTTTTGATTGGTTTGAAGATTTGCAAGACTTCTTCCAATTGGTTCATGAAATGAGCAGCTTGTCCATCCATTCCAACGTGAAGAGCAATTCTTGAATTTGACATGAGTGCTTGTCACCACCTTGCTTGTAAGCTACTTGCATATCACCTCTTTGCTTGGACAAAAATTCAGATTCTAATTGCATTTCCAAGCTATGTACGTGTTCCTGAAAGACAAGGCAATAATACAACACAAACTATCCTAAAACAAGGTTAACCAACCAACAATATTAAAAAGAACAACTAAAGATATGTACAACATGTTTTTGATACAACTAGATCATAGCTTGTATCATATAAACCCAATGGACATCATCTTTGCTTGGTTCATCCTCTTCATGCCTATAAAGAAATGATTCAACACAATGTAACAACTTCTTAGCCATACTCCTTGTTATGGGACCTGTGTGGGGCATTGAGGTGTCATCGTCAGTGTTTATATCCACAAGGTTAGGTTGTAGCTCATCATGCTCAAACTCGTTTTTATGCTCGGACCTGATATATTCAGTAGTCTCCTCAATTAACATGACCCGTTTAGCATTAGGACAATCTTTTCCTATGTGACCACGACCTTGACATTTATAGCATTTAATGTCTCTAAACTTGTTTGAGAGATCAGAAGAATTCCCTGTAGGAGCCTTTTGTTGGGCTCGGTCATCTCACTTTTGTGTGCCCTGCCTCCTGTAGGCCGTGAGCTTCCTGTTCTTGAAGGCTTGCTTGAAGATGAAGATTGATTAGTACGATAAGTGGAATTGAAATTAGAGGAACTACGTACCTTTAGTTGTTGTTCAATCTTCTCAGCCATGTGGACCATGGTCATTAGGTCGAGGTAAGGTTGAAGTTCAACCCGTGGTGCAATCTCCCTGTTTAGACCATGTAAGAAACGAGCCTTGGTTGCTTCTTCAGTTCTTGCAAGTTAGACCTTTCCAACAAGATTTCTAATTCTTTATAGAAATCGTCTACACTCTTAGAACCTTGCCTTAAGTTTTGCATCCTGGTGAAAATAGAACTCTCAAAATTGTTTGGGATAAATCATTCTCTCATTTCAAATTTCATTTCTTCCTAAGTGACAATTGGAGGTTGTCTTGTCTTAGTCTTATTTCTAAACAAATTTGTCCACCAATTTAAGGCGTAACCTGAAAACTCAATAGAAGCGTACCTCACCTTTTGTAACTCAGTGTAGTTGGTGCAAGAAAAGATTAGATCCACTTTCTACTCCCACTCTAAGTATTCCTCCGCATTACTTTTACCATAAAACATTAGAATGTTTATTTTTGTTTTTAGAAAATCGTCATCTTGTGGGAAAAAGGGGTTTTGGCGTCTTTTGTAACCACGGGGAGGGTGGTCATCAAAGTCATAATCATCGTGTTCAAAAGGAATGTAATCATCATTGTACCTTCTTGGAGTGTACCTCCTTGGTTGCGTTGGAGGAACAAACCTTCTTGGCTCGATGTGTGGTGGTCTAAGGTTTTCATCCTCAACTTCTTCAAGTCGATGTCGTCGTGTTTGAGGCATTGGAATGGCCCTGCTAGTGCCTTGTCCATCACTTGTCTTTTGGCTCCGTTCAACATCCTCCAACCTGTGTTTGATTACCTCGTTTTCATGCATGAGTTTCTTTAGCGTTCTAGCATTTGTTGTTGCGTGTTGTCAACAGTCTCGGCTTCTTTGGACTTGCTAGACGCGGAGTGAGTGCTACTATCCATGTCTTACCTAAAGTGTTCAAACAAAACGAAAAGAAAAGAAAAGAAGCAAACTAACTTAAAGGCAAGCAAACGTTAATTGATTACTGAAAACAAAATACGAACACTCCCCTTTCTTTTATTTCCACTCTCTTACCACTTTGTTTCTTGGATAACCTGAAGTTAATAAGATACAAAGTGATCAATTAAGAAAGTGTTTGCCAATGCTTCTCCAAATCACAACGATCTACACTTGTTCCTCCCTTTTTCTTTCACTTTGCACCAAATAGTATCAAAACAGAATCAAGAGAAATAGAGACAAACTTGAACTTTTGTACTAATATTCAAAGAAATTAAGCAACCAAAATTTATGTATAAGGCTGAATCAAAGATGAACTAAGGGTTGCTATGGGCAATCTTTAGTCAATTTTGATTCCATGCACTTATTTTCCACAATATGATTCAAATCATGCAATAATCTAGCATTCAAGTGTGTGATTGGATCAAGATGTTCAGTATATGGATAATAAGTGTGGTGTGGGTTGTGGATGAAAGATGATGCCAAGTTGTTCAAAAAATTTCATAACTTTGTAATTTAGGAGTTTCACACAACTGAATTTCAAAGAGAAACAGATTTTTTTTTAATTTTCGAATTTAGTGGTGAGGAAAACTGAAATGAAGACACAACAAAGATATTCAACCTCCTAAGGGTAGATTGAATGGCACTAGAGATGAGAACAAGAAGAATAAACAAAAGTTTGACGGAATTTAAAGATA
Source organism: Eustoma russellianum (assembly GCA_036186865.1). Lineage (NCBI taxonomy): Eukaryota > Viridiplantae > Streptophyta > Magnoliopsida > Gentianales > Gentianaceae > Eustoma > Eustoma russellianum. The sequence continues at coordinate 11,698,010 of AP025045.1, forward strand.
GCTGAGTTAAAGTGTAACCTTCGCTCTGATCCACTTGATGCACGGATTGAACACGAAGATTGGACCTTCCTTTAACTCAACACAACCTCCCCAATCTGCTTGGATGAAAAGCACAATGGAATGGAAACCACTTTGCTCAAGCTGGACTGTTTTCGGCAGTGTGCTTCATTGAGCCTCCCCACAAATGAGTTCAAATGTTTCTAAGCAAGAATTAACCCTCTTAGACATTGTCCCTCCCAAGTATAAGGAAAATACATCCAAGATAGCTCAAGTCTTGAATGGAACCTAGTCTAGATTCAAGGAGAAACGAGAACACAATGGTTCAAAAAACTTTGGCTGAAATTTGTTTTCATAAATGTGTGTTTCTTACAAAGGACTAACTCCTCTATTTATAGGCATAAGATATATTAAGTGATTACACAATAACCTAACTATCAGCCAATGAAAGCAATGTCTCAAAAGTAGAAGTAAATTATTGTTGGAAGCAAAAGTCTTCATCTCTCAAATCTCAGCAGAATTGGTGCAATTACTTCTGCAAGTGGATTGTGAAGACCTCTCTCTGATTGGATCGAAAAACAGTCTTCACGAAAGTTGTGGATAACAAAAAGAACTTGAATTTAGGCTTTTGAATCATATGATTTGGAGTTGGGATGACAGATATCACGCATTGAAGTTTTAGTTGCGTCCAGCTGTGGACATTTGAAAATCAACAGCTTCAACTTTATGGCATTCTTTATGCTTGATAACGGACGAATCTGAGAATGTGCAAAACACCAAAGTTGTAGAATAATGTCTTTTCGTCTGGCTCCAACTAGAATCACGTCAATTGGAGTTGTGGTTGATGAGATATTGGTGAAATACTAAGAGTGTGTCCCCCTGCCAGACCTTGACATTATGCCCCACAATCGACTAAGACCGACATCATCCTGCAGTTCAAACATGAAGCCTACATATGTTTGTACAAAAACTTTTAGAGTGGCTCACAAAAGAAGGCGGAAAAAAAAGTTCAATCAGACAAATAATGGATGTCTTTACAGAAATGTGCAAAATGACACAGTTCAAACAGACAATGAAGGGGCTATTAAAAACTATATGAAATGTAGAGTCATAAGACATGAAACAAAAGAAGATTGAAGAAAAACAGCTAGTTTAAATAGCGCATACTGAATTATCTTCATGTAGCATCGCCAACATAATGACATCCTTTTCATGATTAGGTTCACCAACACACAATTTAACATATGTAGATCCTGAAATAAAAAGGTTAAACACGACATAATATCATCAACCAAGAAAAAAAATTAACTCAAGCAACTTCAGATGCCACGTAACTTGACAGCAAGCAAGTAGTACATACGCTAACCCACATCAACTAATGAAGCAGCTCAACAAAGATCCTTAACCTTTAGACAAAACTACATAAATTTATTTTACCCAGAATTCAGTTTTACAGGAGAAAACAAGACATTCTAGTGAGCGAAATCCAGGTAGATAAGCACTTCGTGTTAGTTATATCAAAGTTCTAAGTTATTTAAACAAAGTCATAAAACAAGGGCACGATAATTTATTTCATCTTATGGTCTAGAAATTTACATGTTGAATGACTGAAAATTTTGGTACAGCTTTCCATATCCCACAGTCTGAAAATCCCGTCAGAATGAATCACGAAAAGCTACTTCTTCTGAAACAACTCTGACATCACTAAACCTCGTATGGCGGAAGACGTTTGAGACCTGGATGACATTCTATGGATCTTTAGACCAACAAATAGGAAATTGCTCATGTACTTAGCAATATGTAGAAACTGCATTAAAATAAATCATAAAACTGTACCATTGTAGGCTTTTGGAGATAGACAACAAAAATCAAAAGATAAAGAAAAACTAAACCAAGCAATCGAAAGAGTAAAGAAAAACACAAAACACATGCAATTTTATGTTCACTTATCAGAACTTCAGTTTGGATAATATGGAGCTGATAATACCCTTCATCTTTAAGATTTAATCTTCACGTAAACTAATGCAAGGAAAATTTCTCATCTTTTTGTTACAACATTTGGTAATTTTTTTAGTTAGAATAGAAGCAGTTTCATTTTAGTTAGAATAGATATCCCCCTATTGTTACTTCCGATTCTTTTAGGCAGCTTATATTGAAATGCAGGATATCAATAATTAGAACTTTTTATCAAAATTATTTATTTTTTTTCTGTTTTTGTTTTCTTTTGTAACTACTTTTTATCAAGATTCCAAGTCTAATTACAGTATAGAAGGGTTCTCTCATGAGCTCTCAGGTTTTAAGTTTCTTAATTCAAACAATCAGCTTCTTTTTCCTCAAAGTAACCACCTGATTGAGTTAAAACAAGATAACTATGACGTAGACAGACAACCTTAGTTAAAAAAACTCAAAACCAAAGAAACTTGGTGGAGTATGGTAACTAACTCAAAAGGGTAATGGTACTACACATTATTCCTACATATGTTTGTACAAAAACTTTTAGAGTGGCTCACAAAAGAAGGCGGGAAAAAAAGTTCAATCAGACAAATACTAGATGTCTTTAAAAAATGTGCAAAATGACATTGTTCAACCAGAAAAGGAAGGGGCTATTAAAAACTATATGAAATATAGTCATAAAACATGAAACGAAAGAAGATTTGAGAAAAACAGCTACTTTAGATAACGCATACTAAACTATCTTCATGTAGCATCGCCAACAGAATGACATTCTTTTCAGGATTTGGTTCACCAACCCACAATTTAACATATGTAGATCCTGAAACAAAAAGGTTAAACACACAACATAATATCATCAACCAAAAAAGAAAATTAACCCAAGTAACTTTAAATGCCACGTAACTTGACTGCAAGCAAGCAGTACATACGCTAATCCACATCAACTAATGAAGTAGCTCAACAAAGATCCTTAACCTTTAGACAAAACTACATAAATTAATTATACCCGGAATTCAGTTTTACCGAGAAAAACAAGACATTATAGTGAGCGGAATCCAGGTAGATAAGCACTTCGTGTTAGATATATCAAAGTCCTAAGTTATTTTAACGAAGTCATAAAACAAGGGCACGTTAATTTATTTCATCTTATGGTCTAGAAATTTACGTGTTGAATGACTGAAAATTTTGGTATGGCTGTCCATATCCCACAGTCTGAAGATCCCATCAGAATGAATCACGAAAAGCAACTTCTTTTGAAACAACTCTGACATCACTAAATCTCGTATGACGGAAGACGTTCGAAACCTGGATGACATTCTATGGCTCTTTAGACTAACAAATATGAAATTGCTCATGTACATAGCAATATGTAGAAACTGCATTAAAATAAATCATAAAACTATACCACCGCAGGCTCTTGGAGGTAGACAACAAAAATCAAAAGATAAACAAAAAGTAAACCAAGCAATCGAAAGAGTAAAGCAAAACACTGAACACATGAAATTTTATATTCACTTTTCAGAACTTCAGTTTGGATAATATGGAGCTGATGATACCCTTCATCTTTAAGAATTTAATCTTCTAAGTAAGCTAATGCAAGGAAAATTACCCCTTTTTTTGTTATAACATTTGGCAATTTCATTTTAGTTAGAATAGATATCTCCCTATTGTTACTTCCGATTCTTTTAGGCAGCTTGATGAGCCCACGATGGGGTCAACACAACATATTTTCATGTATCACTTATTGTCATATGTTAGTTCTGTAAGACATGACATTTCACTGTTCACTCCGCACACACTAGTGCTAGTTCTTATGTCTTATAGTCTTAACTAACCCTTAGGACATGTCATATATGTTGTGTATCTTGTGTTTGTTGCTTGGTGTCTTTGAAGATAGGTCAAAGAGAACTTTGCATTGAAAAAGCATGAACACCTATCAATCCATGTTCCATTTGATCGGATGATATCATTATTCAAACAAAGCTTGAAGAGGCAACTAAAACCTGAATTTTTGTTCAAGCAAGGAGGTGATAAGCAAGTAGCTTACAAGCAAGGTGGTGACAAGCAACCATGTCAAATTCAAGTTGTTGTTCACGTTAAAATGGTTGAAACAAAGAAGAAACAAGCTGCTCACATCATTAGCCAATAGGAAGGAGTCTTGCAAATCTTCAAACCAATCACAATCAAGTTGAAGACAAATAAGCAAGCTGCACAAACTTGGATCCAATCAAATCCTTATGAAGAAAATGGCTGGTCTATGCATAATATCTTTGAAAATTCAACACCAAAGTTTCTACCAATCAAATGCAAATTCAAAGCAAGCTGCACACTAGAATAACCAATCAGAATTTTGGCTGAAACAAGGATGGAAGAAACGTTTGTCTAAGCAATATTTTGTTTGAATATTCAACACCAAAGTAAGAACCAATCAAAGCCAAGTTCAACCAAGCTGCTCACTACAAGAACCAATCAGAATTTGGCTGAATTCAAGCAAGGAAATGTACGGTTGTCTAAGGGAAATTCTTTTGAAAAATCAAAGCTACAAGTTGCAACCAATCAAAGGCTTTCTCAAAGCAAGCTGCTCCATCTTTTATCCAATCAATTAATCAAGAAAAGAAGGCTGGAAATAGAGAAGATCACACGGCAAGCAACCAGAAGTTTTTGGACCAAAAGTTGCTCAAACATTTACCAAGCAAGCATGTCATTTTTAGACTAGTACTTTGTACATTAAAACTTGTACTTTTTGTAAATTTTGTTTTGTATAAGTAGCATAGGAATCAGATTGTAATAACAACTCAACAATTCACAACCATTATCAAACACATTTCAAACAGAATTTTCCTTTAAGGAGTATCAACTTTTCAAGTTGAAGTTTAAGACCACTTACGGTTTTCTTTCAAGTTCCTAGCCTAGAACTTGTTAGTATTTGTTTCTTTATTTGGTTTACAGCATCTTAGGGTCTCTTTGAGGTTTTAGATGTGTTGGAGTGCCAAAGAGGAAGAGGTGTTGGCATAGATTGAGCCAAGAACAACGGTTAAAGATCAAAGGGTGTCTTTGAGGTGTTCTTTGACATAGCTTGTGTTCAAATCAGTTTGGAGTAGAAGACAACATCCTAGGCAACGTTTCTAGCCTTCGTTTGGCTCATCAATTGGTATCAGAGCGTTGGTTAGTCTTCTATTCATGTTTACATTGTTTAAATTTGCATATGAATGATGCTGCCCAAATCTTGTAGTGAACTGTTTTTTCGTTTAGAGCCTGTTTGTTTAGGTAGTTAGTTTATGTTTTTAAAGTGCTTGTTAGATAGTTTACTTTAGTTTGGTAACTTAGTTTGAGTAGCAAAACCGAAAACAACAAAAAAAAGAACTTAGCTAGACTTAAGTGTGTTAGGAGCTGTTGTGTAGCTTGGAACAAAAACCGTGTGTAACCTGGTTGTTCATGTTCAATCTAGCTTAGTTAATCTTCATTAGACCCTAATCTAGAAGTTTTAAGTGTTAGTTTAGTTGAGTCCTTAAAAAAAAACTTGAACACAAAAATAGATTAGTTGGTAGTTACTTGTAATCAAGTTGTTAAAATTCTGTTTTAGTAACTTGTGTGCAAACTGTTCAAAACGTTTTAGTGCTGCCTTATTTAGCTTGGTTAGACTAGTTTACAACATAGTTAAGTGTTTTAGTTGGTTGATTAGTTTAGCACCATAAATCCGAAAACCAAGGAATCAAAACAAGTAGTTTAGCTAAATAAAGTGTGCTGCCTAGTCTCTAGTTCATGTACGTTTGTTAGGTAAACACAAAGAGCTGCATCTAGTATCATTTAGTTTAGAATATGATTGCATCATACAAACAAAAAACCAAACGAAAACAAAGTAAGATAGATCACTTAAAAACCAAACAAAACAAGTTAGCTTAGTTGCATCAAAACTGATTTTCCATTAGTTGATATAGTAATCAGCCTTATAGATTGCATTTAGAAACAAATAAGTTGCATTTAGCCATCTTAAGATTACTTAGATCATTTGCATCAAAAACAGAAAAAGGAAAAAGAACAAACTGCCCAGAAACCGTGTGGATTAAAACAACTTTTAAAGGCTCATTTGAAATCTTGATACATGCTAATAGCTTTATCTTTTTGTTGATTTCAATTGTTTCAAACAACTTGTTGGACTTAGATATATTCTGAAATTTAGGAATTGTTTAAGCCCCACATTGTTAAAGAGCTATCCAATTGTTGTTTTAGATCAATTTCTGAACTTACATTGCACTGTATACAATTTGATCTTGTTGTAATTGTGAATTGAATTCCCACTACATAGTGTTTAGCCGTGTTGTGTACGAGGAACTTTCAAATTCCAAATACAACAAAACTTGTGCAATTAAAGGCCGTGGGCAATGTCTCATGTAGGCCGTGAGGAGTAGTCTCACAACAATCAAGCAAACCATCCAAAGAAAGAAAATTCAGCTTGATTGAGAAATACGCGAGAGAAAAGCCAATATTTTTCAGCAAGTAAGAGGCAAGACAAGAGAGAATTGCACAAGAAAGCCAAGTGAGGAAAAAGCCCAAAGTTTCTAAAGCAAACCCTTGCTAGCACTTTGTTTGTGTGTCTTTACTTTCACTTTACTACAATTGATAATTGCATATGCTGTAAAGTAAATTAAGGGATTGTCTTAAAACAACCCCGTAGATTTCTTTCAGCCCGAACAACAATTTGACTTCTGTGATTTACTTGAATCCTTAGGAGAAATAGTCCAAGTTGTTGTTTTAAGGAATTGTCAACATAAAGTAGAGCATTTGCATCTTGTCAATATTTTAATTGGCTTTTGAGATTGTTTTGATTAAACATGATTCTAAAAACCATTTGGGGAGTTGAATGCCATAGGAGAGACTATGATGAACTGGAAAAACGTATGAACTCCTTTGGTCGTACGAATGGTTTATGGGTTGGATATTGGGAATGTAAAACTCCTAGATATCAAACTCTTTCTCAGTGCAATAAAGACGTTAGTGCATATTACAATGAAATGCTTGATGATTTGTACTATGCTTATGTTGAAGAACATGAGGAATTAAGCATGATTAGGTTCTTTGCTGGATTAGATAAAGAGATCGCTGATTGCATGTTGTCTGAAAAATTCTCATCACTTTATGACATGTATAAAAAGGCAAAGATTGTTCAATCAAACCTAATCCCATGGCAAGTTAATCAAAACTATGGGTATGAACTGAACTCTTGTGATTCTGAAAATGACAAACCAAATCCAGTTAAGTTAAGCAATTTGAGTCAGCCTATGGATAATATTGAAAATGCATTGCTTCAACTTAGAGACATGGTGCAAGTATTGATAGAATCTGAAAAGAACAAAGACTTGCAAGCTGACATTTCTCTGAATGATGGTTTGTATGAAATTAGCCCCAACATGCCTGAAACTGGAACTCCTTTATCTGAATTGCATGTTCAACCTTGTGTACTGTCTGAAGAAGACCCTTCACTTGAATCTGTTGGTGATTTCCAAAGTGTTAGTCGTTTGCTTATAGATGATGTTAATTGTGATAACACTTTGTCTGAAAATGATTTACATTGTGACATGCATATAAATGAAATCCCTGTGCATGATCTGCATTCTGCTGAGATGCTTGTTTCTGGGTTACAATCTGAATTACATCCTGTACATTTCATTGATGACATTGATGTAAGTAATTCTGTTGAGAATGACATTGATAAACTAGATTCTTATGATTTGATGTTAGCTGAACTAGATTGTCTACTTGATGTAGAGCTTGATCATGATGTCATTATTGAAATAGATTCAGCTACAAATGAACATAAATCCTTGGATGAACTAGTTAATGAATTGAATGACATATTTAGTATAGATGAAGATTCTATTTCTGAAATATCTATTTCATCTCATCTTGTTGAATGTCTGCCTGTTGTCATCTCAATTGGTACATCTTGTCTAACTATTGCACATGTTTGTAAGATTTGTACATTTAGTGTTAACATGTTGCAATATGCTATTTGGATGTTGTTTTATCTGTTAGGATGTATGTCTTCTAAAATTTTTGTTATCATATTGTTAATACATCCTAAACATTTTAGAAAGCGTGTACACACCTTATTCTTTCTTCAAAGATAAGGATGCACCAAGGTATTTCACCTTCACCATTTGTATTATCATGTTCCTATTTGGTTATGGTGTAGTTGAGCATACGTGTACATCCTAAACCCCTTTCCTTTATTCTATCCATGTTGAGATTCGAGGACGAATCATTTTCAAGAGGGAGGGAATGATGAGCCCACGATGGGGTCAACACAACATATTTTCATGTATCACTTATTGTCATATGTTAGTTCTGTAAGACATGACATTTCACTGTTCACTCCGCACACACTAGTGCTAGTTCTTATGTCTTATAGTCTTAACTAACCCTTAGGACATGTCATATATGTTGTGTATCTTGTGTTTGTTGCTTGGTGTCTTTGAAGATAGGTCAAAGAGAACTTTGCATTGAAAAAGCATGAACACCTATCAATCCATGTTCCATTTGATCGGATGATATCATTATTCAAACAAAGCTTGAAGAGGCAACTAAAACCTGAATTTTTGTTCAAGCAAGGAGGTGATAAGCAAGTAGCTTACAAGCAAGGTGGTGACAAGCAACCATGTCAAATTCAAGTTGTTGTTCACGTTAAAATGGTTGAAACAAAGAAGAAACAAGCTGCTCACATCATTAGCCAATAGGAAGGAGTCTTGCAAATCTTCAAACCAATCACAATCAAGTTGAAGACAAATAAGCAAGCTGCACAAACTTGGATCCAATCAAATCCTTATGAAGAAAATGGCTGGTCTATGCATAATATCTTTGAAAATTCAACACCAAAGTTTCTACCAATCAAATGCAAATTCAAAGCAAGCTGCACACTAGAATAACCAATCAGAATTTTGGCTGAAACAAGGATGGAAGAAACGTTTGTCTAAGCAATATTTTGTTTGAATATTCAACACCAAAGTAAGAACCAATCAAAGCCAAGTTCAACCAAGCTGCTCACTACAAGAACCAATCAGAATTTGGCTGAATTCAAGCAAGGAAATGTACGGTTGTCTAAGGGAAATTCTTTTGAAAAATCAAAGCTACAAGTTGCAACCAATCAAAGGCTTTCTCAAAGCAAGCTGCTCCATCTTTTATCCAATCAATTAATCAAGAAAAGAAGGCTGGAAATAGAGAAGATCACACGGCAAGCAACCAGAAGTTTTTGGACCAAAAGTTGCTCAAACATTTACCAAGCAAGCATGTCATTTTTAGACTAGTACTTTGTACATTAAAACTTGTACTTTTTGTAAATTTTGTTTTGTATAAGTAGCATAGGAATCAGATTGTAATAACAACTCAACAATTCACAACCATTATCAAACACATTTCAAACAGAATTTTCCTTTAAGGAGTATCAACTTTTCAAGTTGAAGTTTAAGACCACTTACGGTTTTCTTTCAAGTTCCTAGCCTAGAACTTGTTAGTATTTGTTTCTTTATTTGGTTTACAGCATCTTAGGGTCTCTTTGAGGTTTTAGATGTGTTGGAGTGCCAAAGAGGAAGAGGTGTTGGCATAGATTGAGCCAAGAACAACGGTTAAAGATCAAAGGGTGTCTTTGAGGTGTTCTTTGACATAGCTTGTGTTCAAATCAGTTTGGAGTAGAAGACAACATCCTAGGCAACGTTTCCAGCCCCCATTTGGCTCATCACAGCTTACATAGAAATGCAGGATATCAATCATCAGAACTTTTTATCAAAATTATTGATTCTTTTTTTGTTTTTGTTTTCATTTGTAACTACTTTTTATCAAGATTCCAAGTCTAATTACAGTATAGAAGGGTTCTCTCTCATGAGCTCTCAGGTTTTAAGTTTCTTAACTCAAACAATTAGCTTCTTTTTCCTCAAACTAACCACCTGATTGAGTTAAAATAAGAAAAATATCACGTAGACAGACAACCTTAGTAAAAAAACACAAAACCAAAGAAACTTGGTGGAGTATGGTAACTAACTCAAAATGGTAATGGTACTACACATTATTCCTGCACGAAACAAAACTAACTAAATAAAAAGCCAAAACAACAATTCTCAAACCAGGACAAGAGATATTAGGACACGTACCTTGACATTATGCCCCACAATCGACTAAGACCGATATCATCCTGCAGTTCAAACATGAAGCCTACATATGTTTGTACAAAAGCTTTTAGAGTGGCTCACAAAAGAAGGCGGAAGAAAAGTTCAATCAGACAAATACTAGATGTCTTTACAGAAATGTGCAAAATGACATAGTTCAACCAGAAAAGGAAGGGGCTATTAAAAAATGTATGAAATGCAGAGTCGTAAAACATGAAACAAAAGAAGATTGGAGAAAAATAACTACTTTAGATAATGCATACTGAACTATCTTCATGTAGCATCGCAAACAGAATGACATTCTTTTCAGGATTAGGTTCACCAACCCACAATTTAACATATGTAGATCCTGAAACAAAAAGGTTAAACACACAACATAATATCATCAACCAAAAAAGAAAATTAACCCAAGTAACTTCAAATGCCACGTAACTTGACTGCAAGCAAGCAGTACATACGCTAATCCACATCAACTAATGAAGCAGCTCAACAAAGATACTTAACCTTTAAAAAAACTACATAAATTTATTATACCCAGAATTCATTTTTATAGGGAAAAACAAGACATGCTAGTGAGTGAAATCCAGATAGATAAGCACTTCGTGTTAGTTGTATCAAAGTTCTAAGTTATTATAACGAAGTCATAAAACAAGGGCACGTTAATTTATTTTATCAAATTTTTACCATAAATATAAAGAGTGGATTGATCCCTCATTAATCTAAAAATAGGAAGCAGTGTATCTCGGTTTATACACAACTTTTTCTTAAGAGAATCAATAAAACAATTGCATCTTCCGTCTCTTCATGGTATCAGAGCCATGGTGCTACAATACCACTTCCCACAAAATCAGAATGGTTGCAGAAAACTCCGCCATCTCTAGTATCCAAGAACATTATTCCACCCCAGGAATTGAAACTGGGACAAGTTCTCACAATACCACATATGTGGCATTCCAATGGTCATATCCGGCCACAAACTCAAGGGTAATAGTTACCTATCCTGGTCAAAAGCAAGGGACATGTTTATCACCGGGAAAGGAAAAGAAGAATACCTATTTGGGACACTGAAAGCCCCAGCAACAGATGATCCCAAATATAAAAGTTGGAAAGCCGACAACAGCATGATAATGTCATGGCTTGTTGGGTCTATGAATTTGGATATCAGTGAAGATTTTCCTCTCTACTCAACAGATGATGAAATATGGGCAGCTGCTGATACGAATATGGTTCGTATGTTAATGTTGTCCCGATCTTTCTTCACTCTCTATCTCCTCAGCTGAGTCTTCTTGGTACTCTTCCTTTGTGGCCTCTTCTTCCTCCTCTTCTGAATAGAATTCATTTGTTTCCTCAAGGTACAACACTTTCTTGGCATTAGGGCAGTCCCTTGCATAGTGTCCTCTCCCTCTACATTTAAAACACTCAATCTCCCTTGTTCTTGGCGGGTTTGCGGGTGCTTTGCCTTTGCTTTTGTCATTTTGACCTAGATTTGCCCCGTTGGTCCTTTGAGTGAAGTGTGGCTTATTTGGAGCGCTAGAACCGTTTTGGCCGAATGTGTTTGAACTTGGCCGTGCGCCTCCATTGCCATTAGACCTAGGCTGCACTTTAGAAAAAGAAGAAGCATTAGTTCTAAAACCAAATCCACTAGAAGAAGAACGTACCTTTAATTGCCGCTCAATTTTCTCAGCTTTGTGAACCATGGAATTGAGATCAACGTAGGTAGTGAGCTCAAGTTGAAACCCAATCTCCTTATTAAGGCCTCCCAAAAACCGAGCCATGGTTGCCTCCTCAGATTCTTCAGTATCGGTTTTTATCAACAAACTTTCTAACTCCTTAAAGTATTCATCCACACTTTTATTTCCTTGAGTTAGGCATTGCAGCTTTTGGAACATGGACCTCTCATAAGATTCGGGAATGAATTTCTTTCTCATCTCGTATTTCATCTCATCCCAAGTTCCAATTGTGGGTTGTCTAGTCCTTCTTCTTATACTTTGAGTTTGGTCCCACCAAATCAAGGCATATTCCAAGAACTCTATACTTGCATATCTCACTTTTTGCAACTCGGTATAGTTGGTATAGGAAAAGATCATGTCAACTTTTCTCTCCCACTCAATGTAAGCTTCAGGGTCACTTTTACCATAAAAGGGTGGAATGTTTATTTTGGTTTTCAAATAATCATCCTCTTGGGGTACATACCTCCTAGGTTGTATTCGGCCTTGAGGTCTTGGGTATACCTCCTCAACCTCTTCCTCTTCATAGAAGTCATTCCATTCTTCCCTAACAGGTTGTGGTCTCACTCCGTGTCTCCTATCTCCTCTACCCCTTGCTCCTCCTCTACCTCCCATGCTTGTGGATCCCTTAGGCTCAGTTCCACGGGATGTTTGGCCGTGGTTTTGCTGTGGGGGCTGTTCTTGGGTAGGGGGTGTGTTGGATGTCATCCTCGCTTCCCACTCATCCAACCTAGATTGCATGGTAGCAAGCATTTGTGCCATCTTTTCCATGGAAAATTCCAATTTGTCTCCTCCTCCTTGGGTACTGTTTGACCCCTCCATGGCAACCTGAAACGCTTTCACAAACAAGAAAAGAAGAAAACTAACACAAGAAACAAAAGTGAGTTGTTAGTGAAAACAAAAAGGAAAAACGAAAATCTGTTTGGCCTTTTTTGTCCTCCCTTGTTTTCTCTCAATTGTTCAAGTGTTTTTCCTTGGCCAATCTTGAGCTAGAACCTCTTAAGGCAAGTCCCAAATTGGCTATCCACAATCTGTTTCGTTTTCTTTCCTTGCAAGCTTCTTTTGCCTTCAAAAACACCAATTGGTCAACAAGTGGTAAAACAGCGTCAAGAAGTTTAGAGCACAATTTAAAACACACTTAATAACTATGATTCAAAGAAACAAGAAACCAAAAGTGATGTAGTTGGTTGAACCAAAGAATTGCTAGGGGTTGTCCTGGGCAATCTTTAATTAAACCAACTTATGCAATATCAAATGCAAGTTCTTTGATTGATAGTATGAGCGTGTATCCAAGGTGGGGAATTTGAAGGTTAGATGTGTGTTGTTTTGGGGAAAAACACACGGCCTTTGTTTGCTTTTGGTGAACTTGGATGGTAGATGCAAAAAGATGGAACCTTTTGTACAAAGGAACTTCTTTTCTCTTCCTTTCTTTGTGCACTCCTTTTGTTGGGTTGTGCACGTTTCTTTTCCTCTTTTTTTTTTTTTTTTTTTGACGTTCAAAGCAGCTTGATGCAACCTTTGTCTGTTGTTGCGAAATTCAGTTGTGTATGCTTGAAAGATGATCCTTTTTGTGTTTGTATGGATGTGTAGTAGAAAATAGGTTTTTCCTTGGATACCAATACAACCAAAACAAACAAACTTGTATTCAATATCACACAAGCAAATTTAATTAAAAGCTTCGATAACAACAAGGTATTTGACTCAAAGGTAGCTTCTTTTAGGCCTTGGACTGATTTTAGGTGGAGTTAAATCCTATTCAATGCAAACAACAATGATCCTATGATTAAGTGTGTTAAAGATGAGATCTTTAATGATAGGTGATCAATAGTGATGCAAAAGGTGAAGTCTTTTTTTGTGGTTTTCGTTGGGCTGAAAGAAAAGAACAATCTTTGTTTTTGTTTTTGATGAAATGAAGTAAAAGATCAAACCTTTTTTTTTTTTTAGAAGAAACGTTTTTTTAATAAGAATGACACAAACGACAAAAGAAAAGATATTTGAGATGAAGATAAACGAGAGCTCTGATACCACTTGATACGAATATGGTTCGTATGTTAATGTTGTCCCGATCTTTCTTCACTCTCCAAACGTCCTTCAAGCCTTGAATGTGATGGACAATGGTGCCAAGCGACCACCTTCCTTCAAGCCTCCAAATTCGTTTGGTTATGTGCGTTTCAATCCGCTCAATCCAACCAGTCACTCCTAATCCTTGGATTGTGGATCACCAACAAGGAACGCACAATCCTTAATTGGGTCTAGCCTTGATTTAGATATGTGTAAACCAAAGGAAAAACACAAACTTTTATTCAAGAAAACTCAAGAACAAAAGATAACATAAAACACTAGGGTTTTTAGTTCAATGATGAAAAATAGTCTAACTCCTCAAAGAAATGCTAAGTGATCTATATATATGATTACAAGTCTTGTAAAACACTCTCAATAAAAACGGCTAGGGCTTCCTTGGAGTCTCCATGTTGGCGCCACCTTCCCTTGTTGTGCACAAATCTGAATTTTGTTAATTTTGGTAAGTTCCCTTCTCTTGGCACATCCACAATTATTGTCTCAATCATCAATTATTGCATTATTACCATCCTTCTAGACTTGCCTTGTGCCTCCTTTGCCTTCCTTAAAAGCGCCACTTCAGCCTTCCTTTTGCCACATGATCTAATTTTGGTAACTTCCTCTTTCTTGAATTATCTCCTTATTTGCTCCAAATCTTCAATTATGACTCCCATAATTCATTCCAATCATACCAATCTGATTTATGACATTATAGAAAGTCTCTTAATTGCATTTGAAGAGGCCTAGGCGGCTGCCCCCTTTCTTCAAGAAAACCGAAACCCTAATTTGCACAATTGGGCTTGTTTTGGACTTCTATCTTGCAGCTCTTGTATCTATTTTTGTGGACTGATTTTGACAAAACCCAAAACATGAAAGATGCTCCAAATTAAGTCTTCTTCAAGGTCCAGCTGGCTCCATGCACTCCCCATATCGTTTGAAAGCCCAAAATCACAAAACAGCCTTGTATGGACAAGCTTGGCCCAAATCTAAGAAGCCCTCCTTTCCAAAGCTCAAAACGTTTGATCCAAGACTTGTAACACCTACAAAACACACTCATACACCAAACATAAGTATTCTAAACAAATGTTAAAAGAAGCAAACGAAAAGACAACTAAAAGCCACAGAAACGGCACCAACAAGCGGACTGACTATCATTGGATAATCAGTTCTTAAGCTCAACAATGAGCACCCATTTAGGAGGAACATCCATTGGTTCATCTTGCACATGTTTGGTTAGAAAAGAGCCAACATCAAAACCAAGTTGAAAACCATTAAGAGTCTTGGTTTGGCTCCTTGTCAAAGGCCCCTTATGGTTAAGGGCACCTTGTGCAAGCTCCTCATTAGGGGGCTGCTCCTCATCCTCATCAGCTGCAAAGGAAATGTATTCAAAAAAAAGATAATACATCTGAACGGTATGGTATAGAGGTCCAGCTTCAGGACCTGAAACAAGGTGACATGAATGTCACAAAACATTTCACCCAACTAATCAGAGCATGGATGCCTTTGAAGTCTACACCTGGAGTTGTGCCACTGATGCCCGGCGGTATAAAGAAATCACTGAGACCAAGCGAGTGCTCAGATTCCTCATTGGACTAAATACTGAGTTCGATGGAGTTAGAGGCAGAATACTTGGCACCAAGCTACTGCCTAGCCTAAATACGACATTCTCACAAGTTATGCATGAGGAAAGCCGTAAAAAACTGATGGTTAACCCTCTCCCGTACTGAGTGACAATTCAGCCCTTGCAGTCAAGCGGGCAAAATATCAGAACAACACTCCCAACAGTTCCAGACCTCTGATCACATGACCAATGAAGGTGAGATTATAACTGAATACATTAAGTTTTCTTCACCTAAATTTGTGCAACTGGCTGATAGGACTTCTAGGAAAATCATAGGGAATGGATCACTGGAACTGAATCACAACCTAACACTAATAAATGTCCTACATATACCTGACTTCAGATTCAACCTACTCTCTGTAGGTAACCTAATAAGAGACTCAGGATGTATTGTTCAGTTTTCACCAACTGTATGCCATTATCAGGATGCCAATTCGAGAATGAAGATTGGCAATGCTTCTTTTTCCTCAAAGTAACCACCTGATTGAATTAAAGCAAGATGATTATGACGAAGACAGACAACCTTAGTAAGAAAACACAAAACCAAAGAAACTTGGTGGAGTATGGTAACTAACTCAAAAGGCTAATGGTACTACAAATTATTCCTGCAAGAAACAAAACAAACTAAATAAGAAGCCAAAATAACAATTATTAAACAAGAACAAGAGATATTAGGACTTGTACCTTGACATTATACCCCACAATCGACTAAGACCAACATCATCCTGCAGTTCAAACACGAAGCCTATTAAAAACTGCGGAAACAAAAGTTCAATCAGAAAAATACTAGATGTCTTTACAGAAATGTGCAAAATGACATAGTTCAACAGAAAAGGAAGGGGCTATTAAAAACTGTACAAAATGTAGAGTCACAAAACATCAAACAAAAGAAGATTGGAGAAAAACAGACAATTTAGATAGCACATACTGAATTATCTTCATGTAGCATCGCCAACAGATAATTTAGATCCTGCAGTTCAAACACGAAGCCTACATATGTTTGTACAAAAACTTTTAGAGTGGCTCACAAAACAAGGCGGAAACAAAAGTTCAATCAGACAAATACTAGATGTCTTTACAGAAATGTGCAAAATGACATAGTTCAACTAGAAAAGGAAGGGGCTATTAAAAACTGTAAGAAATGTAGAGTCACAAAACATCAAACAAAAGAAGATTGGAGAAAAACAGATAATTTAGATAGCACA
Source organism: Eustoma russellianum (assembly GCA_036186865.1). Taxonomy (NCBI): domain Eukaryota; kingdom Viridiplantae; phylum Streptophyta; class Magnoliopsida; order Gentianales; family Gentianaceae; genus Eustoma; species Eustoma russellianum. The sequence goes on from AP025045.1 coordinate 11,714,727, forward strand.
TACTGAACTATCTTTATGTAGCATCGCCAACAGAATGACATTCTTTTGCATGATTAGGTTCACCAACCCACAATTTAACATATGTAGATCCTGAAACAAAAAAGTTAAAGACACAACATAATATCATCAACCAAAAAAGAAAATTAACCCAAGTAACTTCAGATACCACGTAACTTGACTGCAAGCAAGCAGTACATATGCTAATCCACATCAACTAATGAAGCAGCTCAACAAAGATCCTTAACCTTTAGACAAAACTACATAAATTTATTATACCCAGAATTCAGTTTTATCGGGGAAAACAAGACATTCTAATGAGCATAATCCAGGTAGATAAGCACTTCGTGTTAGTTTATCAAAGTCCTACGTTATTTTAACGAGGTCATAAAACAAAGGTAACGTTAATTTATTTCATCTTATATTCTAGAAATTTACCTGTTGAATGACTGAAAATTTTGGTATGGCTTTCCATGTCCCACAGTCTGAAGATCCCGACAGAATGAATTACGAAAAGCAACTTCTTCTGAAAGAACTCTGACATCACTAAATCTCGTATATTGGAAGACGTTCGAGACCTAGATGACATTCTATGGCGCTTTAGACCAACAAATATGAAATTGCTCATGAACTTAGCAATATGTAGAACAACTGCATTAAAATAAACCATAAAATTATACCGTTGTAGGCTCTTTGAGGCGGACAACAAAATCAAAAGATAAACAAAAACTAAACTAAGCAATCGAAAGAGTAAAGCGAAACACAAAACACATGCAATTTTATATTCACTTATTAGAACTTCCGTTTAGATAACATGGAGCTGATGATACCCTTCATCTTTAAGATTTAATCTTCAGGTAAGCTAATGGAAGGAAAATTTCCAGTCTATTTGTTACAACATTTGCAGTTTCGTTTTAGTTAGAATAGATATCTCCTTATTGTTACTTCTGATTATTACAGACAACTTACATTAAAATGCAGGATATCAATCATCAGAACTTTTTATCTAAATTATTGATTCCTTTTTTGCTTTTGTTTTCTTTTGTAACTACTTTTTATCAAGATTCCATGTCTACATACAGGACAAAAGGATTCTCTCTCATGAGCTATAAGATTTTAAGTTTCTTAACTAAAACGGCCAGCTTCTTTTTCCTCAAAGTAACCACCTGATTGAACTAAAACAATATGACTATGATGTAGATAGACAACCTTAGTTTAAAAAAAGCAAAGAAACATGGTGGAGTATGATAACTAACTCAAAAGGGTAATGGTACTACACATTATTCCTGCACGAAACAAAACAAACTAAATAAGAAGCCAAAACAACTATTCTTAAACCAGGACAAGAGATATTAGGACAAGTACCTTGACATTATGCCCCACAATCGACTAAGACCGACATCATCCTGCAGTTCAAAGACGAAGCCTACATATGTTTGTACAAAAACTTTTAGAGTGGCTCACAAAAGAAGGCGGAAACAAAAGTTCAATCAGACAAATACTAGATGTCTTTACAGAAATGTGCAAAATGACATAGTTCAACCAGAAAAGGAAGGGGCTATTAAAAACTGTACGAAATATAGAGTCACAAAACATGAAACAAAAGAAGATTGGAGAAAAACAGATAGTTTAGATAGCGCGTACTGAACAATCTTTATGTAGCATCGCCAACAGAATGACATTCTTTTGCAGGATTAGATTCACCAAACCACAATTTAACATATGTAGATCCTGAAACAAAAAGGTTAAACACGACATAATATCATCAACGAAAAAAGAAAATTAACCCAAGTAACTTCAGATGCCACGCAACTTGATTGCAAGCAAGCGGTACATACGCTAATCCACATCAACTAATGAAGCAGCTCAACAAAGATCCTTAACCTTTAGACAAGAACCACATAAATTTATTATAACCAGAATTCAGTTTTACCGGAGAAAACAAGACATTCTAGTGAGCATAATCAAGGTAGATAAGCACTTAGTGTTAGTTTATCAAAGTCCTAAGTTATTTTAACGAGGTCATAAAACAAAGGGAACGTTAATTTATTTCATCTTATGGTCTAGAAATTTACCTGTTGAATGACTGAAAATATTGGTATGGCTTTCCATGTCCCACAATCTGAAGATCCCGACAGAATGAATCACGAAAAGCAAATTCTTCTGAAAGAACTCTGACATCACTAAATCTTGGATGGCGGAAGACGTTCGAGACCTGGATGACATTATATGACGCTTTAGACAACAAATATGAAATTGCTCATGTACTTAGCAATATGTAGAACAACTGCATTAAAATAAATCATAAAACTATACCGTTGTAGGCTCTTTGAGGCAGACAACAAAAATCAAAAATTAAACAAAAACTAAACCAAGCAATCGAAAGAGTAAAGAAAAACACAAAACTACATGCTATTTTATATTCACTTATCAAAACTTCTGTTTGGATAACATGGAGCTGATGATACCCTTCATATTTAAGATTTAATCTTCAGGTAAGCTAATGCAAGGAAAATTTCCAATCTTTTTGTTACAACATTTGCAGTTTCATTTTAGTTGGAATAGATATCTCCTTATTGTTACTATTGATTCTTTCACACAGCTTACATTGAAATGCAGGATATTAATCATCAGAACTTTTTATCAAAATTATTGATTCTTTTTTTGCTTTTGTTTTCTTTTGTAACTACTTTTTATCAAGATTCCATGTCTACATACAGGACAAAAGGATTCTCTCTCATGAGCTATAAGGTTTTAAGTTTCTTAACTCAAACGGTCAGCTTCTTTTTCCTCAAAGTAACCACCTGATTGAACTAAAACAATATGACTTTGATGAAGACAGACAACCTTAGTTAAAAAAACCAAAGAAACTTGGTGGAGTATGATAAGTAACTCAAAAGGGTAATGGCACTACACATTATTCCTGCACGAAACAAAACAAACTAAATAAGAAGCAAAAATAACCATTCTTAAACAAGGACAAGAGATATTAGGACACGTACCTTGATATTATGCCCCAAATGGACTAAGATCATCATCATCCTGCAGTTCAAACACGAAGCCAACATATCTTTGTACAAAAACTTTTAGAGTGGCTCACAAAAGAAGGCGGAAACAAAAGTTCAATCAGACAAATACTAGATGTCTTTACAGAAATGTGCAAAATGACATAGTTCAATCAGAAAAGGAAGGGACTATTAAAAACTGTATGAAATGTAGAGTCGCAAAACATGAAACAAAAGAAGATTGGAGAAAAACAAATAGTTTAGATAGCGCATACTGAACTATCTTCATGTAGCATCGCCAACAGAATGACATTCTTTTGCAGGATTAGATTCACCAAACCACAATTTAACATATGTAGATCCTAAAACAGAAAGGTTAAAGACACAGCATAATATCATCAACCAAAAAGGAAAATTAACCCAAGTAACATCAGATGCCACGTAACTTGACTGCAAGCAAGCAGTGCATACGCTAATCCACATAAACTAATGAAGCAACTCAAGAAAGTTCCTTAGTCTTTAGACAAAACCATATAAATTTATTATACCCAAAATTCAGTTTTACTTGGAAAAACAAGACATTCTAGTGAGGGTAATCCATGTAGATAAGCACTTCGTGTTAGTTTATCAAAGTCCTAAGTTATTTTAACGAGGTCATAAAACAAAGGGAAAGTTAATTTATTTCATCTTATGGTCTAGAAATTTACCTGTTGAATGACTGAAAATTTTGGTATGGCTTTCCATGTCCCACTATCTGAAGATCCCGACAGAATGAATCACGAAAAGCAACTTCTTCTGAAAGAACTCTGACATCACTAAATCTCGGATGGCGGAAGACGTTCGAGACCTGGATGACATTCTATAGCGCTTTAGACCAACAAATATGAAATTGCTCATGTACTTAGCAATATGTAGAACAACTGCATTAGAATAAATCATAAAACTATATCGTTGTATGCTCTTTGAGGCAGACAACAAAAATCAAAAGATAAACAAAAACTAAACTAAGCAATCGAAAGAGTAAAGCAAAACACAAAACACATGCAATCTTATATTCACTTATCAGAACTTCAGTTTGGATAATATGGAGCTGATGATACCCTTCATCTTTAAGATTTAATCTTCAGGTAAGCTAATGCAATGAAAATTTCCCATCTCTTTTTTACAACATTTGGCATTTTCATTTTAGTTGGAACAAATATCTCCTTATTGTTACTTCTGATTCTTACAGGCAGCTTACATTGAGATGCAGGATATCAATCATCAGAACTTTTTATCGAAATTATTGATTCTTTTTTTCTTTTGTTTTCTTTTGTAACTACTTTTTATCAAGATTCCAAGTCTACTTACAGTATAGAAGGGTTCTCTCTCATGAGCTCTCAGGTTTTAAGTTTCTCAACTCAAACAATCAGCTTTTTCTTCCTCAAAGTAACCACCTGATTGAATTAAAATAAGATGACTATTACGTAGATGGACAACCTTAGTAAAAAAAACACAAATCCAAAGAAACTTAGTGGAGTATGTTAACTAACTCAAAAGGGTAATGGTACTACACATAATTCTTGCACGAAAAAAAACAAACTAAATAAGAAGCCAAAATAACAATTCTTAAACCAGGACAAGAGATATTAGGACACGTACCTTGACATTATGCCCCACAATGGACTAAGATCGTCATCATCCTACAGTTCAAACACGAAACCTACGTATGTTTGTACAAAAACATTTAGATTGGCTCACAAAAGAAGGCGGAAACAAAAGTTCAGTCAGACAAATACTAGATGTTTTACAGAAATGTGCAAAATGACATAGTTCAACCAGACAATGAAGGGGCTATTAAAAACTGTATGAAATGTAGAGTCATCATCATCATCATCATCCGGGCCCAGTATATCCCAACGATAACAAAACTATCATTGGGGTCTGGGGAGGGTAAGTGGTAGGCAGACAATACCTCTATCCCAAAGGATAGAGAGTCTGCTTCCGAAATGTAGAGTCATAAAACATGAAACAAAAGAAGATTGGAGAAAAACAGCTAGTTTGGATAGGGCATACTGTAATATCTTCATGTAGCATCGCCAACAGAATGATATTATTTTCAGGATTAGGTTCACCAACCCACAATTTAACATATGTTGATCCTAAAACAGAAAGGTTAAAGACACAGCATAATATCATCAACCAAAAAGGAAAATTAACCCAAGTAACATCAGAAGCCACGTAACTTGACTGCAAGCAAGCAGTACATACGCTAATCCACATAAACGAATGAGGCAACTCAACAAAGTTCCTTAGTCTTTAGACAAAACCACATAAATTTATTATACCCAAAATTCAGTTTTACTTGGACAAACAAGACATTCTAGTGAGGATAATCCAGGTAGATAAGCACTTCGTGTTAGTTTATCAAAGTCCTAAGTTATTTTAACAAGGTCATAAAACAAAGGGAAAGTTAATTTATTTCATCTCATGGCCTAGAAATTTACCTGTTGAATGACTGAAAATTTTGGTATGGCTTTCCATGTCCCACAATCTGAAGATCCCGACAGAATGAATCACGAAAAGCAACTTCTTCTGAAAGAACTCTGACATCACTAAATCTCGGATGGCGGAAGACGTTCGAGACCTGGATGACATTCTATAGCGCTTTAGACCAACAAATATGAAATTGCTCATGTACTTAGCAATATGTAGAACAACTGCATTAGAATAAATCATAAAACTATATCGTTGTATGCTCTTTGAGGCAGACAACAAAAATCAAAAGATAAACAAAAACTAAACTAAGCAATCAAAAGAGTAAAGCAAAACACAAAACACATGCAATTTTATATTCACTTATCAGAACTTCAGTTTGGATAATATGGAGCTGATGAGATACCCTTCATCTTTAAGATTTAATCTTCAGGTAAGCTAATGCAAGGAAAATTTCCCATCTCTTTTTTACAACATTTGGCATTTTCATTTTAGTTGGAACAAATATCTCCTTATTGTTACTTCTGATTCTTACAGGCAGCTTACATTGAGATGCAGGATATCAATCATCAGAACTTTTTGTCGAAATTATTGATTCTTTTTTTGCTTTTGTTTTCTTTTGTAACTACTTTTTATCAAGATTCCATGTCTACATACAGGATAGAAGGGTTCTCTCTCATGAACTCTCAGGTTTTAAGTTTCTCAGCTCAAACAATCAGCTTTTTCTTCCTCAAAGTAACCACCTGATTGAATTAAAATAAGATGACTATTACGTAGTTGGACAACCTTAGTAAAAAAAACACAAATCCAAAGAAACTTGGTGGAGTATGTTAACTAACTCAAAAGGGTAATGGTACTACACATTATTCTTGCACGAAAAAAAAACTAAATAAGAAGCCAAAATAACAATTCTTAAACCAGGACAAGAGCCCACAATGGACTAAGATCATCATCATCCTACAGTTCAAACATGAAACCTACATGTGTTTGTACAAAAACATTTAGAGTGGCTCACAAAAGAAGCCGGAAACAAAAGTTCAATCAGACAAATACTAGATGTTTTACAGAAATGTGCAAAATGACATAGTTCAACCAGACAATGAAGGGGCTATTAAAAACTGTACGAAATATAGAGTCACAAAACATGAAACAAAAGAAGATTGGAGAAAAACAGATAGTTTAGATAGCGCGTACTGAACAATCTTTATGTAGCATCGCCAACAGAATGACATTATTTTCAGGATTAGGTTCACCAACCCACAATTTAACATATGTTGATCCTAAAACAGAAAGGTTAAAGACACAGCATAATATCATCAACCAAAAAGGAAAATTAACCCAAGTAACATCAGATGCCATGTAACTTGACTGCAAGCAAGCAGTACATACGCTAATCCGCATAAACTAATGAAGCAGCTAAACAAAGTTCCTTAGTCTTTAGACAAAACTACATAAATTTATTATGCCCAAAATTCAGTTTTACTCGGAAAAAAAGACATTCTAGTGAGTGTAATCCCAGTAGATAAGCACTTCGTGTTAGTTTATCAAAGTCGGAAGATATTTTAACAAGGTCATAAAACAAAGAGAACGTTAATTTATTTCATCTTATGGTCTAGAAATTTACCTGTTATAATGGCTGAAAATTTTGGTGTGGCTTTCCAGGTCCCACAGTCTGAAGATCCCGACAAAATGAACCACGAAAAGCAACTTCTTCTGAAAGAACTCTGACATCACTATATCTTGAATGGCGGAAGACGTTGGAGACCTGGATGACATTCTATGGCGCCTTAGACCAACAAATATGAAATTGCTCGTACTTAGCAATATGTAGAACAACTGCATTAAAATAAATCATAAAACTATACCGTTGTAGGCTCTTTGAGGCAGACAACAAAAATAAAAAGATAAACAAAAACTAAATCAAGCAATCGAAAGAGTAAAGCAAAACACAAAACACATGCAATTTTATACACTTATCAGAGCTTCCATTTGGATAATATGGAGCTGATGATACCCTTTATCTTTACGATTTAATCTTCAGGTAAGCTAATGCAAGGAAAATTTCCCACCTTTTTGTTACAACATTTGGCAGTTACATTTTAGTTAGAACAGACATCTCCTTATTGTTACTTTAAGTTTTTAGCTCAAGCAGTCAGCTTCTTTTTCCTCAAAGTAACCACCTGATTGAATTAAAACAATATGACTATGACGTAGACAAACAACCTTAGTAAAAAAACCAAACGAAAGAAACTTGGTGGAGTATGATAACTAACTCAAAAGGGTAATGGTACTACACATTATTCAAGAACGAAACAAAACAAACTAAATAAGATGCCAAAATTACAATTCTTAAACCAGGACAAGAGATATTAGGACACGTACCTTGACATTATGCCCCAAATGGACTAAGATCATCATCATCCTACAGTTCAAACACGAAGCCAACATATCTTTGTACAAAAACTTTTAGAGTGGCTCACAAAAGAAGGCGGAAACAAAAGTTCAATCAGACAAATACTATTTGTCATTACAGAAATGTGCAAAATGACATAGTTCAACCAGAAAAGGAAGAGGCTATGAAAAACTGTATGAAATGTAGTCATAAAACATGAAACAAAAGAAGATTGGAGAAAAACAGATAGTTTATAGCATCGCCAACAGAATGACATTCTTTTCAAGATTAGGTTCACCAACCTACAATTTAACATATGTAGATCCTAAAATAAAAAGATTAAAGACACAACATAATATCATCAACCAAAAAAGAAAATTAACCCAAGTAAAATCAGATGCCACGTAACTTGACTGCAAGCAAGCAGTACATACGCTAATCCACATCAACTAATGAAGCAGCTAAACAAAGATCCCTAGCCTTTAGACAAAACTACATGAGTTTATTATACACAAAATTCAGTTTTACATGGAAAAAAAGACATTCTAGTGAGCGTAATCTAGGTAGATAACCACTTCGTGTTGGTTATATAAAAGTCCTAAGTTATTTTAACGAGGTCATCTTATATCAAAGTGGCTCACAAAAGAAGGCGGAAACAAAAGTTCAATCAGACAAATACTAGATGTCATTACAGAAATATGCAAAATGACATAGTTCAACCAGAAAAGGAAGGGGCTATGAAAAACTGTATGAAACGTAGTCACAAAACATGACACAAAAGAAGATTGGAGAAAAACAGATTGTTTATAGCATCGCCAACAGAATGACATTCTTTTGCAGGATTAGATTCACCAAACCACAATTTAACATATGTAGATCCTGAAACAAAAAGATTAAAGACACAACATAATATCATCAACCAAAAAAGAAAATTAACCAAAAGTAACTTCAGATGCCACGTAACTTGACTGCAAGCAAGCGGTACATACGCTAATCCACATCAACTAATGAAGCAGCTCAACAAAGATCCTTAACCTTTAGACAAAACTACATAAATTTATTATACCCAGAATTCAGTTTTACCGGGGAAACAAGACATTCTAGTGAGCGTAATCCAGGTAGATAAACACTTCGTGTTGGTTATATCAAAGTCCTAAGTTATTTTAACGAGGTCATAAAACAAAAAGAACGTTAATTTGTTTCATCTTACGATCTAGAAATTTACCTGTTGAATGACTGAAAATTTCGGTATGGCATTCCATGTCCTACAGTCTGAAGATCCCGACAGAATGAATCACGAAAAGCAACTTCTTCTGAAAGAACTCTGACATCACTAAATCTCGCATAGCGGAAGACGTTCGAGACCTAGATGACATTCTATGGCGCTTTAGACCAACAAATATGAAATTGCTCGTGTATTTAGCAATATGTAGAACAACTGCTTTAAATTAAATCATAAAACTACACCGTTGTAAGCTCTTGGAGGCAGACAACAAAAATCGAAAGATAAACAAAATCTAAACTAAACAATCGAAAGAGTAAAGCAAAACACAAAACACATGAAATTTTATACACTTTTCAGAACTTCCGTTTGAATAATATGGAGCTTATGATACCATTTATCTTTAAGATTTAATCTTTAGGTAAGCTAATGCAAGGAAAATTTCCCACCTTTTTGTTACAACATTTGGCAGTTTCATTTTAGTTAGAATAGACATCTCGTTATTGTTACTTCTGATTCTTTCAGGCAGCTTACTTTGAAATGCAGGATATCAATAATCAGAACTTTTTATCAAAATTATTGATTCTTTTTTTTGCTTTTGTTTTCTTTTGTAGCTACTTTTTATCAAGATTCCAAGTCGACTTACAGGATAGAAGGGTTCTCTCTCATGAGCTCTCATGTTTTAAGTTTCTTAACTCAAACAATTAGCTTTTTTTCGCAAAATAACCGCCTGATTGAATTAAAAAAGATGACTATAACGTAGACATACGAACTTAGTAAAGAAAAAAAACGAAAGAAACTTGGTGGAGTATGATAACTAACTCAAAAGGGTAATGATACTACGCATTATTCCTGCACGAAACAAAACAAACTAAAGAAGAAGCCAAAATAACAATTCTTAAACCAGGACAAGAGATATTAGTTTACGTACCTTGACATTATGCCCCAAATAGACTAAGATCGTCATCATCCTGCAGTTCAAACACGAATCCTACATATCTTCGTACAAAAACTTTTAGAGTGGCTCACAAAAGAAGACGGAAACAAATGTTCAATAAGACAAATACTAGATATCATTACAGAAATGTGAAAAATGACATAGTTCAACCAGAAAAGGAAGAGGCTATCAAAAAATGTATGAAATGTAGAGTCATAAAACATGAAACAAAAGAAGATTGGAGAAAAACAGATAGTTTATAGCATCGCCAACATAATGACATTCTTTTCAGGATTATGTTCACCAACCCACAATTTAACATATGTAGATCCTAACACAAAAAGATTAAAGACACAACTTAATATCATCAACCAAAAAAAATTAACCCAAGTAACATCAGATGCCACGTAACTTGACTGTAAGCAAGCAGTACATACGCTAATCCACATCAACTAATGAAGAAGCTAAACAAAGATCCCTAGCCTTTAGACAAAACTACATAAATTTATTATACTCAGAATTCTGTTTTACATGGAAAAACAAGACATTCTAGTGAGCGTAATCCAGGTAGATAACCACTTCGTGTTGGTTATATCAAAGTCCTAAGTTATTTTAACGAGGTCATAAAACAAAGGGAACGTTAATTTATTTCATCTTATAGTCTAGAAATTTACCTGTTGAATGACTGAAAATTTTGGTCTGGCTTTCCATGTCTCACAGTCGGAAGATCCGATTAGAATGAATCACGAAAAGCAACTTCTTCTGAAACAACTCTGACGTCACTAAATCTCGTATGGCGGAAGACGTTCGAGACCTGTATGACATTCTATGGCGCTTTTGACCAACAAATATGAAATTGCTCATGTACTTAGCAATGTGTAGAACAACAGCATTAAAATAAATCATAAAACTATACCGTTGTAGGCTCTTTGAGGCAGACAACAAAAATCAAAAGATAAACAAAAACTAAACCAAGCAATCGAAAGAGTAAAGCAAAACACCAAACACATGCAATTTTATATTCAATTATCAGAACTTCCGTTTGGATAATATGGAGCTGATCATACCCTTCATCTTTAAGATTTAATCTTCAGGTAAACTGATGCAAGGAAAATTTCCAATCTATTTGTTACAACATTTGGCAGTTTCATTTTAGTTAGAATAGATATCTCCTTATTGTTATTTCCGATTCTCTTAGGCAGCTTTCATTGAAATGCAGGATATCAATCATCAGAACTTTTTATCAAAATTATTGATCCTTTTTTTGTTTTTGTTTTCTTTTGTAACTACTTTTTATCAAGATTCCAAGTCTACTTACAGGATAGAAGGGTTCTCTCTCATGAGCTCTCATGTTTTAAGTTTCTTAACTCAAACAATTAGCTTCTTTTTTCGCAAAATAACCGCCTGATTGAATTAAAACAAGATGACTATAACGTAGACAGACAAACTTAGTAAAAAAACACAAAACCAAAGAAAATTAGTGGAGTATGGTAACCAACTCAAAAGGGTAATGGTACTACACATTATTCCTGCACGAAACAAAACAAACTAAATAAGAAGCCAAAATAACAATTCTTAAACTAGGACAAGAGATATTAGGACACGTACCTTGACATTATGCCCCACAATGGACTAAGACCGTCATCATCCTTCAGTTCAAACACGAAACCTACATATGTTTGTACAAAAACATTTAGAGTGGCTCACAAAAGAAGGAGGAAACAAAAGTTCAATCAGACAAATACTAGATGTCTTTACAGAAATGTGCAAAATGACATAGTTCAACCAGAAAAGGAAGGAGCTATTAAAAACTGTATGAAATGTAGTCATAAAATGACATTCTTTTCATGTAGCATCCCCAACAGAATGACATTCTTTTCAGGATTAGGTTCACCAACCCACAATTTAACATATGTAGATCCTAAAACAGAAAGTTTAAAGACACAGCATAATATCATCAACCAAAAAGGAAAATTAACCCAAGTAACATCAGATGCCACGTAACTTGACTACAAGCAAGCAGTACATACGCAATCCGCATAAACTAATGAAGCAGCTAAACAAAGTTCCTTAGTCTTTAGACAAAACTACATAAATTTATTATACCCAAAATTCAGTTTTACCTGGAAAAACAGGACATTCTAGTGAGCATAATCCAGGTAGATAAGCACTTTGTGTTGGTTATATCAACTTCATAAGTTATTTTAACGAGGTCATAAAACAAAAGGAACGTTAATTTATTTCATCTTACGGTCTAGAAATTTACCTGTTAACTGGCTGAAAATTTTGGTGTGGCTTTCCAGGTCCCACAGTCTGAAGATCCCGACAGAATGAATCACGAAAAGCAACTTCTTCTGAAACAACTCTGACATCACTAAATCTCGTATGGCGGAAGACGTTGGAGACCTGGATGACATTCTATGGCGCTTTAGACCAACAAATATGAAATTGCTCATGTACTTAGAAATATGTAGAACAACAGCATTAAAATAAATCATAAAACTATACCGTTGTAGGCTCTTGGAGGCAAACAACAAAAATCAAAAGATAAACAAAAACTAAATCAAGCAATCGAAAGAGTAAAGCAAAACACAAAACACATGCAATTTTATACACTTATCAGAACTTCCGTTTGGATAATATGGAGCTGATGATACCCTTTATCTTTAAGATTTAATCTTCAGGTAAGCTAATGCAAGGAAAATTTCCCACCTTTTTGTTACAGTATTTGGCATTTCATTTTAGTTAGAATAGACATCTCCTTATTGTTACTTTTGATTCTTTCAGGCAGCTTACATTGAAATGCAGGATATCAATAATTAGAACTTTTTATCAAAATTATTGATTCTTTTTTTTTTCTTTTGTTTTCTTTTGTAACTACTTTTTATCAAGATTCCAAGTCGACTTACAGGATAGAAGAGTTCTCTCTCATGAGCTATAAGGCTTTAAGTTTTTAACTCAAACAGTCAGCTTCTTTTTCCTCAAAGTAACATATGACATTCTATGGCGCTTTTGACCAACAAAGATGAAATTGCTCATGTACTTAGCAATATGTAGAACACTACATTAAAAAAATCATAAAACTATACCGTTGTAGGCTCTTTGAGGCAGACAACAAAAATCAAAAGATAAACAAAAACTAAACCAAGCAATCGAAAGAGTAAAGCAAAACACAAAACACATGCAATTTTATATTCACTTATCAGAACTTCCGTTTGGATAATATGGAGCTGATCATACCCTTCATCTTTAAGATTTAATCTTCAGGTAAGCTGATTTAAGGAAAATTTCCAATCTATTTGTTACAACATTTGGCAGTTTCATTTTAGTTAGAATAGATATCTCTTTATTGTTATTTCCGATTCTTTTATGCAGCTTTCATTAAAATGCAGGATATCAATCATCAGAACTTTTTATCAAAAATATTGATTCTTTTTTTGCTTTGGTTTTATTTGTAACTACTTTTTATCAAGATTCCAACAGGATAGAAGGATTCTCTCTCATGAGCTATAAGGTTTTAAGTTTTTAACTCAAAAAGTCAGCTTCTTTTTCCTCAAAGTAACCACCTGATTGAATTAAAACAATATGACTATGATGTAGACAGACAACCTTAGTAAAAAAACACAAAACCAAAGAAACTTGGTGGAGTATGGTAACCAACTCAAAAGGGTAATGATACTACACATTATTCCTGCACGAAACTAAACAAACTAAATAAGAAGGCAAAATAACAATTCTTAAACCAGGACAAGAGATATTAGGACACGTACCTTGACATTAGCCTCACAATAGACTAAGACCGTCATCATCCTTCAGTTCAAACATGAAGCCTACATATGTTTGTACAAAAACTTTTAGAGTGGCTCACAAAAGAAGGCGGAAACAAAAGTTCAATCAGACAAATACTAGATGTCATTACAGAAATATGCAAAATGACATAGTTCAACCAGAAAAGGAAGGGGCTATGAAAAACTGTATGAAATGTAGAGTCACAAAACATGACACAAAAGAAGATTGGAGAAAAACAGATAGTTTATAGCATCGCAAACAGAATGATATTCTTTTGCAGGATTAGATTCACCAAACCACAATTTAACATATGTAGATCCTGAAATAAAAAGATTAAAGACACAACATAATATCATCAACCAAAAAAGAAAATTGACCCAAGTAACTTCAGATGCCACGTAACTTGACTGCAAGCAAGCGGTACATACGCTGATCCACATCAACTAATGAAGCAGCTAAACAAAGATCCCTAGCCTTTAGACAAAACCACATAAATTTAATATACTCAGAATTTAATTTTACATGGAAAAACAAGACATTCTAGTGAGCGTAATCCAGGTAGATAAGCACTTCGTGTTAGTTTACCAAAGTCCTAAGTTATTTTAACGAGATCATAAAACAAAAGGAACGTTAATTTATTTCATCTTATGGTCTAGAAATTTACCTCTTGAATGACTGAAAATTTTGGTATGGCTTTCCATGTCCCACAATCAAAAGATTCGGTCAGAATGAATCACGAAAAGCAACTTCTTCTGAAACTACTCTGACATCACTAAATCTCGTATGGCGGAAGACGTTCGAGACCTGTATGACATTCTATGGCGCTTTTGACCGACAAACATGAAATTGCTCATGTACTTAGCAATATGTAGAACAACTGCATTAAAATAAATCATAAAACTATACCGTTGTAGGCTCTTGGAGGCAGACAACAAAAATCAAAAGATAAACAAAAACTAAACCAAGCAATCGAAAGAGTAAAGCAAAACACAAAACACATGCAACTTTACATTCACTTATCAGAACTTCTGTTTGGATAATACGGAGCTGATGATACCCTTCATCTTTAAGATTTAATCTTCAGGTAAGCTAATGCAAGGAAAATTTCCCATCTTTTTGTTACAACATTTGAAGTTTCATTTTAGTTAGAATAGATATCTCCTTATTGTTACTTCTGATTCTTTCAGGCAGCTTACATTGAAATGCATGATATCAATCATCAGAACTTTTTATCAAAATTCTTGATTCTTTTTTTGCTTTTGTTTTCTTTTGTAACTACTTTTTATCAAGATTCCAAGTCTACATACAGGACAAAAAGATTCTCTCTCATGAGCTATAAGGTTTTAAGTTTCTTAACTAAAACGGTCAGCTTCTTTTTCCTCAAAGTAACCACCTGATTGAACTATAACAATATGACTATGATGTAGTGATGAGGCTGAGGAGCAGCCCCCTAATGAGGAACTTGCACAAGGTGCCCTTAACCATAAGGGGCCGTTGACAAGGAGCCAAACCAAGAGGATTAATGGTTTTCAACTTGGTTTTGATGTTGGCTCTTTTCTAACCAAACATGTGCAAGATGAACCAATGGATGTTCCTCCTAAATGGGTGCTCATTGTTGAGCTTAAGAACTGATTATCCAATGATAGTCAGTTCGCTTGTTGGTGCCGTTTCTGTGGCTTTTAGTTGTCTTTTCGTTTGCTTCTTTTAAAGTTTGTTTAGAATACTTATGTTTGGTGTATGAGTGTGTTTTGTAGGTGTTACAAGTCTTGGATCAAACGTTTTGAGCTTTGGAAAGGAGGGCTTCTCAGATTTGGACCAAACTTGTCCATACAAGGCTGTTTTGTGATTTTGGGCTTTCAAACGAGATTGGGAGTGCATGGAACCAGCTGGACCTTGAAGTAGACTTAATTTGGAGCAACTTTCATGTTTTGGGTTTTGTCAAAATCAGTCCACAAAAATAGATACAAGAGCTGCAAGAAAGAAGTCCAAAACAAGCCCAAGTGTGCAACTTAGGGTTTTCAGTTTGCTTGTGGGGAGTGCAGCCGCCTAGCATCATCAAGAGCAATTAAGAGACCTTCTAGAATGTCACAAATCAGATTGGAATGATTGGAATGAATCATGGAGTCATAATTGAAGATTTGGGAGCAAATAAGGAGATAACTCAAGAAAAAGGAAGTTACCAAAATTAGATCTTGTGTCACAAGGAAAGGGGTGAGTGGCGTTTTTAAGGAAGACCAAGGAGGCACAAGGCAAGTCTAGAAGGATGGTAATAATGCAATAATTGATGATTGAGACAATAATTGTGGATTTGCCAAGAGAAGGGAACTTACCAAAAATAACAAAATTCAGATTTTTGCACATCCAAGGAAGGAGGCGCCAACATGGGAGATTCCAAGAAGCCCTAGCCGTTTTTGTGGAGATGGCTTACAAGACTTGTAATCATATATATAGATCACTTAGCATTTCTTTGAGTAGTTAGACTATTTTTCATCTTTGAACTAAAAACCCTAGTGTTTTATGTTATCTTTTGTTCTTGAGTTTTCTTGAATAAAAGTTTGTGTTTTTCCTTTGGTTTACACATATCTAAATCAAGGCTAGACCCAATTAAGGATTGTGTGTTCCTTGTTGGTGATCCACAATCCAAGGATTAGGAGTGACTGGTTGGATTGAGCGGATTGAAACGCACATAACCAAACGAATTTTGGAGGCTTGAAGGAAGGTGGTTGCTTGGCACCATTGTCCATCACATTCAAGGCTTGAAGGACGTTTGGAGAGTGAAGAAAGATCGGGACAACATTAACATACGAACCATATTCGTATCAAGTGGTATCAGAGCTCTCGTTTATCTTCATCTCAATTATCTTTTCTTGTGTCGTTTTTGTGTTATCCTTAGTATACTCAATCATTCAAAAAAAAAAAAAAACGTCTCTAGTCAAAAAAAAAATTTGATCTTTTACTTCATTTCATCAAAAACAAAAACAAAGATCTCATCTTTAACACACTTAATCATAGGATCATTGTTGTTTGCATTGAATAGGATTTAACTCCACCTAAAATCAGTCCAAGGCCTAAAAGAAGCTACCTTTGAGTCAAATACCTTGTTGTTAACGAAGCTTTTAATTAAATTTGCTTGTGTGATATTGAATACAAGTTTGTTTGTTTTGGTTGTATTGGTATCCAAGGGAAAATCCTTGTTCTACTACACATCCATACAAACCCAAAAAGGATCATCTTTTGAGCATACACAACTGATTCTCGCAAAAGCAAACAAGGGTTACATCAAGGCTGCTTTGAACGTCAAAAAAAAAAAAAGAAAGGCAAAGAAAAACGTGCAC
>AP025045.1:11731888-11752060 GCA_036186865.1 Eustoma russellianum
TCAAAAAAAAAAAAAGAAAGGCAAAGAAAAACGTGCACAACAACAACCAAAAAAAAAAGTGCACAAAGAAAGGAAGAGAAAAGAAGTTCCTTTTGTACAAAAGTTCCATCTTTTTGCATCTACTATCCAAGTTGACAAAAGCAAAACAAAACCGTGTGTTTGCCCCAAAACAACACACATAAAACCTTCAAATTCTCAACCTTGGATACACATTCATACTATCAATCAAAGAACTTGCATTTGATATTGCATAAGTTGGTTTAATTAAAGATTGCCCAGGACAACACCTAGCAATTCTTTGGTTCAGCCAACTACATCACTTTTGGTTTCTTATTTCTTTGAATCATAGTTATTAAGTGTGTTTTAAAATTGTGCTCTAAACTTCTTGAAGCTGTTTTACCACTTGTTGATCAATTGGTGTTTTTGAAGGCAAAAGAAGATTGCAAGGACAAAAAAACAAAACAGATTGTGGTTAGCCAATTTGGGACTTGCCTTAAGAGGTTCTAGCTCAAGATTGGCCAAGGAAAAAACACTTGAACAATTGAGAGAAAACAAGGGAGGACAAAAAAGGCCAAACAGATTTTCGTTTTCCTTTTTGTTTTCACTAACAACTCACCTTTGTTTCTTGTGTTAGTTTTCTTCCTTTCTTGTTTGTGAAAGCGTTTCAGGTTGCCATGGAGGGATCAAACAGTACACAAGGAGGAGGAGACAAAGTGGAATTTTCAATGGAAAAGATGGCACAAATGCTTAGTACCATGCAATCTAGGTTGGATGAGTGGGAAGCAAGGATGACATCCAACACACCCCCTACCCAAGAACAGCCCCCACATCAAAACCAAGGCCAAACATCTCGTGGAACTGAACCTAAGGGATCCACAAGCATGGGAGGTAGAGGAGGAGCAAGGGGTAGAGGAGATAGGAGACACGGAGTGAGACCCCAACCTGTTAGGGAGGAATGGAATGACTACTATGAAGAGGAAGAGGTTGAGGAGGTATACCCAAGACCTCAAGGCCGAATACAACCTAGGAGGTATGTACCCCAAGAGGATGATTATTTGAAAACCAAAATAAACATTCCACCCTTTTATGGTAAAAGTGACCCTGAAGCTTACATTGAGTGGGAGAGAAAAGTTGACATGATCTTTTCCTATACCAACTATACCGAGTTGCAAAAAGTGAGATATGCAAGTATAGAGTTCTTGGAATATGCCTTGATTTGGTGGGACCAAACTCAAAGCATAAGAAGAAGGACTAGACAACCCACAATTGGAACTTGGGATGAGATGAAATATGAGATGAGAAAGAAATTCATTCCAGAATCTTACGAGAGATCCATGTTCCAAAAGTTGCAGTGCCTAACTCAAGGAAATAAAAGTGTGGATGAATACTTTAAGGAGTTAGAGAGTTTGTTGATAAAAACCGATACTGAAGAATCTGAGGAGGCAACCATGGCTAGGTTTTTGGGAGGTCTTAATAAGGAGATTGGGTTTCAACTTGAACTCACTACCTATGTTGATATAAATTCCATGGTTCACAAAGCTGAGAAAATTGAGCGGCAATTAAAGGTACGTTCTTCTACTAGTGGATTTGGTTTTAGAACTAATACTTCTTCTTTTTCTAAAGTGCAGCCTAGGTCTAATGGTAATGGAGGAGCACGGCCAAGTTCAAACACCCCCGACCAAAACAGCCAGAACACTCCAAATAAACCACACTTCACTCAAAGGACCAATGGTGCAAATCTAGGTCAAAATGACAAAGGCAAAGGCAAGGCAAACCCTCCAAGGACAAGGGAGATTGAGTGTTTTAAATGTAGAGGGAGAGGGCATTATGCAAGGGACTGCCCTAATGCCAAGAAAGTGTTGTACCTTGAGGAAACCAATGAATTCTATTCAGAAGAGGAGGAAGAAGAAGCCACAAAGGAAGAATACCAAGAGGACTCAGCTGAGGAGATAAAGAGTGATGAAGAGGGTGCATACAAGGACTTTCTTGTGGTAAGAAAAGCCTTAAGTGCACACATGAAGGAGGAAGAAGAAAACTTGCAAAGGGAGAACATTTTCCACATCCATTGTTTGGTAAAAGGCAAAACTTGCACTTTAATTATTGATAGTGGTTCATGTGCTAATGTTGCAAGTATTGAACTTGTTAGAAAGCTAGATTTACCTATGATTGATCATTCCCATCCCTATAGGTTATCTTGGCTAAATGATTGTGGTGAAATTCATGTGTCTAAACAAGTTCTGATTTCTTTATCTATTGGCGGCTACAAAGATGAAATTTTGTGTGATGTAGCTCCTATGCATGCTAGTCATATTTTGTTAGGTAGACCTTGGCAATTTGACAAGCATGTTATTTATGATGGTAGATTGAACATGTATGCTTTCACTTTTAATGGCAAAAAGTTTAAGTTGCATGCATTGTCTCCACATAAAGTTTATGAGGATGCTAAGAGGATGAAAAAGAACCATTCAGATCCTAAGGAAAAGGAGGCTGAAAAAAGGTTCTTAGAGGTTCTTAAAAAGGAGAGAAGAAGCCTTTTGGAGGCCACAAACTCCTCGGCCAAGGGTACACAACCCACGGCCCACATCAGTCCACCCTCACCCACGGTTCAAACACTTTCACAAGCATCCACCCCACAACTTTCACGTCCACCTAAGAAGCATGCTTTCTTTGCAAAATCTCGTGAAGTTACACATGCATTGTATGATAATAAAACTGTTTTGGTGATGCTTTACAAAGATAGTGTTGCATGCTTGTTTTCTAAGAATGACTTACCATCTACCTTGCCTAGTGGTGTTGTTTCTTTGTTGGAAGAATTTGCAGATTTGTTTCCCGAGGAGGAACCACATGGGTTGCCACCTTTAAGAGGGATTGAGCACCACATTGACTTTATTCCAGGGGCTGTCCTACCTAATAGGCCAGCTTATAGAGCCAATCCGGAGGAAACAAAGGAGATACAAAGGCAAGTGGAGGATCTCTTGGCCAAGGAGAAGGTAAGGGAAAGTATGAGTCCAAGTGCAGTGCCAGTCATCCTTGTTCCAAAAAAAGATGGCACTTGGAGGATGTGTACAGATTGTAGGGCCATCAACAAAATCACTGTAAAGTATAGGTATCCCATTCCTAGACTTGATGATATGCTTGATATGTTGCATGGTTCACAATGGTATACGAAAATTGATTTGAAAAGTGGTTATTTTCAAGTGAGGATAAGAGAGGGTGATGAATGGAAAACAGCTTTTAAAACTAAATTTGGATTGTATGAATGGTTAGTTATGCCTTTTGGGTTAACTAATGCACCTAGTACATTCATGAGACTAATGAATGAAGTTTTGAGAGCTTTTATTGGGAAGTTTGTTGTGGTTTATTTTGATGACATCTTGATCTATTCTAAGACCTTAGAAGAGCATTTAGATCACATAAGAGCTGTTTTTGAAAAACTAAGAAAAGAAAAACTTTATGCTAACTTTAAGAAATGTTCTTTTTGTTTGGACAAAGTTGTTTTTCTTGGTTTTGTAATCAGTTCTGCAGGGATTGAAATGGATCAAGACAAGGTGAAATCCATCCTTGAATGGCCTACACCAAAGAGTGTGGGAGAAGTGAGGAGCTTTCATGGTTTGGCAGGTTTTTATAGGCGGTTTGTCAAGGATTTTTCAACCGTAGCCGCACCATTGAATGAGATAGTCAAGAAGGAGGTTGGATTCCATTGGGGGGAAGCCCAACAACGGGCGTTTGATGAGCTTAAGAGTCGTCTCACTACAGCACCTATCTTGAAGTTGCCAAACTTTGATGATACATTTGAGATAGAGTGTGATGCAAGTGGCGTGGGAATTGGAGCTGTTCTAACCCAAGGTAAGCATCCTATTGCTTATTTTAGTGAAAAGTTGAAAGGTGCTGCATTGAACTATCCTACTTATGATAAGGAGTTGTATGCTTTAGTAAGGTCCTTACAAACTTGGCAACACTACTTGCAACCCAAAGAGTTTGTCATTCATACTGATCATGAAAGTTTGAAGTACCTTAAAAGTCAAGGAAAACTGAATAAGAGGCATGCAAAGTGGGTTGAGTTTATTGAGCAATTTCCTTATGTCATTAAGTATAAGCAAGGAAAAGATAACATAGTTGCTGATGCTTTGTCTAGAAGGTATACTTTGATTACTAAGTTGTCTTCACACTTGCTTGGCTTTGAATTTGTTAAGGAATTGTATAAGGATGATTCTGATTTTGCTTCCATTTATGATGCATGTGTTGATTCTCCTTTTGGTAAATTTTATTTGCATGATGGCTATTTGTTTAAGGAGAAACGATTATGCATTCCTAAGGGATCAATGCGTGAATTGTTGGTTAAGGAAGCACATGGGGGCGGGTTAATGGGACACTTTGGAGTTTTTAAAACTTTAGAAACTTTAAAGGAACATTTCTTTTGGCCTCACATGAAATCAGATGTTGCAAAGGCTTGTAGTAGTTGCATCACTTGTAGGCAAGCTAAGTCGAAAACACAACCTCATGGTTTGTACACACCCTTGGACGTACCTAGTGCACCTTGGGAAGACATTTCTATGGACTTTGTTCTTGGCTTACCTAGATCAAAAGGTGGTAGAGATAGCGTCTTTGTTGTGGTAGACAGATTCTCTAAGATGGCACACTTTATTGCTTGTCACAAAGTAGATGATGCTTCTTACATTGCAAATCTATTCTTTAAAGAAGTTGTTCGATTGCATGGCATGCCTAAAACAATTGTTAGTGATAGGGACAGTAAATTCTTGAGTCATTTTTGGCGTGTGCTTTGGAGCAAGTTGGGAACTAAGCTTTTGTTTTCTACTACTGCACATCCACAAACAGATGGCCAAACTGAAGTGGTAAATCGGACCTTGTCACAAATGTTGCGTGCTTTAATCCAAAGCAATCTGAAAAATTGGGAAGAATGTTTACCACATATTGAGTTTGCTTACAATAGGGCTGTTCATAGTGGGTCTTTGTATTCCCCTTTTGAAGTTGTCTATGGTTTTCTACCCCATTCCCCACTTGATTTGTTGCCTATTCCAATTGATGAGCGTACTAGCATGGATGGTAAACAACGAGCTGAAATGATCAAAAAGTTGCATGAAAAAGTTAAACTTCAACTTGAACGAAAGAATAGACTGTATGCCAAACAAGCTAACAAGCATAGAAAAGATGTTGTGTTTTATCCTGGAGATCTTGTTTGGTTGCATTTAAGGAAGGAACGGTTTCCAAAGGAGAGGAAGTCCAAGCTTATGCCTAGAGGAGATGGACCTTTTAAGGTCATTCAAAAGGTTGGTCCAAATGCTTATGTGCTTGATCTTCCTCCCGACAGGTATGGTTCAGTTTCTAACACCTTCAATGTAAGTGATCTTTCACCTTTTGAGCATTTTTATCTTGATGATTCGAGGGCGAATCCTTTTGAGGAGGGGGGGATTGATGAGGCTGAGGAGCAGCCCCCTAATGAGGAACTTGCACAAGGTGCCCTTAACCATAAGGGGCCGTTGACAAAGAGCCAAACCAAGAGGATTAATGGTTTTCAACTTGGTTTTGATGTTGGCTCTTTTCTAACCAAACATGTGCAAGATGAACCAATGGATGTTCCTCCTAAATGGGTGCTCATTGTTGAGCTTAAGAACTGATTATCCAATGATAGTCAGTTCGCTTGTTGGTGCCGTTTCTGTGGCTTTTAGTTGTCTTTTCGTTTGCTTCTTTTAAAGTTTGTTTAGAATACTTATGTTTGGTGTATGAGTGTGTTTTGTAGGTGTTACAAGTCTTGGATCAAACGTTTTGAGCTTTGGAAAGGAGGGCTTCTCAGATTTGGACCAAACTTGTCCATACAAGGCTGTTTTGTGATTTTGGGCTTTCAAACGAGATTGGGAGTGCATGGAACCAGCTGGACCTTGAAGTAGACTTAATTTGGAGCAACTTTCATGTTTTGGGTTTTGTCAAAATCAGTCCACAAAAATAGATACAAGAGCTGCAAGAAAGAAGTCCAAAACAAGCCCAAGTGTGCAACTTAGGGTTTTCGGTTTGCTTGTGGGGAGTGCAGCCGCCTAGCATCATCAAGAGCAATTAAGAGACCTTCTAGAATGTCACAAATCAGATTGGAATGATTGGAATGAATCATGGAGTCATAATTGAAGATTTGGGAGCAAATAAGGAGATAACTCAAGAAAAAGGAAGTTACCAAAATTAGATCTTGTGTCACAAGGAAAGGGGTGAGTGGCGTTTTTAAGGAAGACCAAGGAGGCACAAGGCAAGTCTAGAAGGATGGTAATAATGCAATAATTGATGATTGAGACAATAATTGTGGATTTGCCAAGAGAAGGGAACTTACCAAAAATAACAAAATTCAGATTTTTGCACATCCAAGGAAGGAGGCGCCAACATGGGAGATTCCAAGAAGCCCTAGCCGTTTTTGTGGAGATGGCTTACAAGACTTGTAATCATATATATAGATCACTTAGCATTTCTTTGAGTAGTTAGACTATTTTTCATCTTTGAACTAAAAACCCTAGTGTTTTATGTTATCTTTTGTTCTTGAGTTTTCTTGAATAAAAGTTTGTGTTTTTCCTTTGGTTTACACATATCTAAATCAAGGCTAGACCCAATTAAGGATTGTGTGTTCCTTGTTGGTGATCCACAATCCAAGGATTAGGAGTGACTGGTTGGATTGAGCGGATTGAAACGCACATAACCAAACGAATTTTGGAGGCTTGAAGGAAGGTGGTTGCTTGGCACCATTGTCCAACACATTCAAGGCTTGAAGGACGTTTGGAGAGTGAAGAAAGATCGGGACAACATTAACATACGAACCATATTCGTATCATGTAGACAGATAACCTTAGTTAAAAAAACCAAAGAAACTTGGTGGAGTATGATAACTAACTCAAAAGGGTAATGGTACTACACATTATTCCTGCACAAAACAAAACAAACTAAATAAGAAGCCAAAATAACAACTCTTAAACCAGAACAAGAGATATTAGGACAAGTACCTTGACATTATGCCCCACAATCGACTAAGACCGACATCATCATGCAGTTCAAACACGAAGCCTACATATGTTTGTACAAAAAAGAAATTTGCAAAATGACATAGTTCAACAAGAAAAGGAAGGGGCTATTAAAAACTGTACGAAATATAGAGTCATAAAACATTAAACAAAAGAAGATCAGAGAAAAACAGATAGTTTAGATAGCGCATACTGAACTATCTTCATGTAGCATCGCCAACAGAATGACATTCTTTTGCAGGATTTGATTCACCAAACCACAATTTAACATATGTAGATCCTGAAACAAAAAGGTTAAAGACACAACATAATATCATAAACCTAAAAAGAAAATTAACCCAAGTAACTTCAGATGCCACGTAACTTGACTGCAAGCAAGCGGTACATACGCTAATCCACATAAACTAATAAAGCAGCTAAACAAAGATCCCTAGCCTTTAGACAAAACTACATAAATTTATTATACCCGGAATTCAGTTTTACATGGAAAAACAAGACATTCTAGTGAGCGTAATCCAGGTAGATAACCACTTCGTGTTAGTTTATCAAAGTCCTAAGCTATTTTAACGAGGTCATAAAACAAAGGGAACGTTAATTTAGTTCATCTTATGGTCTAGAAATTTACCTGTTGAATGACTGAAAATTTTGGTATGGCTTTCCATGTCCCACTATCTGAAGATCCCGACAGAATGAATCACGAAAAACAACTTCTTCTGAAACAACTCTGACATCACTAAATCTCGGATGGCAAAAGACATTTGAGACCTGGATGACATTCTATGGCACTTTGGACCAACAAATATGAAATTGCTCATGTGATTAGCAAAATATAGAACAACTGCATTAAAATAAATCATAAAACTATACCGTTCTAGGCTCTTAGAGGCAGACAACAAAAATCAAAAGATAAACAAAAACTAAACCAAGCAATCGAAAGAGTAAAGCAAAACACAGAACACATGCAATTTTATATTCACTTATCAGAACTTCAGTTTGGATAATATGGAGCTGATGATACCCTTCATCTTTAAGATTTAAACTTCAGGTAAGCTAATGCAAGGAAAATTTCTCATCTCTTTTTTACAACATTTGGCATTTTCATTTTAGTTGGAACAAATATCTCCTTATTGTTACTTCTGATTCTTTCAGGCAGCTTACATTGAAATGCAGGATATCAATCATAAGAACTTTTTATCAAAATTATTGATTCTTTTTTTGCTTTTGTTTTCTTTTGTAACTATTTTTTTTATCAAGATTCCAAGTCTACTTACATGATAGAAGGGTTCTCTCTCATGAGCTCTCAGGTTTTAAGTTTCTCAACTCAAACAATCAACTTCTTTTTCCTCAAAGTAACCACCTGATTGAATTAAAACAAGATGACTATTACGTAGACGGACAACCTTAGTAAAAACACAAATCAAAAGAAACTTGGTGGAGTATGTTAAATAACTCAAAAGGGTAATGGTACTACACATTATTGCTGCACGAAACAAAACAAACTAAATAAGAAGCCAAAATAACAATTCTAAAACCATGACAAGAGATATTAGGACACGTACCTTGACATTATGCCCCATAATGGACTAAGATCGTCATCATCCTGCAGTTCAAACACGAAACCTACATATGTTTGTACAAAAACATTTAGAGTGGCTCACAAAAGAAGGCGGAAACAAAAGTTCAATCAGACAAATACTAGATGTCTTTACATAAATTTGCAAAATGACATAGTTCAACCAGAAAAGGAAGGGGCTATTAAAAACTGTACGAAATGTAGAGTCACAAAACATGAAACAAAAGAAGATTGGAGAAAAACAGATAGTTTAGATAGCGCATACTGAACTATCTTCATTTAGCATCGCCAACAGAATGCCATTCTTTTCAGGATTAGATTCACCAAACCACAATTTTACATATATAGATCCTGAAACAAAAAGGTTAAAGACACAACATAATATCATCAACTAAAAAAGAAAATTAACCCAAGTAACTTCAGATGCCACGTAACTTGACTGCAAGCAAGCAGTACATATGCTAATCCACATCAACTAATGAAGCAGCTCAACAAAGATCCTTAACCTTTAGACAAAACTACATAAATTTATTATACTCAGAATTCAGTTTTACCGGGGAAAACAAGACATTCTAGTGAGCGTAATCCAAGTAGATAAGCACTTCGTGTTAGTTTATCAAAGTCCTAAGTTATTTTAACGAGGTCATAAAACAAAGGAAACGTTAATTTATTTCATCTTATGGTCTAGAAATTTACCTCTTGAATGAATGAAAATTTTGGTATGGCTTTCCATGTCCCACAGTCGGAAGATTCGGTCAGAATGAATCACGAAAAGCAACTTCTTCTGAAACAACTCTGACATCACTAAATCTCGTATGGCGGAAGACGTTCGAGACCTGTATGACATTCTATGTAAAACAATGCCGTTGTAGAAATTGCTCATGTACTTAGCAATATGTAGAACAAATGCATTAAAATAAATCGTAAAACAATGCCGTTGTAGGCTCTTTGAGGCAGACAACAAAAATCAAAAGATAAACAAAAGCTAAACCAAGCAATCGAAAGAGTAAAGCAAAACACAAAACACATGCAATTTTATATTCACTTATCAGAACTTCCGTTTGAATAATATGGAGCTGATCATACCCTTCATCTTTAAGATTTAATCTTCAAGTAAGCTGATGCAAGGAAAATTTCCAATCTATTTGTTACAACATTTGGCAGTTTCATTTTAGTTAGAATAGATATCTCCTTATTGTTATTTCCGATTCCTTCAGGCAGCTTACATTGAAATAAAGGATATCAAAATGACATAGCTCAACCAGAAAAGGAAGGGGCTATTAAAAATTGTATGAAATGTAGAGTCATAAAACATGAAACAAAAGAAGATTTGAGAAAAACAACTACTTTAGATAACGCATACTGAACTATCTTCATGTAGCATCGCCAACAGAATGACATTCTTTTCAGGATTAGGTTCACCAACCCACAATTTAACATATGTAGATCCTGAAACAAAAAGGTTAAAGACACAACATAATATCATCAACCAAAAAAGAAAATTAACCCAAGTAACTTCAGATGCCACGTAACTTGACTGCAAGCAAGCAATACATATGCTAATCCACATCAACTAATGAAGCAGCTCAACAAAGATCCTTAACCTTTAGACAAAACTACATAAATTTATTATACCCAAAATTCAGTTTTACCTGGAAAAACAAGACATTCTAGTGAGCGTAATCTAGGTAGATAAGCACTTCGTGTTGGTTATATCAAAGTCCTAAGTTATTTTAACACGGTCATAAAATAAAGGGAACGTTTTCCATGTCCCACAGTATGAAGATCTCATCAGAATGAATCACGGAAAGCAACTTCTTCTGAAACAACTCCGACATCACTAAATCTCGTATGGGGGAAGACGTTCGAGACCTGGATGACATTCTATGGCACTTTAGACAAACAAATGCGAAATTGCTCATGTACTTAGCAATATGTAGAACAACTGCATTAAAATAAATTATAAAACTATACCATTGTAGGCTCATGGAGGTAGACAACAAAAATCAAAAGATAAACAAAAACTAAATCAAGCAATCGAAAGAGTAAAGCAAAACACAAAACACATGCAATTTTATATTCACTTATCAGAACTTCAGTTTGGATAATATGGAGCTGATGATACCCTTCATCTTTAAGATTTAATCTTCAGGTAAGCTAATGCAAGGAAAATTTCCCATCTCTTTTTTACAACATTTGGCATTTTCATTTTAGTTGGAACAAATATCTCCTTATTGTTACTTCTGATTCTTTCAGGCAGCTTACTTTGAAATGCAGGATATCAATCATCAGAACTTTTTATCGAAATTATTGATTCTTTTTTTGCTTTTGTTTTCTTTTGTAACTATTTTTTTATCAAGATTCCAAGTTTACTTACAGGATAGAAGGGTCCCCTCTCATGAGCTCTCAGGTTTTAAATTTCTTAACTCAAACAATCAGCTTCTTTTTCCTCAAAGTAACCACCTAATTGAATTAAAACAAGATCACTATGACGTAGACGGACAACCTTAGTAAAAAAACACAAATCAAAAGAAACTTGGTGGAGTATGTTAAATAACTCAAAAGGGTAATGGTACTACACATTATTGCTGCACGAAACAAAACAAACTAAATAAGGAGCCAAAATAACAATTCTAAAACCAGGACAAGAGATATTAGGACACGTACCTTGACATTATGCCCCACAATGGACTAAGATCGTCATCATCCTGCAGTTCAAACACGAAACCTACATATGTTTGTACAAAAACATTTAGAGTGGCTCACAAAAGAAGGCGGAAACAAAAGTTCAATCAGGCAAATACTAGATGTCTATACAGAAATGTTAGAATTTAAGGCCAAATCATTCTACAAGATGAACATATGAGCAAAGAAATAAAAACAAAAGGAAGAACACGATACAAGTATGGAGAAGAAAATGAGATGTCACTAATTTCCCTCTTAGTCTTTATCTTCTATATACAGAATTTATATACAAACAGAGGATAAAGAATTGGGAAGAAGACCTTCCCCTGAATCTCAATTCTAATGGCTCAATATTCTTTCTTGGACAGATGTCCCCAACGTCTCACTGCCTAGTCTCTATCAATCATCAGAAAGCTACAGGAAAAATAGAGCAGGTTGAACAAGTAGCGAAGACGTTAGGGGTTACAGTCATGGAGCAGCAAGTCTAGGAGATGATTTCATTTAGTAGCTGGGTCCCTTGATGTGAGTCGGACATGATAAAGGAAATGAAAAAAAATACAGAACAACCCTTATCTATTTTTTCTTTTAAATATACATTTGGACATATTCACAGCATATGTAACACACACACACAAACACACACATATATATAGAAAAAATCCCATATTTCATCATCATGTCTTCTTCATACTTGAGTTCAACTTGACCATCTGTATACATACTTCTCAATACTCCCCCTCAAACTTAGTGTATAGACTTAGTGTATAGATATATGCAAGAAGTTTGACATACTGTAGGCACCATCATATTACTGGTTCCAACAAACCTGCAAGGAATTATAACACTTGACCATGCAAAACAAAGGTTAGTAAACAAACAGGTTAGTAAAGCTCAGTTCTCTCCAACAGTGCCAACACGCATAAGTCTCCAAGATCGATCAGTGTTATTTTAGTGCTATACAATCCTCAACATTTGCAGGAAACAGTAGAAGCACATCAGTTGGCAAGGAGGATCCGAGGTGAATGGAAGCTTGATGTTTTATCAATTTATCCATGCCATGTGACATATAAGATGAACGGGTTCCATCGAACACAAGCATAGAGAAGTAAAGAAGAGAGAGAAAAAAGGTTGTCAACAACTGCAGTTACTGCCAATAATACTATAATGACACTATTAACATCACAATGAAGTTAACTTGTCATCACAAAGCGACAAAAAAAATCACAATGAAGTTCACGTTGGCATCAAAACCTATTACAATAGTATAGAGATCATGTTAATCTGAGAAATACACTTGACATGATATCAATCAAGGTGCATAACACAATATAACAGGATGAGCCACAAAATTTCACTTTTCGGTAACTGCACATGGAGATTCATACAGGTCTTTTAATTCAGTAGTAATCTAACATATTGATCACAGATGCAAGCAGTTTATAGAGCAGAAGTGTAAAGGGGTAGACAACATGGATACAAAAACTATCAAATGTGGAGATCACTTGCTGCAAATCAGCTGCAAAGGGGACAAGTGCAGCTACAAGAAGACTTGGAGGAAAGTGTCTGATATAGCTGAGGGAAGCAATCAAGAGTGAAGATGACCCAGCTAGACTGCATTGTAGACAATAACAGGGAGCTCAACTGCTCATGCCACATCAGATTAATTGAGCTATTGGAAGTTACAATGCCTAAGGGAGAAGGCAGCAAGAGAGACCCAAACAAATGCAATTGAGAGCAGATCATTATATCAATAAACACATATCAAGTAGGCAACCTTTGTAGAAATTCAACCAAGAGAATTACTGATTATTGAAATGTTTGTGGAGAGTTGAACAGATGCTAAAAAGAACATATGCACATAAGTGAAGATTACACATAATTGTTAATTATACAATATCACATGTATTTTAGCCACAGATTTGGTTTAGGGATCACATACATATTAATCAACATTTAGATAACACGGTCATTTGCTAGGAACATCATATAGCCAATGCATCAACTTTACATTAGGAAGCAACATCTCACAGACAATAAGGATGTATGGCCAATGGCAACTCAGGCCACAATAAACATGCTGGGAAACACATCCAGCTCAACATCAATGGCAACTACGGCCTTAACAATAAATGGAATGACTCAGAGGAGTTCATGTCTATGACTCAGAGGAATAATTCAAGATTATCCGTGTTCATAGCTCAGAGGAACCCTTGTCCATTCAAACAATAATGGAATGGATCGGCGGAGTCCATGTCTATGACTCAGAGGAATAATTCAAGATTATTAGTGTTCATAGCTCAAAGGGACTCTTGTCCATTCAAATAATAATGGCAACAACGACCACAATAACAATGGAAATTAAGGCCAATAATAACAGGATGCCATAACAAATGCCTTATATATCAAATGCAAGATGCTCTTCAATAATAATACTCCTTGATTTCAAAAAAAAACGCAAGCAATGCATTGCAATATTCAGCAGGGTATGGTTAAAAGATCAATATCCTCAAATTGTCCAGCTTGATTAACTGAGATATCATTAATCCCTCAGGAATCCATACGACATGACTCAGGAATAAGGAAGCAGCACATAAATCCTCAAATTCTCTATAGCAATGATACGAATATGGTTCGTATGTTAATGTTGTCCCGATCTTTCTTCACTCTCCAAACGTCCCTCAAGCCTTGAATGTGATGGACAATGGTGCCAAGCAACCACCTTCCTTTCAAGCCTCCAAATTCGTTTGGTTATGTGTGTTTCAATCCGCTCAATCCAACCAGTCACTCCTAATCCTTGGATTGTGGATCACCAACAAGGAACACACAATCCTTAATTGGGTCTAGCCTTGATTTAGATATGTGTAAACCAAAGGAAAAACACAAACTTTTATTCAAGAAACTCAAGAACAAAAGATAACATAAAACCGTAGGGTTTGTAGTTCAAAGATGAAAAATAGTCTAACTACTCAAAGAAATGCTAATTGATCAATATATATGATTACAAGTCTTGTAAGCCACCTCCACAAAAACGGCTAGGGTTTCTTGGAAGACCCATGTTGGCGCCACCTTCCCTTGTTGTGCACAAATCTGAATTTTGTTAATTTTGGTAAGTTCCCTTCTCTTGGCAAATCCACAATTATTGTCTCAATCACCAATTATTGCATTATAGCCATCCTTCTAGAACTTGCCTTGTGCATTCCTTTACCCCCTTAAGACGCCAATCAGCCTTCCTTTTGCCACATGTTTTAATTTTGGTAACTTCCTCTTTCTTGAATTATCTCCTTATTTGCTCCAAATCTTCAATTATGACTCCCATAATTCATTCCAATCATACCAATCTGATTTATGACATTATAGAAAGTCTCTTAATTGCATTTGAAGATGCCTAGGCGGCTGCCCCCTTTCTTCAAGAAAACCAAAACCCTAATTTGCACAATTGGGCTTGTTTTGGACTTCTTTCTTGCAGCTCTTGTATCTATTTTTGTGGACTGACTTTGACAAAACCCAAAACATGAAAGATGCTCCAAATTAAGTCTACTTCAAGGTCCAACTGGTTCCATGCACTCCCAATCTCGTTTGAAAGTCCAAAATCACAAAACAGCCTTGTATGGACAAGCTTGGTCCAAATCTGAGAAGCCCTCCTTTCCAAAGCTCAAAACATTTGATCCAATACTTGTAACACCTACAAAACACACTCATACACCAAACATAAGTATTCTAAACAAACTTTTAAAAGAAGCAAACGAAAAGACAACTAAAAGCCACAGAAACGGCACCAACAAGCGTACTGACTATCATTGGATAATCAGTTCTTAAGCTCAACAATGAGCACCCATTTAGGAGGAACATCCATTGGTTCATCTTGCACATGTTTGGTTAGAAAAGAACCAACATCAAAACCAAGTTGAAAACCATTAATCCTCTTGGTTTGGCTCCTTGTCAACGGCCCCTTATGGTTAAGGGCACCTTGTGCAAGCTCCTCATTAGGGGGCTGCTCTTCAGCCTCATCAATCCCCCCTCCTCAAAAGGATTCGTCCTCGAATCATCAAGATAAAAATGCTCAAAAGGGGAAAGATCACTTACATTGAAGGTGTTGGAAACTGAACCATACCTGTCTGGAGGAAGATCAAGCACATAAGCATTTGGACCAACCTTTTGAATGACCTTAAAAGGTCCATCTCCTCTAGGCATAAGCTTGGACTTCCTCTCCTTTGGAAACCGTTCCTTCCTTAAATGTAACCAAACAAGATCTCCAGGATAAAACACAATATCTTTTCTATGCTTGTTAGCTTGTCTGGCATACTGTTTATTCTTTCGTTCAAGTTGGAGTTTAACCTTTGCATGCAACTTTTTGATCATTTCAGCTCGTTGTTTATCATCCATGCTAGTACGCTCATCAATTGGAATAGGCAACAAATCAAGTGGGGAATGGGGTAGAAAACCATAGACAACTTCAAAAGGGGAATACAAAGACCCACTATGAACAGCCCTATTGTAAGCAAACTCAATATGTGGTAATCATTCTTCCCAATTTTTCAGATTGCTTTGGATTAAAGCACGCAACATTTGTGACAAGGTCCGATTTACCACCTCAGTTTGGCCATCTGTTTGTGGATGTGCAGTAGTAGAAAACAAAAGCTTAGTTCCCAACTTGCTCCAAAGCACACGCCAAAAATGACTCAAGAATTTACTGTCCCTATCACTAACAATTGTTTTAGGCATGCCATGCAATCGAACAACTTCTTTAAAGAACAGATTTGCAATGTAAGAAGCATCATCTACTTTGTGACAAGCAATAAAGTGTGCCATCTTAGAGAATCTGTCTACCACAACAAAGATACTATCTCTACCACCTTTTGATCTAGGTAAGCCAAGAACAAAATCCATAGAAATGTCCTCCCAAGGTGCACTAGGTACGTCCAAGGGTGTGTACAAACCATGAGGTTGTGTTTTGGACTTAGCCTGCCTACAAGTGATGCAACTACTACAAACCTTTGCAACATCTGATTTCATGTGAGGCCAAAAGAAATGTTCCTTTAAAGTTTCTAAAGTTTTAAAAACTCCAAAGTGTCCCATTAACCCGCCCCCATGTGCTTCCTTAACCAACAATTCACGCATTGATCCCTTAGGAATGCATAATCGTTTCTCCTTAAACAAATAGCCATCATGCAAATAAAATTTACCAAAAGGAGAATCAACACATGCATCATAAATGGAAGCAAAATCAGAATCATCCTTATACAATTCCTTAACAAATTCAAAGCCAAGCAAGTGTGAAGACAACTTAGTAATCAAAGTATACCTTCTAGACAAAGCATCAGCAACTATGTTATCTTTTCCTTGCTTATACTTAATGACATAAGGAAATTGCTCAATAAACTCAACCCACTTTGCATGCCTCTTATTCAGTTTTCCTTGACTTTTAAGGTACTTCAAACTTTCATGATCAGTATGAATGACAAACTCTTTGGGTTGCAAGTAGTGTTGCCAAGTTTGTAAGGACCTTACCAAAGCATACAACTCCTTATCATAAGTAGGATAGTTCAATGCAGCACCTTTCAACTTTTCACTAAAATAAGCAATAGGATGCTTACCTTGGGTTAGAACAGCTCCAATTCCCACGCCACTTGCATCACACTCTATCTCAAATGTATCATCAAAGTTTGGCAACTTCAAGATAGGTGCTGTAGTGAGACGACTCTTAAGCTCATCAAACGCCCGTTGTTGGGCTTCCCCCCAATGGAATCCAACCTCCTTCTTGACTATCTCATTCAATGGTGCGGCTACGGTTGAAAAGTCCTTGACAAACCGCCTATAAAAACCTGCCAAACCATGAAAGCTCCTCACTTCGCCCACACTCTTCGGTGTAGGCCATTCAAGGATGGATTTCACCTTGTCTTGATCCATTTCAATCCCTGCAGAACTGATTACAAAACCAAGAAAAACAACTTTGTCCAAACAAAAAGAACATTTCTTAAAGTTAGCATAAAGTTTTTCTTTTCTTAGCTTTTCAAAAACAGCTCTTATGTGATCTAAATGCTCTTCTAAGGTCTTAGAATAGATCAAGATGTCATCAAAATAAACCACAACAAACTTCCCAATAAAAGCTCTCAAAACTTCATTCATTAGTCTCATGAATGTACTAGGTGCATTAGTTAACCCAAAAGGCATAACTAACCATTCATACAATCCAAATTTAGTTTTAAAAGCTGTTTTCCATTCATCACCCTCTCTTATCCTCACTTGAAAATAACCACTTTTCAAATCAATTTTCGTATACCATTGTGAACCATGCAACATATCAAGCATATCATCAAGTCTAGGAATGGGATACCTATACTTTACAGTGATTTTGTTGATGGCCCTACAATCTGTACACATCCTCCAAGTGCCATCTTTTTTTGGAACAAGTATGACTGGCACTGCACTTGGGCTCATGCTTTCCCTTACCTTCTCTTTGGCCAAGAGATCCTCCACTTGCCTTTGTATCTCCTTTGTTTCCTCCGGATTGGCTCTATAAGCTGGCCTATTAGGTAGGACAGCCCCTGGAATAAAGTCAATGTGGTGCTCAATCCCTCTTAAAGGTGGCAACCCATGTGGTTCCTCCTCGGGAAACAAATCTGCAAATTTTTCCAACAAAGAAACAACACCACTAGGCAAGGTAGATGGTAAGTCATTCTTAGAAAACAAGCATGCAACACTATCTTTGTAAAGCATCACCAAAACAGTTTTATTATCATACAATGCATGTGTAACTTCACGAGATTTTGCAAAGAAAGCATGCTTCTTAGGTGGACGTGAAATTTGTGGGGTGGATGCTTGTGAAAGTGTTTGATCCGTGGGTGAGGGTGGACTGATTTGGGCCATGGGTTGTGTACCCTTGGCCGAGGAGTTTGTGGCCTCCAAAAGGCTTCTTCTCTCCTTTTTAAGAACCTCTAAGAACCTTTTTTCAGCCTCCTTTTCCTTAGGATCTGAATAATCTTTTTCATCCTCTTAGCATCCTCATAAACTTTATGTGGAGACAATGCATGCAACTTAAACTTTTTGCCATTAAAAGTAAAAGCATACATGTTCAATCTACCATCATAAATAACATGCTTGTCAAATTGCCAAGGTCTACCTAACAAAATATGACTAGCATGCATAGGAGCTACATCACACAAAATTTCATCTTTGTAGCCGCCAATAGATAAAGAAATCAGAACTTGTTTAGACACATGAATCTCACCACAATCATTTAGCCAAGATAACCTATAGGGATGGGAATGATCAATCATAGGTAAATCCAGCTTTCTAACAAGTTCAATACTTGCAACATTAGCACATGAACCACTATCAATAATTAAAGTGCATGTTTTGCCTTTTACCAAACAATGGATGTGGAAAATGTTTTCCCTTTGCAAGCTTTCTTCTTCCTCCTTCATGTGTGCACTTAAGGCTTTTCTTACCACAAGAAAGTCCTTATATGCACCCTCTTCATCACTCTTTATCTCCTCAGCTGAGTCCTCTTGGTATTCTTCCTTTGTGGCTTCTTCTTCCTCCTCTTCTGAATAGAATTCATTTGTTTCCTCAAGGTACAACACTTTCTTGGCATTAGGGCAGTCCCTTGCATAATGCCCTCTCCCTCTACATTTAAAACACTCAATCTCCCTTGTCCTTGGAGGGTTTGCCTTGCCTTTGCCTTTGTCATTTTGACCTAGATTTGCACCATTGGTCCTTTGAGTGAAGTGTGGTTTATTTGGAGTGTTCTGGCTGTTTTGGCCGGGGGTGTTTGAACTTGGCCGTGCTCCTCCATTACCATTAGACCTAGGCTGCACTTTAGAAAAAGAAGAAGTATTAGTTCTAAAACCAAATCCACTAGTAGAAGAACGTACCTTTAATTGCCGCTCAATTTTCTCAGCTTTGTGAACCATGGAATTTAGATCAACATAGGTAGTGAGTTCAAGTTGAAACCCAATCTCCTTATTAAGACCTCCCAAAAACCGAGCCATGGTTGCCTCCTCAGATTCTTCAGTATCGGTTTTTATCAACAAACTTTCTAACTCCTTAAAGTATTCATCCACACTTTTATTTCCTTGAGTTAGGCATTGCAACTTTTGGAACATGGATCTCTCGTAAGATTCTGGAATGAATTTCTTTCTCATCTCATATTTCATCTCATCCCAAGTTCCAATTGTGGGTTGTCTAGTCCTTCTTCTTATACTTTGAGTTTGGTCCCACCAAATCAAGGCATATTCCAAGAACTCTATACTTGCATATCTCACTTTTTGCAACTCGGTATAGTTGGTATAGGAAAAGATCATGTCAACTTTTCTCTCCCACTCAATGTAAGCTTCAGGGTCACTTTTACCATAAAAGGGTGGAATGTTTATTTTGGTTTTCAAATAATCATCCTCATGGGGTACATACCTCCTAGGTTGTATTCGGCCTTGAGGTCTTGGGCATACCTCCTCAACCTCTTCCTCTTCATAGTAGTCATTCCATTCCTCCCTAACAGGTTGTGGTCTCACTCCGTGTCTCCTATCTCCTCTACCCCTTGCTCCTCCTCTACCTCCCATGCTTGTGGACCCCTTAGGTTCAGTTCCACGGGATGTTTGGCCTTGGCTTTGAGGTGGGGGCTGTTCTTGGGTAGGAGGTGTGTTGGATGTCATCCTTGCTTCCCACTCATCCAACCTAGATTGCATGGTACTAAGCATTTGTGCCATCTTCTCCATGGAAAATTCCACTTTGTCTCCTCCTCCTTGGGTACTGTTTGACCCCTCCATGGCAACCTGAAACGCTTTCACAAACAAGAAAAGAAGAAAACTAACACCAGAAACAAAAGTGAGTTGTTAGTGAAAACAAAAAGGAAAACGAAAATCTGTTTGGCCTCTTTTTTTTTTTTTGTCCTCCCTTGTTTTC